>OX637588.1:11538582-12071743 GCA_951800085.1 Comarum palustre | reverse complement strand
AAATATACTAAATACACCCAAATACATCCAAATATACTAAATACACCCAAATATACTAAATACACCCAAATACACCCAAAATACATCCAAATATACTAAATACACCCAAATACACCCAAATATACTAAATACACCCAAATACATCCAAATATACTAAATACACCCAAATATACTAAATACACCCAAAATACATCCAAATTTACTAAATACACCCAAATACACCCAAATATTCTAAATACACCCAAATACATCCAAATTTACTAAATACACCCAAATACACCCAAATATTCTAAATACACCCAAAATACATCCAAATTTACTAAATACACCCAAATACACCCAAAATACATCCAAATTTACTAAATACACCCAAATACACCCAAATATTCTAAATACACCCAAATACATCCAAATATACTAAATACACCCCAATACACCCAAATACATCTAAATACACCCAAATACATCTAAATACACCCAAATACATCTAAATACACCCAAATACACTCAAATACACCCAAATACACCCAAATTCACCCAAATACAACCAAATATACACCTAAATTCAGTAAATACACCCAATATAATTCAACATTATCACAACATAATACAATTCAACATTATCACAATATAATTCAACACAATTCAATATAATGCAATATATTGAAAAAACAACCCAAATTTGTTCTATAATACAATATAAACATGAAATTGCATACCTAATTGGTTTGGGAGATGAGGGAGGCGGAGTGGAGGCCGGAAACCGTCGAAAATGGCGAAAGAAAATCGAGAGGAGAGGGAGAAACCGTCCGGCCGAGAAGGAAAAGTGGAGAAAGTGGGGGTTCTGTCGCTGCAATCGAATATATAGGAATAACTATAGCCGACGAAATTTTTTTAGTAATTTCGTCGGCTATAGTTGGACTTTAGCCGACGAAATTACTACGAATGTTCGTAATTTCGTCGGCTAAAGTATATTTTATAATTATTTAGTAAGTTCATACACAATTTATTTGTTTTATCTTGTGAAACGAAAAACCGACCGTCAGATATCATCATTATGTTGAAACATGTGTGAGGGTCAAATTTCAGCATCATCGGACACACGTAAGGGCTCGATCCGCACGGTCAATCCCCTAAACACAAACAAACGGTGATTTGGCCACCTAAAATACGTATTCTGTCCGGACCGTCAACTACAAATAGTTTCATATCGAGGAGACGCAACTAGCGGTATAAAATTTATAAGAAAAATAACCGTCGGAGATAGGGCGTCCTCTATGGCGAACGAATAGAAAAAATGCAATGACCGCATGTATTGGCACCGAAACTTATCGGAATTACGTGAAATTTCAACCTTAGACATATTTCATCGTTCCGGTCATATCTTATCTCACGACTTTTTTTTATTTGAAGCATCTACGTATAGTTTGTTTTTAAAACGGAACATTTACTTAACACTTGGTCAATTAGTTATACAACATTAGTAGGCATACTTTGATTGTGACAATCCATCTTGTGAAACGGAAAACCGACCGTCAGATATCATCATTATGTTGAAACATGTGTGAGGGTAAAATTTCAGCATCATCGGACACACGGTCGGGCTCGATCCGCACGGTCAATCCCGTTGGTCAAACCCCTAAACACAAACAAACGGTGATTTGGCCACCTAAAATACGTATTCTGTCCGGACCGTCAACTACAAATAGTTTCATATCGAGGAGACGCAGCTAGCGGTATAAAATTATTATTTTATTCATTTCACTTTAGCCGACGAAATATTAGGGTATTCGTCGGCTATACTTTAGGGTTTAGGGGTTAGGGTTTAGGGTATAGCCGACGAAATATTAGGGTATTCGTCGGCTAAGATACTTTTAGCCGACGAAATATAACATATTTCGTCGGCTAAAACTGTCAAATAGATAAAAAAAACAGTTGGTTTAACCGTACCCATAACAATTTCCTGCATATATAACCAACATTAAGATACATTATGAATTGTAGAGCTTGTACCATATAAAACACATCAAATTGTAGTACAAATTCAAATAACTAAGAAGGCTCGTAATCAGAATCATCCGATGAGTCTTCTTCGGTGTCAGAATTAATTTCCGGTAATCTATGCATTTCTACATCACAAGAGTCGTCGTCTGTTTCTTGATTTGGATCCACATCAATAAGGCGAGCGTCTAAATCACGAATTCGAACCGAACGACCCGGTTTAAAATTATTAAGGCGAATTGTAGAGGAGTCAGGAATATCTATTGCACTGTGTTCTTGATACGCAACATTTTCTTCCTCGTCTTCGGCCTCTCCAAGTGTAGCCGCCCGGTAAATGTTTCGAGGGTGCACAAGATTGACTACTTTCCACGCGTCACCCTTAACAAGGTCATCAAGATAAAACACTTGTTTCACCGATGTCGCAAAAACAAAGGGGTCATCTTCGTAACAGCTTGTGCCAGTGTTCACCGATAAAATCCCGTACTGATCAATCTTCATGCTCTGCGAGCTTCTAGTATCAAACCATCTACACTTGAACAGGTGCACGGTCATGCCTTGCCCATAAACGAGTTCCACCACTGAATCAAGAACACCATAATAATCAACTCCATTCCGGCCACCATGCGCCATAACCCCAGAATTCTGTGTTCTTCGTCTGTTGTCTCTCATTTCACATATAAATTGCACGCCATTGACCTTGCACATCGGGTAAACTCTTGACATTATCGGCTTCATAGCTAGAAGTCTTAGTTCGTGAGACCAATTTGGGTGACCATCAAATTGAATATGGTTCATCTGCAACCAAAGATTCAATGTATTATAAATGAATATGAATAATTATGCAATCAAGGAGACTTGCAACATACAAAATTGAAGAATTACATACCCAATCGCCAAAATAGTTCGCGAACTCCTTGTTATGGTAGTCGAGATCACCTTGAATGTCTGGACAGTGTAGATGGATGTCTTTCCAGTATTCAACTTCTTGACAGTTAATCAATACCCACCAATGGGCTATGACGAGCTCATGGGGTTGCAACTTGTAGGACTCTGGTAAAATTCCATAAACTTCAACATCATTTGAGACTATGGAAAGGTTAAACTTCGGTTCATCAACCGGCATGGTTTGTGGAGTTTCCTTCAATGCTCCTAGATACAACTTCATGTAGGTGACGCACTCGGACCCCTTGATGATCATGCAGACCCCTTGATGATGTTTCACCGTGATATATCCAACATGTGTACTTCTCCCAAAACCCATTACTTTGAAGGTGCTGCCAAACCTTGTCAATTGGAAATTGATACATATCGCTGCGACACTGACATTTAGTGCACGGACAATAGAAAATTGTATTCCCTTTAGCATTATTGATCACATATTCAATAAAACTAACAACTCCTTTAGCATATCTTTTGTCCCATTTTGGAAGCGAAATCCAACTCTTATCCATATCCTGAGAAAATAATATAATATATATGTATAAACGCTAATTAATTAAATTTACGAATCATTCAATTTATATTATAACTGAGTTAACGTACAATTTATATATATAATAATTACTAATTAATATAATCAAATTAATATATATATATATCAACAACTTCATATATATTATCAAACCCAAATCGATCAACTCAATCTCACTCAAAACACAATATAATCAACTCTAATTAAAACACAATATAATCAACTCTAATTAAAACTCAAAATCAATGTGCATAACGAAAATAAAACTCTTAAATCAACTCAAAAACAAGATATATACATATACATACCTATATATAGCGCCACAAACTAATTTCCGACAGATTTCGACAACACCCAACAATTTCGCCAACCCCAAAATTTTTTCTCCCGTTTTTTCTTTCAAATCAGCTACTGTCTAGATCTGGAAATATAAAGAATTTTAGCCGACGAAATTATATATATCGTCGGCCAAAGTTTTAAAATTTCGTCGGCTATAGTTCACAGACTATAGCCGACGAAAAAAACTATTTTAGCCGACGAAATAACATTTCGTCGGCTAAAGTAGACTTTTAGCCGACGAAAATTTCACTTAGGCGACTAAAGTTTTTTTCGTCGGCTAAAAGTCCACTTTAGCCGACGAAAATTTCACTTAGGCGACGAAATTATTTTTCGTCGGCTAAAATGGACTTAAGCCGACGAAAAAAAATTTCGTCGGCCTGCTAATTTTTTTTTCGTCGGCTATGATACTTATTCTGGTAGTGGAAGTTTATCCATCTCCATGCCTAAAATTCATTTTCACACAATCTGTAACACTTTAGCAACACTAAGTGAAAAACAAGAGAAATAGATAATTATAAGGATATCAAATCACACATGATTAGATCATATCCCAAATAGCAACATGTAAGTAATCATATTTATCCTCTTTTTTGTCTAGGAATGACAAAAGTGAACCACCCAAGCAAATATACTCTAAATATAAATAATCCCTCTAAGAATGATCATGATATAATTCACAACACGGAGAAATGTTCTGCCCCTCAAATGCTGCATGATATAACATACATACATACATATGATTGAAAAATTAATGTTCACACATACAGCTAAGAGACAATTTCAAGAGATTTTCCAAGGAAGAGAAAACATTTTAACCAAAGTACAAGACACAGATTCATACACATTTCATAGTGACCAAGCCATTTCTGTTTCTCACCCAATACCTGATCTCGTTTGTCACGACCCAGACATGTTTACTTTAGAAATAACCCTGTCTATTATCACACATTCACCAAGGTGCCTAGCCATTCTCGTTTCTCACCCAGTACCTGATATTGTTCGTCACAACTTAGGCATGCTTTCTTTAGAAATAGCCGGTCTACATCAAATATTCTCCGGGGTGGCCCAACCATTCTTGATTATCACCTAGTACCTGATATTGTTCATCACAACCCAGACATGTTTACTTTAAGAATAGTTAGCCTAGCTCCATGCACTCATAACATTTAATCTTTTATTTCTATAGAACTCATTGTCATAAAAACACATCAAGTAAGTCTCATATCACCACAACAAGGTTATGTAAAAGTGAGTCTAGAACGACTATGATAAACCAAATATGAACATAATCACAAAACCATTACAACAAGTGACACACATGCTTGTGATTTGTCAACTTTATACAGAGAAAGCCATGACAACTACCGAGATAATCTCAGATCAACTTGTTCTTGTAGAAGCCTCGAGATTGAAACCCGCATTCAATAGTCGGATAACCTGGAAGTGAACTAAAAAAGAAAACAAAAATTGAATGACACCTACACTATCATGAGTTTATACAGTGAATGCATGCCAAATGTATCAAACTAAGGTAGAACATTAATACTTCGAGCACACACAAATGCCACTTCTAGGAGAGTTAACAACTTGATTGGAATTACAAGAGGAATGTAAGCATGTAGCATCAATGATTTTTAGACAATCAGAATGATCAAACTTACCTGAAATTGCTACTGATTTTACCTTTTTTCACCCAGATTTAGTTATGATTTGAGTTTTGCTCCTTCAGGATTGAAACACACTCTGCAATCTTCTTGAGAAACAACATATGCACTTTTAGCCTCGCCTGCAACGACACAATTAGGTTTAACCTTGACTACTTCCTATTTCTCTGAGCGTTCTTACTAAGTAAATTACACCTTGGACAAATGTGTTCCAGTTTTCCACAATGGTGACATGTAGGAACGAAAGATTTCAAATTATAGTCATACATGTTCTGATGATCAGGCAAACGAACATCAGTACTTACAT
The DNA here is from genome assembly GCA_951800085.1 of Comarum palustre. Classification (NCBI taxonomy): domain Eukaryota; kingdom Viridiplantae; phylum Streptophyta; class Magnoliopsida; order Rosales; family Rosaceae; genus Comarum; species Comarum palustre. The sequence goes on along the minus strand of OX637588.1, from coordinate 12,065,961 downwards.
GAGAAACGTTGACATGATGTGGAATTAACATTTGAGGTGCAACTTCATCATCAAATTTCGAACGAGGGATTGAAAGCACACTCTATCCTACTGATATTTTTTTTTCATAAAATGAGTTGTCTTACTTGCATCACCATTATAACCAAAAGCTATCATCTTCATGACACTCTTTGAGCTGATTTCAAGCTTATTGAATCGATTATGAGCTTTTTTCAGTTAAACCTGTAATCTTTCATTCTCACGGGTTATTAACACATTTAAATCGGATTGAATTTTACCTCAATTTCAAGAGCTTTGATCTTATCAATCAACTCAGCATTCTCCATGTCCTAATTTTTAGACTTCGTCTTTTCCAGTGAAACACCAATTTTATTAGACGAGTTATTATGAAAGGTGGAAGTAAGAGCTACATAATCTCATTCTTTTTCAAAGTGTGTATCAGACTCACTATCGCTCCAAGTAAACTTCAAGGATTTACCTGCAAGCAAATTATACTCTTTCTTCTCACAATTAACATTTAAATTACCAATCTCATCGTATGCTCAAAACAACTTGATTTTACACAAGACGATTTTTCAATAAACTTGGAAGATTTTTTATTTTTAAGAAATATTTTAAAATTTTTGGTGAGTAAACACATCAAATCATTAGAAGCATTAATATCATCAGAGGAATTGCAATTATGGATATAAGAAAAACAAACAGAATTTACCCTTTTCTTCGGCTTGATTCTTGCCTTAAAAGTTTCGAGATAACTTACCAATGATTTATTAAAGAGATGAAAACCATTGATCAAACCAGTAGCTGCATCATATTCCATCCTTAAACCTAACTCACGGACATTGCTAAGTATATCTAGTGACCCACTCTAGTACCAAATAAAGGTACTGTAGAACGTGCACTGTGGATTGAAACAAGCTTTCAATCCTCGATGAACAGACAGAAAAACAAAGCAAAAACACCAGAACTTATGTACCCAGTGAAACCTCAATTTGAGGAAAAATATTGTTAGGGCTTTAACTCATGAAAGCCCATAATGAAAATTCAATTAACTATGAATCAAGAATGAGTTGATTACAAACTACGTAACACTGAACGCGGATGCTGTCACTAGAACCCTAGTAGATATGTTTGAATCACTCTTCTTATTCAACTAACCTTCTTCTTCAATCTCTAAGGAACTGACCGTATCCTTGAACCTTCAACCATAACTCTACTGGTATCGAGAGTGTGTTAATCACATAAACATGAAGTTTAACTCAACAAGGAACAGTTAAACTTTGACCTTTTATCTCAATATAGTTTGTAGCGAAAATATGGGTCAAAAGACAATCTCAATAACACAATTGCGTCCTCTTTTATAGACGAACAGACTTATCTTTGTCCTTAACGTCACAAATCAATATGATCTCTTAAAGGAAAGCATTTAACTACACAATCACCAAATCAATCAAATATATCTCATATAATATCAATTATGATAATAAAAGGAATTGAAAACCTAAATCACATAGGTTTCTCTCCTTTCCCCGCAACAAAAATTATAACATAATCAACTTAGGTTTCTTCCCTTTCTAATGCAATCACTTTGTATGAAAGAATATCTCAATAAACATGATAATATTCTAATCAAATCATAACATCTCTTCACGCCACAACCTAGAATATAAAGAGATTCATATATATATATATATATATATATATATATATATATCAAATATTAATAAACTTCACTTTGTATAAGAATGACAATATACAATTATAAACACCAGTAGTCTGATGAATTGATAAAAAAGTGGATTCATCCTATGATCGTGTTTATAAGGATTAGGATCAACTTCATGCATGCATTCAGCAAAAAAGTAAGTTTTCGCTACTGCAGATGAAATTCTACCCAACAGTGCACTAGAAGAACGCACTGGCCATGGAAAGAACGCACTCTCTATCTCTCTCATTCTTTTGATGATTTGTTCATTGTTCTTTTTCATCATGTTTTTATGTTTGCCATTGTGTCTGATCTCCAGTGTGATTGATCTGATTTGAAATCTGGTGACTTCTACATATTCCAAATCATGACTTCTATTCATTTGGAATTTGTAGTAGGTTCCTTTTGGTTGCAACAATAATTTATCTTACTCTATCAAGGTCTGATATTACTTATCCAGTTCATGTCTTAAGCAGGTTTATGCATGGGCCACACATGTGTCACATAGAGAGTTCACTCGGTGTTGTGAGGTATCTTAAAGGTTCTCATGGTCAAGGATTATTGTATTCATCAGTAAGTGATTTCTAGTTGCGTGTCTATTGCGATTCAGATTGGGCTGTGGATAGGGATGGGCATATGGGGACGGGGGTGGGGACCCTGCGGGGATTTCTCCATTTGAAACGTGGGGCAGGTTGTAATTCCCTGTTAAAGTCGCGAGAACGGGGACGGGGCGGATTATTTTTTCTGCGAAGGTACGGAGCTGGGTGCGGGAATTCCCCATTCTCCACTTGGGTCCCGTTTGTTTTTTTAATTGATTTTTTTCTTAACACTGTATGTTCTCTAAACAAAACAACTCGGCTCCAAGCTGCCTCTCAATTCTCCAAGTCTCTCTGAAAACAAAAACAACTCGGCCTCCAAGTCTCCAACAAAAACGCAAAGGGGGCCGGCAATCCCGTCATGGCCTCACGAAACTTGAAGAAACTGTTCAAGAAACTTGATTGACTCACGAATCTACTAAGGTGCGTTCTTTGCTATCTGAAATATTTAGTTTTCAGTTTTGTCCAGTTACTCGAAGACCAACGACATGTTATTTTGTTTTCCTTAGGTCTTCACTAATCTCTTGGAAATCAAAGAGACAAAGATCCATGTCTTTATGATCAGTTGAAGCGAAATATCAAGCAATGACATGTGCGTGTTATGAATTAAATGGCTTTGGTATCTCCTTAAAGATTTGAGAATGTTACATTCTCAGCCCGCCTTCTTATATTGTGATAATAAAGCAGCATATAGCGGCTAATCCGGTTTTCTATAAAAGAATTTGGTATATTAAAATGAATTATCCCTACATTAGAGACAAAATTCTAGATGGTTCTGTCATAACAATGTTCGCGAGTTCTACACATCAGCTAGTCGATGTTCTTACTAAAGATTTGAGAAAGAAAATCATTATTTTTATGATTTGTAAGTCGGAAGTTCAAGACATTCGCTTTCTAACTTGAGGTGAAATGTTAGGAAAGTAATCTGCAAATTATTCGACTATATCCTCTGTTGTAATGAGTGCAAGAAAGAACACAGATTTACGTGGTTCACTAACGATATGTTAGCTACGTCCACGGCAGAGGAGAACAGTTTTATTATCTTGAGGAAAAACACAGAGTACAGAATACAATTAGGTTTTGGACGTTTATATACTAAACCCTAAACCCTACATACTAAGCCCAATAGGAAACCATAACCCAGCACACTGGTGTTTCCTTGGCTGAGACACTGGTTGATTAGTCTCACTCGCGCGACTGTCGCTCGCGGAGGCAGTTTCGGTCGCGGGGGAAAGATCATTCGCGCGACTTTCGCTCGCGGGGGTAATTTCGCTCGCGCGAGCATTAGTTATTATAAGCTGTGGCCCAGCTAGCGAGATCCCCGAATAGCTGGTACCCCCAGATGGCTGGTTCAAGGCATATATTAACAAATCTCCACCTTGACTTGAATCCTCTCACAAATAACAGATGTACCAGATGCATCACAGTTATGCCAGATGTACAAATAACTCCTCTGTCTCAGATGTTGCCCCCAAAGGGCAACTAACAGCTTGTAACATTTAGCAAGTCCAAACAATGTTGGAACTTGCTGTACGGAACTGACTTGGTGAGCATATCAGCGGGATTATCAGCAGTACCCACTTTCTTCACCTTAATTCTGCTCTCACTTCTCAGAAAATGATACCTGACATCAATGTGCTTAGTCCTCTCATGATGAACCTGATCCTTTGCTAAACATATTGCACTCAAACTGTCACAATATACTATAGCTTGATCATGATGCAAACCAAGACTATTGACCAGTCCCTTCAACCATATTCCTTCCTTTGCAGCTGTCACATCCCGGTTCTAGAATCCATTTACGGTCGGTTACTACCCAAGTTACTTTGATCTTTAACCATTTCGTAGTAACCGTTTTACCGTGAAAGGTCAAAAAGTTGACTTTTCGTTAGGTCAGGAATTTGGGGAAACTTCCTTCTTGAAAGTTGTAGAGGGCGTCGTTACGAGTTCGTGGACACGTAGCACGCTCAAATCGGAGTTCGTATGAGAAAGTTATGAAGAAAAGTATAAAGTTACTGTGCGGTAAAACGGCTATATATAGGAGTTACCGGGGTGAAAAATCAGATTTTTCACCCGGCTTTCTCTCTCCTCTTCCCCGACGGGAAACACTGCCGGATCTTGCGCGCGCCATAGCGCCGCCGTCCGGCCACCAATCGCCGCCGCACCGGTCCCAAAAGCTCGGCCTCTGAGTCTACTTCATTCCTAGGTAAGCTTTCCGACCTAACTCGCCGTAAATCGGGAGAAATTCCGATTTGTTCTTCATGTGTACAATAGAATTTCGGGATCGAATTTCTCCCTCCCTAGATCACCATTTGATGAGTTCTTCATATGTTTAGGATGGGTTTTAGGTGTACTACAATCCCCTAGAATTTGGTAGCTTGATTCGAAGTGTGTAGGAAGAATTGAGGATTTGAAGTTTTGAAGTGTAAATTTTCGGGGTCTACTGTTCATCGAGTTTTTGACCTAGTTAGAGGCCGAATTGGCCTTCGAGTTGAACTAGAAAGTTGTCCCAAATGATGAGACGAAGCTACTGGTAAAATTTGGTGACGATCCGAGGTCGCCGGAATTTTGGCCGGAATTTCTGCCGGCGGCGGAGCCGCCACTTTTTGGGCAGTTCTTCTTGCCCATTAATTTGTGAAAATTTAGAGAAGGCCATTAAAGGGCAGTTACTATTTTTTAGGGATTTAATTGATATGTTAAGTATGTTTGGAAGGTTTGGGGTTATTGATTGTGTAATTAAAGGATAACCAGTCGTTTAGGGAGAACCGGCTAGGCGTGAAAGCGTGATTAAGAGTTTGTACGCTATTTGGAGTATTAGAGACCGGCACCCCACACTTTTGATAGATGGTTAAGGTTGAACGCTATGGGTAGAGCGTGTTATTATTTCCCTCACTATGATTATGGGTTTAAGACCTGTTTATGTGTTTTGGACAGGACGTGGGGGAGCTCGAGCTGAGCAGCCATCTAGTAGCCGGCAGACCTAGCGGCATCTGTGAGTGGACATTTGTTTTAAATTAAATTGCATGCTATATACTTTAATTGGTTTCTCCTGCATATATGATTTCCTCCATTTATATGTTTTACGGTGATTTGGGAAAATGAGATTTACGGATTTTAAAGGTAAACAAACCGGGAAAGAGGTTCATACCCTTCCCGTGATTTTAAAGGATTTTCCCGGGATATGGTTTATTGATTATCACCGTTTTGGGATTATGGAGGGGGATGATTTTAAAAGGAGAAACTTGGCTCATGGTTTTAAAGGGGTTTTCGATTTATTATTATTCCCACGAGGTTTTACAGGTTTTACAGGGATTTTAAAAAGGAAAAAGGATATAAGGATTGTATGCTAGTATGGACCCTCTCCGGTGGAGCTGGTCAATAGACCCTCCCGGATAGTAGCAGGTCGGGACCCTCTCCGGTAGTAGCTGGTCATTGGACCCTCCCGGATAGTAGCAGGTCGGGACCCTCCCGGATAGTAGCAGGTCGGGACCCTCTTCGGTTGTAGCTGGTCAATGGACCCTCCCGGATAGAGCAGGTCGGATTTCTCGTGGATGAGGTTAACACCCCACATTTAAATTATTTATGTTTGAGCCAAGGCATCATTGATGATTTACTTGCATGCGGATTTTCTTAGAGAAACTAGAGGGAGAGCATTGCGGATTTTCTTAGAGAAACTAGAGGGAGAGCATTAAAGGAAAGTAGAGTTTTTATATGTTATTTTTCGTCCACTCACTCTAACGTTTTTCAATGTTTCTCCCCTGGGCCTTTCGTTTTTAAATGCCCAGATTGCAGTGCTCGACCCATCTAGACCACTTGGAGGCCAAGCATAGTTACCGCCACTTCTCGCACTAACAGTAGGTTCCGGGTTGACCTACTTGTAATATATCTATGTTTCTGCTTTTATCCTAGACGCTCTGATACACATCGGGTAGTTTTATTTGTTGGAGAACTCTTAGGGACTTGGAACTTTATGTAACATTTACATTTGGAGATGTTGAACTATTTGTTGGATTTGTTAGATGTGTATCTTGTGGAGTTGTTGGATTTTTGGGAGCAGGATGGCTCCAGGAGTTTTCGGACGGATATTGGCATTAGAAGTGTACTGTGGGTTATTGCAGGTTAAGGGTTGTCCACTTTTCAAGGGAGACTATGTCGAATTTTTCGGCAGAATCTTCTTTGGGAGGTGGTCCCCGCAGGACTTACTTCGGGTTAAAAGGGGTTTAACTCGGGGTGGGTCCTGACAGCAGCTGCTGTCAAAGCCATGTACTCTGCTTCAGTAGTAGACAAAGTCACTGTAGGCTGCAAAGTAGCTTTCCAACTAACAACAGAGCCACCAAGAGTAAAAACATAACCAGTCATAGATCTCCTAGTGTCAACATCTCCAGCATAATCGCTATCTGAATAGCCTGTTACTAAGCATTTTGTATCACCTTCATAAATGAGACCAACATCAGACGTACCTTTGAGATACCGAAAAATTCTCTTCACGGCTTGCCAATGCTCCTTTCCGGGCTCACCCATAAACCTGCTGACAACACTAACAGCATGTGCAAGATCAGGCCTAGTGCAAACCATAGCATACATCAAGCTTCCTACTGCACTTGCATAGGGAACTCGAGACATGTATTCCTTCTCCTCAGCAGATTTAGGTGCAAACGCAGTAGACAAATGAATATTTGCAGCACTTGGAGTATCTATAGATTTTGATGTAGACATACCAAACCTGGACAGTATTTTCTGGATGTAACCTTTCTGTGATAAGAAATGCTTCTTCTGACTTCTATCCCTGTAAATCTCCATTCCCAAAATTTTTCGGGCTGCTCCCAAATCCTTCATCTCAAACTCTACACTGAGGAAACCCTTCAACTTCTGGATATCTGACTTGTTTTCTGCAGCTATCAACATATCATCTACATATAGGACTAGATAAATGAGAGAGCCATTTGTTACCTTGTTGTAGTAGACACAACAATCATACGGACTCCTGATGTAGCCTATCTCTATCATATAGCTATCAAACCTCTTGTACCACTGTCTAGGAGACTGCTTTAGTCTATACAAAGACTTCTTCAACTTGCAAACATAGTCTTCTTTTTCAGGAACTTGGAAACCATCTGGCTGAGTCATGTATATCTCTTCTTCCAATTCTCCATGTAGAAAAGCTGTCTTCACATCTAGTTGTTCAAGCTCCAGATTCTGATGTGCAACTATGGCTAGTAACACCCTTATAGAAGTATGTCTGACCACTGGCGAGAAAATCTCATTGTAGTCTACTCCCTCTTTCTGATGGAACCCTCTTGCAACTACTCTAGCTTTATACTTAATGCCCTCAGCAGGTGACAACCCTTCTTTCTTCTTGAAAACCCATTTACAAGTAATGATCTTTCTCCCCTGATCAGGTCGTTTGGTCAATTCCCAAGTCTGATTTCTCTGAAGTGACTCCATCTCATCTCCCATTGCAGCAAGCCATTGGGTTGACTCTGTACATGTAATTGCTTCCTTGTAGGTGGATGGCTCATGAGGATCCACCTCTTCAGCAACCTGTAGTACATAGGCCACCATGTCCTCAAACCCATACCTCGTGGGAGCTTTCCCAAAATTTGCTCTCCTAGATCGCTCATGAGTCAAAATATGCTGATTAACTACCGTTGGTTCTGTTTCTGAATGTAAGTGTTGATCTTCTTGTTGTGGTTCACTCTCATCTTCAGTGACTTGTTGCTCCACCTGTCTCTCAACACTACAATTTTCTGATACTACAATAGACTTCACAGTAGGGTTAAACATAGAATTTTCATCAAATACTACGTTTCTACTAAGTATAACCCTCTTTTCGGATGGAGACCAGATTCTGAAACCTTTAACCCCATCCCCATAGCCTACAAACACTCAATTTTTAGCTCTTGGTTCTAACTTACCCTCACTTACATGATAATAAGCAGTACACCCAAAAACCCTCAGATTAGAGTAATCAGCGGACTTACCAGACCACATCTCATAAGGTGTTTTGAGATGTATACCTGTGTGAGGTCCATGATTTATCAGATAACATGCAGTACTCACCGCTTCTGCCCAGAAACTTCTCTCTAATCCAGCATTAGAGAGCATGCACCTAGCTCTCTCCAAAAGTGTCTGATTCATACGTTCTGCTACACCATTTTGCTGTGGTGTATTCCGGACTGTATAATGCCTTGCAATACCTTCAGACTTGCAGAACTCATCAAATTCAGCAGAACAGAATTCCAAACCATTATCAGTTCGCAGCCTCTTGATCTTCTTCCCTGTTTGATTTTCCACTAATGCCTTCCACTGCTTGAAGTTCTTGAAGGCGTCATTTTTATGCTTCATCACGAACACCCAAGTCATTCTTGAGTAGTCATCAATCATAGACACGAAATATCTGTGACCTCCCAAAGAATCAACACGAGAAGGACCCCAACAATCAGAATGGATATAATCAAGCGTGCCTTTAGTTCTATGAATTGTTTTAGGAAATTTTCTGCGATGTAGCTTCCCAAAGATACAATGTTCACAGAAACCAAGATCCTTGACCTTGTGGCCACCAAGAAGATCATGTTTTGACAGAATTTGCATCCCTCTTTCACTCATATGACCGAGCCTCATGTGCCATATCTTGGTCATATCATCCTTGTAAACCTCCGATGATGCAACAGCAGCAGAACCTGACAGCGTAGAACCTTGCAGAAAATACAAAGTACCCCGCTTGACACCTTTCAGAACCACATTGGAACCTTTGTAGACATTTAGGACTCCACATGAGCCTTTGTACCTGAACCCTTTGCTGTCTAGTAGACCCAAAGAAATCAGATTCTTCGTCATACGTGGAGCATGCCTAACATCATTCAATGTACAGAATTTACCATCATGTGTCCGTATTTTGATTGAGCCTATTCCAACCACCTTGCATGCATGGCTGTCAGCCATAGAAATATTGCCTCCATCTATCTGCTCATAGGTTGAAAACCACTCTCTACGTGGACATATATGATAAGACGTCCCGGTATCCAAAATCCACACATCCTTGTGATGTGTGTGTGCATCTGCAACCAAGGCCAAATCCTCTTTAGAATTGGTGTCAACTTCTGCTACAACAGCAGTACCTGATGCTTTCTCATGCTGCTTCTTCTTCTTTGGACATTCGTTTTTCCAATGTCCATTTTCTTTACAGTAGTTACAGACATCATTAGATTTGGAACTCTTTGAAACTGGTTTCTTGAATTTCTTCTTCCCCGAGCTTCCCTGTCCCATACTTCCACTGGCTACCAACCCAGCAGCCTGACTGTCTGAACTTGTACCGGTCGCCTTATGACGCATCTCTCTAGTATGAAGAGATGATCTAACCTCCTCCAGAGTCACAGTATCTCTCCCACCAATAAAAGAATCCATAAAATTCTCATACGACAAAGGGCGAGATACCTGCAGAATTAGGACAGCATCTTCATCATCAACTTTAACATCAATGTTACGCAACTCTAATAGAATTGTGTTTAACTGATCTAAGTGATCTCTTAGAGTCGTGCCTTCTTTCATTCGCAGACTGAACAGACGTCGCTTTAGAAGCAACTTGTTGGTTAAAGACTTCGTCATGTATAGACTCTCAAGCTTCAACCACAGACCAGCCGCAGTTTCCTCCTCTGCGACCTCGGTGATTATATCATCGGCAAGGCACAACAAAATTGTCGAGTGTGCCTTCTCCTCCAGACTGGCCATCTCAGCGATTTCTGGATCCCCCGGCTTCTTCACAAGCGGCGCCCACATCCCTTGTTGTTTTAACAAAGCTCGCATCTTGATCTGCCATAAACTGAAACTGTTTCTCCCCGTGAATTTATCGATCTTCACGTTCAAACCAGACATCTTTCTTTCCAAAATTCGAACCCCTCCTGTGCTCTGATACCAGTTTGTTGTAACGAGTGCAAGAAAGAACACAGATTTACGTGGTTCACTAACGATATGTTAGCTACGTCCACGGCAGAGGAGAACAGTTTTATTATCTTGAGGAAAAACACAAAGTACAGAATACAATTAGGTTTTGGACGTTTATATACTAAACCCTAAACCCAATATACTAAGCCCAACAGGAAACCATAACCCAGCACACTGGTGTTTCCTTAGCTGAGACACTGGTTGATCAGTCTCACTCGCGCGACTGTCACTCGCGGAGGCAGTTTCGGTCACGGGGGAAAGATCCTTCGCGCGACTGTCACTCGCGGGGGTAATTTCGCTCGCACGAGCATCAGTTATTATAAGCTGTGGCCCAGCTAGCGAGATCCCCGAATAGCTGGTACCCCCAGATGGCTGGTTCAAGGCATATATTAACATCCTCAGTATCTTGCTGTTTAGGTATATATTGCGAATGTGAATGTTAGTATAGATAACCGATTATATATCCACGATTATGCGTTGCCTTTTCTTTGCTTTCCCTTTACATGTGCATTTTAGCTTCAATAATCCATGTTCGCTAACCTGATTCAGATCGAATAGACCTTCTTCCTTGATAGATTATCCCAGTTTAACTACTTCAATGCTTCACCTCATTTGCATGATCGAAACCATTTGTGTTACGCGTAGGTTATTCAACAGTAGGTGTTCATCTATCAGATGATCTCACTTTCACCAATTTATCCACACATTGCATACATGATTCTTAGATCAACCTAACAAAAGGATGTAATGATAGTATAGATCGAGTTGTTGACAAGACAACATGGATATAAACAATTGGGTTCGTTCAGTCAAAAGAAACAGAGGCTATGAATTGTGTGTTGTGTATTAAACTCCTCCAACAATGGGGTATTTATACAAGATACATATATTCCTAATAGGAAACTAATTAGTAGAGAATATTACAATAATCCTAATAATATTCACAATCCTAATAACACATAGAGTGACTCATTCCAACACTCCCCCTTAAGTTGGTGCATACAGATCACAAATGCCCAACTTGTTAAGTGAGTCATGAAAAGCTTTACTTGAGAGAGCTTTTGTAAGGATATCAGCCAACTGCTCCTCAGTAGGGACAAAGGAAAAGTAAATAATCTGACCATCCAACTTCTCTTTAATGAAATGCCGATCTACTTCAACGTGCTTCGTGCGATCATGTTGAACAGGATTATGAGCAATCTCAATGGCAGCCTTATTATCACAATAAAGCGGCATAGCCTTCTTTTGCCGAAACCCCAAATCCCTCAACAGGTGTCTCAACCATAACATTTCACAAAGTCCTCGAGCCATGCCTCTATACTCTGCTTCTGCGCTAGACCGAGCAACCACATTCTGCTTTTTACTTTTTCAAGTGACTAAGTTACCACCGACAAAAGTGAAGTAACCTGAAGTAGACCTGCGGTCTGTAATATTACCAGCCCAGTCTGCATCTGTGTATCCGGAAACATCTAAATGCCAATGTCTGGAGAAAACCAATCCCTGACCAGGAGCCGACTTCAAATATCGTAGAATACGAAACACAGCTTCCATATGAGCTTCACTGGGATTATGCATAAATTGACTCACCACACTAACTGCATATGCCAAATCAGGTCTAGTGTGTGACAAATAAATTAACCGCCCAACCAACCTTTGATATCTCGCTTTATTCGTGGGTACCTGATCCAAATACTCCGCCAACCGATGATTTTGTTCAATAGGAGTATCAGCAGGTTTACAATCAAGCATACCTGTTTCTGCTAACAAGTCTAAAACATACTTTCTCTGACTTAACACAATACAATCTTTCCCACGAGCAACTTCGATTCCCAAAAAATATTTCAAGCTACCCAAATCTTTCATCTCAAATTCAGAAGACAACTGACCTTGCAACCTTTTAATCTCCTTAAGGTCACCACCTGTCACAACCATGTCATCTACATAAATGATCAAAGCAGTCACCTTGCCACACCGATGTTTCAGAAACAAAGTATGATCAGAATTACTCTGCCGGTAACCAATTTCCTTCATAAACTTGGTGAATCGACCAAACCACGCTCTCGGAGACTGCTTCAAGCCGTAGAGACTCTTCTTCAATTTACAGACCACCTGCTCTCCTGTAGATGTTACATATCCTGGAGGCAAATCCATATAAACTTCTTCATTCAAATCACCATGCAGGAATGCATTCTTAACATCAAATTGTAGCAAAGGCCAATCAAGGTTGGAGGCTAACGAAAGAAGTACCCGAATGGTGTTAATCTTGGCTACCGGCGTAAACGTCTCATCATAATCCACCCCATACTTCTGAGTGTAGCCTTTAGCTACTAACCTTGTTTTATACCTGTCTACCGACCCATCCAAGTTATGTTTCACAGTGTACACCCATCTACAACCAACTGTTTTCTTTCCAAACGGTAACGGTACCAGCTCCCATGTACAATTTTTCTCGAGTGCATCCATCTCAACTTTCATTGCTTGCATCCACCTCTCATCGCGCATTGCATCCTGTACTTTACTAGGAAGTGATACAGAAGATAATTGATTCACAAATGCAGCATATGGTTTAGACAATCTATGAGTGGACACATAATTAGCAATAGGATACTTGGCTTTTGCATTTAGTGTAGGTTCATAATGTTTGGGAGGCTGACCACAAGTTGTACGAGTGGGTAACTGTTTAGTAGATACAGGACTAGACAACGAAGAAGATTCAGAAATTACCTCGGGTAATTCACGAGCTGGAGAGACCTGTGAGGGAGTGGGAAAACTGTTCACAATGTGTCCTTGATCAAACAACGGTCGATCTGGATGGAAGCTCTGGGAATTGCCCAACAGATCAACCTCAAACTGTTCTTGACTAGAAACCGGATTTATGCTCTCACCAGTGACTCCCCGTGCTCTACCTTCACCAGAATGAGACAAATCGGTGCCCAGTTCTCTACCTTCACCGGAATCCGTGCTCTCTGACCGGTCGCTGTGGGTCAAACAGTTGCCGAGACGAGGGCGTCCAGTCGCCTGAGTTTTTGCCCGATCCAATTGCTCGGTCGTTCGTCTATGGGTCGCCGGAATCTCTGCCCGATCTAGCTGCTCAGCCGCGGGTCTATGGGTCAGTCGTCTCGGTCAAGATCCAACTGCGCGGCTACGGGTCTGGTGCTTTCTCTCGGGTCGTCGGACGTCGGTGCATCGACGGACGCTTCATCGGAAGGGGATCGGCCTGTCTATCGTGGACGGGCGGGTGCAGATGCTGACCAGTCCATAGAGGCAGAGTCAGTCGTGTTCAACTCAGTGTCTTTGTTTAACTCAGTGTTTACCAATTCTGACCTTGTTTCCTCGACCGTGGGCTTTTCAGAGGGCCCACTGAACAAATCTTCGTAATAGCATGTTTTCTCCCCCTGACAAGGAGTTGCGGGAGGTAGAAAATAACATATATCTTCGCTAAACGTGACATCCATGATAGTATAGAACCTTTGAGATGGAGGGTGGTAACATTTGTAACCTTTCTGTTGAGAGCCATACCCGACAAAGACACACTTAAGAGCTCTAGCATCTAACTTTGTCGTCTAATTCTTATATAGATGAACATAAGCCACACAACCAAAGACACGAGCTGAGAGAGTATTTGATGATGGAATGGAGACATATTCAGACAAAACATCAAATGGAACACGACCTTGAAGAGGAACGGATGGAAGACGATTAATTAAATGTGACGCATACAACACTGCCTCTCCCCAAAGATACTTAGGCATGTTAGCACTTAAGAGGAGAGACCGAGCAATGTCCAAGAGATGCCGATTTTTCCGTTCAGACACCCCATTTTGTTCAGGGGTTTGTGGACATGAAGTCTGATGAACTATGCCATGATTTTGAAAATACTCATGAAAACGATGATTGACAAACTCCCCCCCATTATCAGAACGAAAGATTTTGACACGGGCTTCATACTGAGTATGTATAAGATTATGAAATGCTATAAAGGCTGAAAAAACACAATCTTTGGATTTAAGTAGCACAACCCAAGTTAATCGAGTAAAATCATCAATGAATAACACAAAGTATCGCATTCCAGAAAGAGTAGAGTATTTGGAAGGACCCCATACATCCGAATGAATTAACTCAAATGGCATAGTACTAGAATGAAAACTCAAAGGATAACTAGACCTATGACTCTTAGCCAAAGCACAAGTCTCACAATGCAAGCTAGACTCACGGATTCCAAGAAACAAAGATGGCATAGACTTCTTCATAACTCCAAAAGACGGGTGACCCAAACGTCTGTGCCACAACCATAATTCACTTAAGCGGTCAGAATTCAATGTCAGGGCTAAAGGCTGTGCTGGTGCTTGTGTTGGTTCTGCGTACATGCAATCCAAGTGAAACAGTCTCCCCCTCAGGTCTCCCTTGCCAATGATTACCCTGGTGCACAGATTCTGAAAAACAACATACATTGGGTAAAAGGTTACTGAGCACTTATTTTGAGCACATAACTGTGATACAGACAAAAGATGATGAGATAAGGAAGGCACATAAAGCACATCATGCAAAACAATGGACGATGTAAGTTGAACAGACGCAATACCTAAGACTGGGAACGACGCACCATTAGCATTAGAAACATGAGATATTCGAGGGGAAGACATAGACACAAAAAATGATTTATCATAGGTCATATGGTCGGATGCTCCAGAATCAATTATCCATGTATCACTACCCATAAAGTCAGAAACATGTAAAGCAATACCAATTTTTTCACCGGATGCACCCGCAAAAACTTCTTCGTTCTTACCTTCGACCATCTTTTCTCCTTTTTTTTTCCTTCCTTCAAATATTCAAACTACAAAAAAACAAGCAGCAACCTTCTTGAGGCAATACACGGCTCCACACAACCTTGATCAATATAATCAAGATCAAGGCTCCTTCACGTACACTACAAAACACCAAAAAATATAGCAAACCCCAAACAACAACAAGAACTTCAACGGATCAAACAAATCCCAACTACCAAAGAACCAACCAAACAAACAAATTTTTTTTTTGCAGCGGAAAACAAACAACCGAGTCCCGAATGGATCTCGGCTCTGATACCAAGTCAAAAGAAACAGAGGCTATGAATTGTGTGTTGTGTATTAAACTCCTCCAACAATGGGGTATTTATACAAGATACATATATTCCTAATAGGAAACTAATTAGTAGAGAATATTACAATAATCCTAATAATATTCACAATCCTAATAACACATAGAGTGACTCATTCCAACACGTTCCACTCGAAAAATGGCCAGATACGTTGGATAATGATGAAGGTAACCATAAACAGTGAAGGGTAGATCTAGTCAGATATATATATCCAACTTGAATATTGAGTCTCAAGAAATATGCAGCGTGCTTCTGTAGATATAGTACTGGTTGGAAAAATGCAGATAAAGCTGTGATTAAATAATGCAGATATTGTATTGTACTCAATTAGCAGATTTGTCTCTATGGAACTTGTTTATTGTCATGATATTGACAACAAAGAAGTAACGATATTATTTCTGTGTCACTGTCAGAGACATTAAAGAATATGAATATACACATGCTAGCTATCATATAACAGAGGAATCTAGTGTGTCCACATTACAGACGAATTAATTATACAACATCATTATAATATTTTTATTTACATATTTAATTATTAAATTTTTTGTTTTGATACCTATAGTTTGATTTCGTTAATATTTTCATAACTTGATCATTAATATCGTTAAATTTTAAAAGTATTTTCGTCATCTAAAAATATATATCATTTTTATTTACTTTAACAAAATAATTTATTTTTAAGATTATCAAATACAAATAGAACAATTTACTTTAACAAAAATATTACAAACAAAAACACCAAAATTATATATTTGTTTTTACAACCATAGTGATAAAAGTTAAGCAAAATAAGAAAAAAATACTACAACTGTATGTATATATTTTTGGACTTACATGTTAAAAAATAAAATAAATTAAAATACTACGACTAAATTAATTATAATTAGATAAATTACAAACCAATAAGAATAATAATTAATTACATAACACCACCAAAATAATTTATTTTGTTCAAGTAAATGAAAAAATGATATATTTATTGAGATAACGAAAATACCCTCAAAATTTAACTGTATTAATGGTCAGAGTATCAAAATGCTAACGTAATAAAACTTACGGTATCAAAACACAAGTTTTTAATAGTTAGGTATGTAAATGAAAATATCATTATAGTTTCGGTAATGTTTTGTAATTAATTCTTCGGCAAAATAGCTACAACACCCCCTGAATTTGGCTATAATTGTCAACTTACACCCTCAACTTTCAATTGTGCCAATTTACCTCCTCAACTTGATAAAAATTGATGATTTGCATCATCTCCGTTAAATTGGATGGTTTTCATCCAATTTTCAGTCATGTGTCATTTATGTGATGAGGGGTATAACTGCCATTTTTTATAACTTATTGTAATATTTAAAATATAATAAAACAAAATCTCTAAAAAGAGATTTGTTCTAAAAAATAATATCTCATTACAATTGTTTCTTTTAATTTCCTTACCCGTTATTCATTTAATATTTTATGTACAATTTTGTCATTCACTTTATTTTTGTGATGGCCATGCATGAATATCTTTTAGAATATGATGCCTACATTGATAATTTTTTTTCATAAAGACTACATTGATAATTTTAATTAAAAAAATTATAATAGAATTGATGATGATAATGAACAAGAGATAATTTGTCTACTAAAATGGTTAAACCATGCAATTATAATCAGCCATTATATAAAAGAAAAAATTATAAAAAGATAGTTACACCCTCACACGTATAATTCATAATCTAAAATTGGATGAAAATTATTGAATTTGATGGATGAGGTGCAAATCGATAGTTTTTACCAAGTTGATGAGGTAAATTAGCATAATTGAAAGCTAAAGGTGTAAATTAACAATTAGAGTCAATTTCAGGATATGTTTTAGCTATTTTGTCTAATTCTTAATAGAAACATATGTTGATCCAAGTGTTAGGTTTGTAATCTTAGTAGAAATGATACCGCTGCAATCTGTCGTCCATTAATCTGTTGTAAATATGCCTTTTACTGCTACTAGTGTTTTCAATGTAATTAAGTTAAGTAGCCGTGTGTTTACTGTAGATTTGTTCATGAGAGGTTGCACCAAGACAGAAACAGTGCAGCGTTTGTTGCGCACCGGTGGAGTTAATTTGAATCCAAATCTGTTCTTGAATTCAGGTGGAGTTTGGATCATGCCTAAATTATTTCATAAACATGAATCCTCGGATATTTTAAAACAAGCATTGTTAAATTAAGGAATTAACAATTTGATGTGTTATGTTAACAAGTTGAATGGTGGTGCAATTATACAATAAGTCGCTCTCTTATAAATTCTTCCTTATCCTAAGTTCAACGATCCTATAACATCATACATATGTACATGACAATAATTCATCCCCCAAAGCAGATAAAGCCTAGAACTAGCTACCTTGGCCATACACAAGAACTCAAAAAGGATCAAATTGGTTTACGCTAGCTACTCTTATCTGTTTGCCTCTATCTGGTGGAGCACGCCGAAGCTAAATGGTTTCCAGTCCACAATGAACTGAAGGTTATAAGTACATTGTTTCGAGCTTTACCGGATAAGTACATCGTTTCGAGCTTTACCGGATAAGTACATGCAGTGATCGATCACGTATACGAATCCGAGACAACTATATATATATGTGATGGATCAACAAATGGAGACAAGAAAATCAAAACTGACGAAATTGTCATGATTTTGGAGGAGAGTCTAAGACAAGCAAACCAAAGAGAAGATTAGGATCGAGTGCAGTCACCCGTTACTGTCCCTTTCAGTTTTGCTTTCATCCCGGTTGCTTCGCCCATGGCTTTCCCATTTCTAACCACGTAGAAAGAAACATATTCGTCCTCTCCATCCCCATCGCTTTCACAGCCAACCGTTTGATCTGCTTACTTTATTACTCGCCGGTCAATGATAAAATTGAGGTGATTCTGATTTCCGACCTCCCTCACAAAAATCCCGTTCTTGCATTCCAAGCAAAACCCCTCGCCAGGGTCCCAGCCGCCGGGTTTGAGAGCCAACCTCGCTGACACGTGGATAACCTGACTGTCACGACAAACCTCACTTTGTGAAATCCGACTTTGCTTTTCCTTTCTTCAATTATGTATGACCAGTGCTCACTCTTTCTTCATCTCACAAGTTCAGAAATGAAGAAGCTACACAGGTCTCTTCTTCTTCTTTTTCTCTGGCTGGTTTCGCTGACGCACTGTACCGCACAGCAGTCGCCGGGGCCGTTGCAGACCAACGGCAATGCCTACCTCGCCGATTTCAACTCCTCCATGGCCATGGTCATCGTGTTTCTCGTGTGCGCTTTCTTTCTTATAGGATTCTTCTCCATCTACATTCGCCGCTGCGCCGAGACGCACATGGCCAACGCTGGCGGGTCGCTTGGCACAGCGGCGGCAATCGGAGTCCCAGCGCGACGCCGAGGCCTCGAACCGAAGGTGATTGAGAAGTTTCCGATATTTGTGTATTCCGACGTGAAGGATCTCAAGATCGGCAAAGGCGCTCTGGAGTGCGCGGTGTGCTTGAGCGAGTTTGAGGACTACGAAACGCTGCGGTTGCTGCCGAAATGCGACCACGTATTCCATCCCGACTGCATCGATGCGTGGTTGGCCTCGCACATAACCTGTCCGGTTTGCCGCGCAATGCTGGCGCCTGAGTCGAATCACCCAGTTACTGAGCCAAACAATCATTCGAATCATCCGGATAGTACAAATGAAATTAGTAATGATCAGCAACAGAACGACGAGGTGGTGATCAATGTGGTTGAAAGTCAGAGCAGCGAGGCAGTTGAGGTAGACAACCGTCCGGCAAGATCTGGAATATTCGGGAAGTTTCCGAGGTCGCACTCGACGGGTCACTCGGTAGTTCAACCAGGAGAGAACACGGAACGGTACACTTTGAGACTGCCGGATTCAGTGAGGAGGCAGCTGATTTCAAGCCGGAACAACAAGCTCAAACGATCGACAAGCTACGACATCATCCTGCCGAGGCTGGGAAGTTCAAGAAAAGGTTATAGACTCGGTGGCGAAGGGAGTAGCAGTAGAGGGAAAAGTAGTGTCGATCATCAAACCGGGCGGTTCGACCCGTGGGTGCTGTTAAAAACACCGCCGTTCTACGGTAGAGGTGGCGGTGGTTCCGTTAAGTCACCTACGAATGGTGTTGACGGAGAAGGGTTGTTTGTGAAGCCTTTGTTGACGCCGGTGAAAGTTCCGTTGGATTGTCAGAACGTCAAAGCCAATTACAGTTCTCAAGAACCGATGTCTCGGCCTCCGGTTTGATTTTTTTTGTTGTCCGTAATATTTTGTAAATAGTATCTTCTCGATTGGGAACTTGGTTTCAATCTTGGAACAGAGTCAAAAATTAATTTGGCCTCAATTATATATTTTTATCTTGTGTGAGGTAGAACTTGTTGGAGGGAAGGGTTAGATTCATGGCTAGTACTCGATTGAAATATTACTGGAGGGTCCAAATGTTTGGCACAAAAATGAATGTGTTGGTCGAAGTTGCCAAACATTAATGATATTCTGTTCAAAAAAAACATTCATGATATTGTTGGGGATGCTACTTAGACCATCTCCAACAGCTTCCTCAAATTCTTGGTTTTCTCAAATTTGGGGAAGATTTTGGGTGTTTTTCCCCAACAGATTCTCTATAATTTTCTCCAAAATGGGGAATGTGAGGAGAGAGAAAACCAAATTCCCTATATTTGCAGCAAACTCTAAAATTTGAAGGAAGGATTTGGGGAATGAACATAAAATCTCCAAAATAGAGAATCTGTTGGAGTTGGAGAAGAAAAATTGCTTGAAGCATTGCCTTTTGCTTCCCCATTATAGAGAAATTATGGGAAGCTCTTGGAGATGGTCTTACAACCTAACTTTGGCTAATTAATCAGTCTTGATCTTCATCTCAAGATCAGTAATGACTACTTAATACCAAATTTTTAATTTTGCTTTTTTAACCGACTATTCTAGAAACACGTTCATCACAATTGGACATCACATTCATCTTGCTTGGCTTCTCGGACAAGTAATTTGGGACGAAGGTCATTGCATGCGTAAAAGACTTGATTGTGATACCAATTAACTCGTTGTCAATCTTTATTGAAGGCTCGGGTAGTGAAGCAGTGTTGGATTGTGTGTGATAAAAGAGCAGTTATGTGCTAATTAGAGTGTGAAGCAAAGACATGACATTAGTAGAATATGGATTCTCTTCTAAAAGTCCTCTCCTAAAACTTCTTAATAAGTCGATATCGATCTTTTATTTTCAACCAACAGCCAAGATCTCTTGAGCTTATCTCAAAATCTAATTTCAGATTTTCCAACCCATCTCTTTTTCTCTTCCTCAAAATCTTGTATCGTCTCATAAAAAAATATCTCTACCTCTATATCTCTTGCACTTTCAATCAGTAACGATCAAAATTGATGGTTATATGTGTTAGACATTAAATCCTTGATTCCATCGAACCTGTTTCCATCTCCAAATCAAGGTTCTTGATACTTATTTATTCTGATGTTAGTTACTGATATAACATTGATCGTAGGCTAATCTTGTGGATCTTGTAGTTATGTGTACTTATTGTTAGGCTGATAATATTGGTCTATTCATCTTTTGCTTCCCTCTTACGTGTTTCAGTTCTTTCTTTTGTCTTCTTCATTCCGCGAACATTATGTAGTTTCTCTTCTTATGTCTACTATCCTTTGTTATTCTTCAACCTCTTAATCACCACCAAACTCTTGCACTCAAGATATTTCTGCCTTACCCTAAAAAATTTGTTCTCCACTGTAAATGACTTCCAACAACTTTGGCGTATGTGTCACTCATCCTTTCCGTACTGACAACATATGTCGCATCTCAGTACCTGATGCAGCAGCGAGGCAATTCGTCTAGTTTCTCTCAACACCCACATCACTTTTCAAGTCAAATCTATGGCTTACCATGTGCTGATGTTAATTCAGTTATTGACCTGAACTGGTACTTGCATACAAGCGTAACTTACCACATGACGACCTTACCCGTTAATAATCCACGCCCATATGTTGGGCCTAACAATGTGTATATGGGAAATATGACTCCGTGTTCATTTTCTATAATAGTAATCTTCTCATGTCATTGTGTTCTTTAACTTTTTCTTTTCAAAATGTTTCATATTCCGTTAATTCAGAAAAATCTTCTATTAATCCCTTGTTTTACTAAGGATAATATTGTCTTTTTTCTTTTTGCTCCTGATTTTTATAAAAACTACTGCTTACGTATTGGTCGCTCTTATTTCAGGGTTCATGTCAAGACAATATTTACTCGTTTCGTTTGTCTTCTCAATCCATTGTCCCCTAAGCATGTTTGACTATTCACTCATCTCTTTGGTATAATCACTTGGGTCATCATTCTTCTTATGTTCTTGCTCATTTAGGCTATGCTATTGGATCCAAACTCTTTTTAAATTCTTTTTGCAATAACTGTGCACTTGGAATGTGTTTAACAAATTGTCTCCTCCTAGTCTTGAATGTGTCTTTATTGATTATAGACCTCATCATAAAGGTTATAGGTGTCTTCATCTCTCCACCAATCATGCCTATATTTCACATCATGTTTTATTTAACAAAAATCATTTTCTCTACAAAGATTTGTATGTACATTCCAATGGTGATTATGGCTCATTTGAATTTATTCTTTTATCCGGTCTAAGCCAAATAACACCTCCGCAAGCCTCACTGCTGAGCCCATTATCATCCTCATCTGGCATCACCCATAATAATAATTCACCTCCACATGCCTAATTGCCGAGCCCATTGTCATTCTCATTTGACACAGGCCCAACAGAACCCACCTCATATACCTAAATAGACATGACCTCAACAAATTCAACAGAACCATCT
Organism: Comarum palustre; assembly: GCA_951800085.1. NCBI lineage: Eukaryota > Viridiplantae > Streptophyta > Magnoliopsida > Rosales > Rosaceae > Comarum > Comarum palustre. The sequence continues at coordinate 12,043,718 of OX637588.1, read as the reverse complement.
CATATTGTCCTTCCTCTTTCACAGCCATTTACTTCATCTCACCGCCCCACTATCACCGGTCCACTACCTTCATCATCATCACCAGCACCGTCCTCCGACACGATCCTAGCAATAGTATACTCCTCTCTGCCTCATCCGGCGTCGCTCACTTCTTCTCTGGTCATTCCAAAACCTCCCCTTCTCCCGTCGTCTGCACATATCAGTCGCTAATGTAACATCTCAAACTACACCTCCTCATTTTAGACACGTCACAGTGTCGCGAGTCTCTAAATAAAACTAAGAGAAACACAAGACAATTAATTTTTAAGAAAACACAATAGAAGCATAAAAATATTTTGAGGTGTAAAATATTTATTTTCTTTGAAAATACATCTATATGTCTAAAACCTGATACAAAAACGGACTATGAAATGGCGAACTCAAAGCAAAACAGATTCCAATGAAAATGACATAAGACAATTGCAATCTCATGAGGAGTTAATAAATAAACTTACGAATAAATGTTGATAATTAAATACAGAAAACAAGATACCAATTACAAATTCGCACACCCAACTCCTTACCACTATCTCGTCCTAATGCACAGTACCTGCATCCACAAACTGTGGTAAACTTTTGTACTCACTGCTCAAAGAAACTACCCATGACTAGGTTTGAAAAGTAATATATAGTATGGGTTGCCTAGTATGAAAACATGCTTAAAAACCAAAAAGACAAACTTTAGAAAATAATATCAATTCTGTTAAAATAATAATAATAATAATATTAATAATATCAATATCAAATAATGTGGCGCCATAAATTTGTACCTGATAGCCGGTCCTAAGTGTGTAACAAGTGTAGCAAGAGTGTCCACAAATGCCTTATTGCCTAGAAACAGTGCCACTCCACGAGGGATATAAGACACTATTCCGTCTATAGAGGCCCCTTCAGAGGTTTAAGGGATCGAACCCAAGGTAGTCGCTATGCTCCTCTCACTCTCAAGTTATCAATATCTCATAATACCGGTTAGCATATTTTACCGTATAACCGGATCATACAATCTCATATGCATAAACATTTCATATAAAATGAAAATCACTAATTAAAGGAGTTTCGGACCCTCTACCTGAAATCCGAGACTTTCTTTACAAACTTCAAAAATCACAAACATTCCACTCCTCTGATGACCGGCATTTCAATTGTCAATAACTCATCAATTTCAATTGTCAATGATAGATATAAACAATTGCGACGACTAAATACTGATCATCAAATATACTTTTCCTGTTTGACCAACCCAACCGCTTTCAATTTGAGTCCAATTTACGTTTGATGTACCCATCTACTAAGGACACCCATACTACATCTCTAATATGGAACCAATCTCTCTTTTACATCCATTCAACCGTAAGAACTTTTAATCCATATTCAAGCCAACTTTAACCTTTATTTATCAAGTACTTAACATTTAACTGCATAGTAAATCCCTTTCAATTTACTATGAACACCCGTAGTCTCAACTCTGAACATGAACTTAATCCTACACAAAACTAGACCCAAAATCATAATGCCCTTGTTATACTCTCATTCGTCATAAGTCATAACAAAGACTAGTAGAGTAACTTGTGGAGTTCACTCAATCGTCGGCCAACTATTAAGCAAGGCCAAGGTGCCCGAAGATCCGTCGGAGTTGAAGAACTCGATAAATTAAGGCAGAAAAACCCATGAAGGAAAGGGGTTTAATTTAGAACACCAAACCGGAAGAAATCAGAATCGAAAAGAGCAGAAAGGAGGAGAGGAACTATAGTATACCATCTAGAGATCGAATCGTCCCCGGAATCGTCGGAAAGCAGAGCGAACCCGTTGAAGAACACGTAGCTGGCCGTCTTATAGATGAGTCGATAGCTCGACCTGAAGCTCTCTAGTTCTCTCTCGACTCTTCTAAGTCGGTTAATGATCAACATCTTATTTATTGGCTCCCCTATTAATAATGAAAGAAGTGAATGGCCAGATCTCACCACTTATTCATTACCAAAAAAAGATCTCACCACTTATTTATTATCTTGAATACTTCATCAACACCAATTTTCCAAAATTCATAATCACTAGCTCGAATATCTAAAATATTACCCGAAAATTTTCACGAAGTAGTCATGACATGTACTTTAATGTCGAAGATTTTTTTTTTTAAAAAATATCATCTGATACTAACTTTTTTTAATGATGATTAAAAGATTTCACTCCTACCTTCATCATAAGGTACTAACTTAATAACGAGAGTCATAAACTAATCGTCGAACGGTCTCAATATAATCAGCTCGATAATTTTTCAGGGTATTACAGCTAGATACCACTGGTGCCCTCATACTCCACCCAGCATTTGCTTCCCACATCATAGACCATCCAATCCCAGGTTCAATCTCCATTAGTGCTAACTGAATCCTTCATTCTAGTGGTAGAGCTTGATGTCCCGGCACCTCCTTAACCAACGCCTAACCTCCCAACTTCAATTTTGATACCAACGCCTAACCATCAGCCTCCTCCCTCAACACACATCATGAGATCTCGGCTCTGAGATGAAATTATTCCTTCCAAACTTCGCACATATGGAACTGTAATTTATCCCATACCTAAAGCTCTTCTCTCTGTTATTAATTCCATGGAACCCATTTTTTATACTCAGGCTGTTAAAGATGCAAATTAGAGAGCTGTCATGGATGAGAAGATTAATGCATTGTTGAAAAATGGCACATGGTCACTTGTTCCTCCTCATCCATTTAAACACATTTTTGGTTGCAAATGGGTGTTTTGCATCAAGCAAAATTCAGATGAGTCAGTTGAGCGTTACAAGGTACGCTTTGTAGCAAAAGGGTTTCTTCAGCAACATGGGATCTACTAAGGTGAAACATATAGTCCCGTTATCAAGCCACCTAGATCAATTGTTGTGTCTAGGAGTTGGCCCCTTCATCTGGACATCAAAAATACTTTCCTCCATGATTATCTTTAAGAAGATGTCTACATGACTTAGTCTCCTGGCTTTGTCGATTCCTCTCGGTCTTCCTATGTCTGTAAGCTCCATAAGACACTTTATGACCTTAAACAAGTACCTTATGTTTGGTTTCAACGCATGAGTTTTTTTCTCTTATATGTTAGTTTTCAACAAAGTACGATTGATTCATCATTGTTCATCTATCGACGTAAGCAGCATACCCGTTTTTTTTACTTTACGTTGATGATATTGTGGTTATGAGTAGCAGTGATTAGTTTCTCCAAAATTTTATTGATGTATTAGGTCGTGGGTTTGACATCAAGGATCTTGGACCCCTTCACTATTTCCATAGTTTACAAGTCACACCTTATTTGAGTTGACTACATGTCAATCAACTCAAGTATGCTTATGATATTTTATAGAAGCATGGTCTTTTACTTAGTCATCATGTGCGCACTCTAATGTCTACTAAGGCTATTCTCAACACAACTGATAGGGAGCTTCTTGATATCTAATTGTCTTTCACGATATGGTTGGGTCATTGCAGTACCTTACCATAGCTCGGCCACACATTGCATTTTTGGTTAAATTTGTGTCACAATCCATGCATCAACCTCGTACTCAATATCTCATTGTTGCCAAACGCATTCTCCGTTATGTTAAAGGCACACTTGGCCATGGTCTCTCTTTCAGTCCATACAGTCCACCTATCTGTCTTTCAGCTTACTTAGACGCTGATTAGGCCGGTTTCCCATAATCTTGACGCTCCACTTCGGGCTTCTCATATACCTTGACACCACTCTTGTTTCATGGTGCTCCAAATAGCAACATACTATTGCTCGCTCAACTGCTGAATCGAATATATGACCCTTACTCACACAAGTACCGAGACAACATGATTAGGCTTCTTAATAAATGAACTTGGTGTCCATATTCAGTTCCTCATTCTACTCTATTGTGATAACCTCAGTTCCATGTACATAGCTTCTAATCCAATTTTCCATACTCGCACTAAACGTATTGAGTTAGACTACCACTTTGTTTGTGAAAAAGTAGCACTTGGGAGTCATTATATTCATTTTATTCCTTCCATTGACCAACCGGCCGATCTCCTCACCAAATCACTCCCTAAGCAGTGTCATAATCTCCTATGTACCAAACTTGTGCAACTAAAGCCGCCCAGGCCTAGTTTGTGCAGCCAGAGACATTAAATCATTGATTCTATCAATCCTACTTCCTTCCCCAAATCAAGCTTCTTGATACTGATTTATTCTGATCTGTTACTGATATAACATTGATAGTAGGCTAATCTTGTGGATCTTGATAGTAGACTAATCTTATGGATCTTGTAGATATGTGTAGCTATTGTTAGACTGACAATGCTGGTCTATATATGTGTAAACTTGTAAATCATTCAGTAATGGAAATTGTTTTCTTAAACATGCTAATTTTTACCAAAGCATCTTCCACAATTAATTATAACAGAGCTTACCATTCTTTCGACTGATTATGTACTTCAAATATGTCAATTTAACGGTTCGAAACATGGTAGGAGATTTTAGATTTGAACTGAATTTTTTTTGCAACGACTGTATTGCATTTGGCCCATATATAAGGTTCATTGCTCGAAGGGACAAATATTTAAAAATCAAGCTCAAAAAAAGGTTTGGCCTACTTTATTTAATTCATTGCAATGGTGTGTGAGAAATGGTAGGATAATTTCATTTTGGCTTGATAATTGGTTGAGGAAGCACCAGGCTTCTAGTATTGGAGTAAGTGGTTTCATTCCTCTTCATGCTAAGGTGAATGAGTTTATTCTGGATTCACATTGGATTCTACCAACTAATTTTATAATTTGTTTACCTCACGTTGCGGATAAAATAAACAAAATGACCCTGCCTATAGTGGACACACCTGACTCACTTATATGCCCAGCATCCTCCTCAGGAATTCTAACACCTAAATAAGCCTTTGTCTTCTTTTCAGGTCATATTGATCGTAGAAAATGGGGTAAAGTATATGGAGTACAACAATCCAACCACGCAGAAACCTTGTTGTTTGAAGGCTCTTCATGAGAGATTGTTAGTTGATGATGCATTACAGAGACGTGGTTTTTCCCTTGTATCTTGTTGTTCTTTCTGTGGTACTCATGCCGAGATGAGGGTACATTTCTTCTACACTGTCCTAGAATTGTGTTTTATGGAAATTGGTGTGCCTTCTATTTAATCATTTTTTCTCCACATGGAACAATCTTGAAGTATGTATTTTTGGAGCTTTGGACTCAACCCAGTCTAAACAAAAACGTAAGCTCTGGATTCTTATAGCTTGCACTCTAATCTGGCATATTCGGATCACTTGAAATCTATTGCGGATTGAAGGTAAAGCTTTTTATGCTTTCGCTGCCCAACGTCATCTTCTAGAATTGTTCAATAAGTCGGTTAAGCAATGTTTTCATCCCTACAAAAACCATGTAGTTTCTGTTTTCTCCATGCTTGGTATCTCGTAATTATCAGCAAATGCTACTAGTTTCATTCCAGCTCTTAAGTCATGAAATAGGGACACATACCCTCTAGCTTCAAAGAAGCAACAATAGTGTGGGTATTGACATGAAGCTGCTAATTGATGATTTGCATAGATCTCATTTGCTTTCATGATTTGTGGGACTATATGTTTGCAAAATTGAGCATTTATTTATTATCTAAGAGGATAACATGATACAGAAGGTCATATTTTTGTCTCCTCTCCTAGCTCCTTGATTGTACAACTTTTATAATTTTTAATAAAATACGGCACGGATTACCCTCTTTTCAAATTAAAAAAAAACTCAAACTATGCATCTTGAGCTCCTGAAATCACCATGGCTATTGGAACTAATGGCTCTCCACATGCATTAATGTGAACAGGGTCCCCCCTTAGGTTTCTGACAAATTTGATAATTTGATACGTTGCAGAGATCAAGCTCATTAAATATCAACTGATTGCAGAATGTGTACCCCTCCCAAGCCAATTCCACACTTCTATGTGTCCCACTTAGGGTAGGAAAATAAAAATAAAAAAATATACAGAGCAGAGATCAAACATGACTTATTTTATTAGATAAACTGCAAACCACACATGATTAACGGGTAGTTTCTTCTAAATTGGTTACATTAAAAAGAAAATATGTATAACAATGTGCATGTGTTAGGAAAATTAATTTCAATTTCTTTCAATCAGCATTTTACTCATTTCTTTTTTACGAGTGTCGTTTCAAATATTGCTACATTTCACATACCGGCTAAAATAAATTAAATCGAATCTTTTATTGTCAAACTCGAACCCACTTAAATGAAAATTTTGGCTCCGCCACTAAACGTGAATAAACACAGAGATGAAAGCAAGACTGTGTGCTCTGTTGAAATCTCGCTTCAGAATGATGATGAGGACACACCATTGTCTTGTGTTAAGCTTCCCAACTCAATAGAGCTGAATGTTGACATAACATGCCCAATTTTTTTGGTAAGTTAACCTTTGAAATTAATTAATTATTTTCATCCAGCTGCTATAATTGTAATCATGGTAAATGGTTTAACTTCACAACAACTAATTAGGTTGTTCTATTGTGTGCATCAAAGTCTACGATCGATTGATATTGTTGTAATTTTGCGTTATGCACAGGACACTGTCTTTTATCCAGCATCGCTCACCTGCGCCATGTTCTCTGTCGTATGTGTGCTTGTTCAGTTGCATCAGTCACCATTGTCGAGGGACTACAGGAAGCAACTTCCACAAAGAAATGCCCAATCTGCAGACATGTTGTAATTCATTACAGGGTTTTTCATTTCAATTAATAGAAATGGATCGCTGATAAATTGAAACCTTAATCAATCCTAAAAGAGGATAACTTGTAAACTGAAACGCTAATGAATCCTAAGCATACAATTTTGATCTATACCCAAAAATTATCAGCCACGTTCCCTCCCGACTGAAAAAATCAGTCAAGAATTAGCATAGCAGAATGAAGATAATAATGCTTCAGCTCTAGTTGTTCAAGATAATATTCCTTTTTAGTTTACAACAGAAAATGAATGGATATATGCATGGTCTTTTGAATCAACATAATGGTTTTGATACAATATAATTTGTTATCACATTATCTTCAATCTCTAAGTTTACACAAATTAAGTTATATTAATGTTCTTCACAGTCATTGATTTTTCATTCTGATATAACAGGACGGGGTATTTGGAGGTGCAGTGGAGTTGGATGAGCTAAGCATGCTACTGAGTAAAAGGTTGGTAATTGTATGATCATATTGGCAACGTTATAAATCTGGGAAATTTTAAGAACAATACACTAATTTTGCCCCATTAATAATTATGGGTTCTCAACTTTTCAAAATAGCATATTAATACATACATTATATTTGTACACGCCGTTAAGTTTTCCATTATGTGGTATTTAAATGTCATATTTTGAAGGACAAATTGGTCCGTTTAACTATTCATGTCTTCTATTTATACATATATGGTCACGTTATAATTCCAAAACTACAATAGTCGTGCATAATAATATGTACGAGGATTAAATGTCATTTTAAATTTTAATAAAAAATAATAATATATGGATAAAAATAGAGTTACAGTGTCAAAATACTATTTTACCCTCTTACATTTAACACCGCTACAGAAAATTTAACTATAATTTTAACACTTTCGTGTATGAAAATGTTGTCAAATTCGTTATTTCATGTACTAATGTGTTGTTTTATAAAGTTAAAAAACTTTAATTATTTGATTGACACAAAGTTGATATATGTTCAAATTTTCTCTACAACTAAATCATACACCGAACTATACAGAATGATTTTTTGAAATAAAAAAAACAGTCGAGAACGTCTCTCCCTACTTTCTAGAAAGAGAAACCAGATCTAAAAACTCCCTTCTCCCTCTCTTGGCCGGATCCTGATCTAATCGGATCGAGATCCAGGGCTTTAGAGCGGGGGAGACGTCTATTGTGAAAGCTTAGACATACTTTGTCTTCTATCTTCAAGTCTCATCTCCATTTTCTAGTTTTTTTTTTTCAGATTTGTTTCTCACCCTTCTTAATTTGGTGATACTGTACCCTTTATGTAGTTAATACCAATGTTTTCAAAGGCGAAAACGAAAGCGAAGACGAATTGTGGAAGCCCTGCTTTCATGTACTAATGTGTTGTTTTATAAAGTTAAAAAACTTTAATTATTTGATTGACACAAAGTTGATATATGTTCAAATTTTCTCTACAACTAAATCATACACCGAACTATACAGAATGATTTTTTGAAATAAAAAAAACAGTCGAGAGCGTCTCTCCCTACTTTCTAGAAAGAGAAACCAGATCTAAAAACTCCCTTCTCCCTCTCTTGGCCGGATCCTGATCCAATCGGATCAAGATCCAGGGCTTTAGAGCGGGGGAGACGTCTATTGTGAAAGCTTAGACATACTTTGTCTTCTATCTTCAAGTCTCATCTCCATTTTCTAGTTTTTTTTTCAGATTTGTTTCTCACCCTTCTTAATTTGGTGATCCTGTACCCTTTATGTAGCTAATACCAATGTTTTCAAAGGCGAAAACGAAAGCGAAGACGAATTGTGGAAGCCCCGCGAGGCGAAAGCCTTGAGGCGACGGGGCGACCGCCTTTCCAACAAATAATAAATAAATTCATATAATCTCAATACATAACAAAAAAATATTTAATTGTTATTACAACCATAAATTCATCCTCAAATAGTTCTTCACAAGGTTCAAAAACAAGGTTCTAATTAGGGTTTAGGGTTTAGAAAGATACACTTAATTAAAAAGATACACTTCAATCTTCCGCATCATATCCACTAACACAATGAATATCATAACAATCATCAATGTTCAATTCATTAGTATGGGGAGGCAAAGTAAGATCTTCTGTAGGACCCCGCACGTTTTAACCTTGGTTAATGGCGAGTTACTGAGGTTTAAGTCGCATTCGGTAACTTCGCGAGTGAACGACCACGTTCATTTTCGAGTTTTTAAAAGTTCTCCAAATACTTGATTTAATGACTCGATGTCATAGTACGTGTCGACACGAGTCTCCCGGTATTTTCGGATTATTTTTCGGACATTCTGTTTATTTTCTACGAATTTCTGAAGTTTCTGGTAATTTTAATTACCATTTCAGTAAAAAGAGTTACTATTTCAGTTTTACTTTTTACCTCCACTTAATCTAGACAGTTAGATCATTATGGGATTTGATCCCAGCCATTTATCTTGTATAAATAGGGAAGAGGTGTTGACTTGGTCTTCACTCTTTCCCCGATCGTTTCCTCCGAAACAGGGCGATTTCGTCCTGTCCTTCGCCGCGCCACAGTCGCCGTCCGGCCACCACTGGCCGGCGCTCCACCACCACTTTCTTCCCCTCCTTCTCCTCTACCTAACCCAACCCTCAGAAAACTGAATCAGCTACCGTGCAGGGAGATCGAACTCCACTGCGTTCGGCGGTCAACGGCCGGAATCCGGTGATCCAGGCGGCGGTTCGGCGCGTGACTGGTATATTCCTTCTCCTCTCCTCTTCCTCTTCCTCTTCCTTCCCTTGCCTCTTGATGTCCGATTCGAGAATCTCTCATTTCACCGTTTTACTGTTTTTCTGGGTTTCTGGGTTCTCGCCTCGTCTCGCCTCGCTTCTGCAGCGCCCCGTCGCTCCGGCGGTCGCCTTTCCAGCGGCGTCCCGGCGAAAGAACCGGCTGGGCTTTTCTCCCTCGCTCCGCCCTAAGGCGCGCCCCAGCGCCGCCCCGAAACGCTTTTGAAAACACTGGTTAATACTAGCTCTGTCTCGATCAGAAGGGATTTGTTCCTCAACCTCAATTGTTTCCAGATCAAGAATCAACCCCCTCAACAAATATCTTCTCTCAACCTCTAAGCGGGATCTTACAGTTGCAAAGTCGAAGTGCTAGTACCCCCCCCCCCATTTTCCTTTGTTATTGTTTGTGTTCTTGTTCTGTGCAATGGATCTTCGATCCTACCTTGCACCAGTGGCTCCTTCTTGGTCAAGATGGTGGAGAAAATGTTCTTGTTGTGAGATATATTTCATCTCTTTGGTTTTTGGTTATCCTTCGATCTGTGTATTGGGTTTTGAATGGCTTAGGTTTATCAATATGGAACTTCTAGTTACTCTGTGTCAGAATGTTTCTCGGCAACGACATGCGGCTGGAGGTGAAAGGACAGTGATAGCTAGGGTTTCTGTAGTGAACTAGGCCTATTATGTATTAGTTTATATTATGTTTATTTTAAAGATTAATTTTCTAATACTAGGTCTCTTATAGTCTAGGAGAAGATTAATTTTCTGTGTATTGAGTTTTGAATGGCTTGGATTTATCAATATGGAACTCTGGTTACTCTGTGTCAGAATGATTCTCGGCAACGACGTGTGGCTGGAGGCGAGAGGACAGTGCACAATTAGAAAAAAGCCTTTAGCGAACGAAATATCTAAAAGTAAGTTGACGAAAAATTTCGTCGGCCAAGTTAAATTTTCGTCGGCTAAAGTGGAATTTTAGCCGACGAAAAAACATTTCGTCGGCTATAGTTAAATTTTAGCTAAAGTGATTTTTTCGCCGGATATAATATGTGAACTTTAGCCGACGAAATTTGGAAAGTTTAGCCGACGAAATTAGGGTATTTCGTCTGCTAAAGTAACTTTTAGTTACAAAATTGCACTACGGATATTTCGGTGTCCGATTGACTATTGTGATACCAATCTGGAAGCAGAACGACCCTACGAGTCAAACTCATTGCTATTGCTATGATATATAGGCTTTTTTGGCCATCCGAGTTCGTTTAAGGCTTCAAAATAAAGTTTTTCTAAACACTTAACACACGAAAATGACTATATCTACACCTATATGAGGTATTTTGGTCGAACCTTCAACACAACAAACACTCACCATGATGAGACGCAACTGTCCATCTAAAAATTTTGAGACACTTACCCCTCGATGATAGGGTTCCCCATATAGATAAATAATGGTAAATAGTAGGCATGTTGTGATTCCGGTCATCAAAATTCACAAACAAAAATACCACCGTCAGATATCATCAATATGTTGAAATTTATCTCTGGCAAAAAATTCAACTTTATCCGATAAATTTAAGAACTTCATCTAAACGGTCAATCTCGTAAGTCAAACCCCTAAATTGTATTGACTGCAACTATCGGCACCGAGACTTTACCGGAATTACGTGATTTTTCAACCGTAGACGTATTTCACCATTCCGGTCATATCTTATTTCATGACTTTTTTGCGTTTGAAGTTTCTACGTAGAGTTTGTTTTAGAAACGGAACATTTACTTAAAGTTTAGTAAACAAGTTATACAACATTAGTAGGCATGTTGTAATTCCGATGATCAAAATTGAGAAACAAAATTCTGATCGTCCGATATGATCATTATGTTGAAATATGTATATAGAAAAAAATTCAACTTAATCTGACAACGTTAAGGACTCGATCCTTACGGTCAATCCCGTAAGTCAAACCACTTAACGCACGGAAACGGTTATTTGACCGTCTAAATTACGTATTTTGCCTGGAGCTTCAACTGAAAATAGTTTCAAATCGATGAGACGCAACCAGTGGTATAAAAATTTTATGAAAAATAACCACCGGAGATAGGGCTACCGCTAGGGAGAAAAAATGAAAAATTGCGTTACCCGTAACTATCGGCACCGAGACTTTACCGGAATTACATAATTTTTCAACAGTAGACGTATTTCACCATCCCGGTCATATCTTATTTGATGACTTTTTTTTCGTTTGAAGCTTCTACGTATAGGGTTTAGGGTTTTAGCCGACGAAATTAGGGTAACTCGTCGGTTAAAGTTAAATAAATAACTATAGCCGACGAAATTAGAGTAATTCGTCGGCTAAGGTTAAATAATTAAATAACTATAGCCGACGAATTACCCTAATTTCGTCGGCTAAAGTTAAATAAATAACTATTTAACTAAAGTTAAAGAAATTCGTCGGCTAAAATTAATTAAAACTTCAAATTTTTTGGCGGGAATTTTTAAAATTGTTTTGTCTAAAATTTTGAACTTTAGCCTACGAAATTTCGTCGGCTAAAGTTCAAAATTTTCTATATCTTTCATTTTTTTCCTCCTCCTCCTCCTTCTCCTACTCCGGCGGCAACAACGTACTCCTCATCCTAGCTCCTTCTCCTCCTCCGCTAAATCATTCTCCTCTAAATCCTTCTCCTCCTCCTTCCTCCTCTAAATCCTTCTCCTCCTTCTCTAAATTCTCCTCCTCCTCCTCTCCCTCTCCTAACCTTCGCCTCCTCCCCTAGCTTCTCTCTCTCTCCTCCTCCTCCTAGCCTTGCTCCTATCCTCTTCTCCTCCTCCTATTGTCCTTCTCCACCACCGGTGTAAAAACAAAAAAGAAGTAAAAAGTTTTAATCAAAAATACATGAAATAAAAAAAGGAAAAAATATGAAAAAAAATAAAATAACTATAGCCGACGAATTTTAATAAAATTCGTCGGCTAAAGTTAAAAATTACAAAAACAATAAAAACTATAGCCGACGAATTACCCTAAAATTCGTCGGCTAAAGTTTAAAAAAGAAAAAAATAAAATAAATAACTTTAGCCGACGAATTTTAGGGTAATTCTTCGGCTATAGTTAAATAAATAAATAAAAATAATATCTATAGACGACGAAATTTTATAAAATTTCGTAGGCTAAGTTCCAAAAATTCGTCGGTTAAAGTCCAGAAATTAAGCGACGAAAAATTTTTCGTTGGCTAAATAACTGACTTTAGCCGACGAAGAACAATAATTTCGTCGGCTAAAGTCTTGGCCTACGGCTTTTTCCCGACGACTTATTAGCCGACGACTTTTCGTCGACTAAGATTTTAGCCTACAAAATTTAGGGTTTAGCCGACGAAAAAAATTCGTTGGCTAAAGTGGTTGTTCTGGTAGTGGTGATAGCTAGGGTTCTTTAGTGAACTGGGTCTATTATGTATTAGTTTATGTTATGTTTATTTTATGTTTATTTTAAGGATTAATTTTCTAATACTAGTTATCTTAGAAGATTAAGGTGAATTTTCTTTTTTGAAATTGAAAATGAGATAAAAATGTGTTTGGTGAAATATTAAAAAAAATAAAAAATAAAAATGAAATATTTTTAACTTTTACAAAGAAAAACTAAAAACGACGTTTTCACATTTTCATTTTCCTCGTATAAAAAATTCTAAAAATATTTTTCACAATAATTACCGAATTCATTTCCAAAGTGGAAATTACAAACTCATTTTTGAAAATCGTTCTAAAAAACGTAACCGGACAGGCCCTAAGTTTTCTGTCATTTTCTAGTCTGAATGGGTCTGTCCATCAGACACGGTATGGTTTTCACAGCCCATTGGGCTAGCTTTGGGGCAGCTTAATTATCCCCTTATATATATACACAATAATCATTTCATGTAAATGCACTGTTGAAAATATGCATGTTTATTGTACAGTTGCCGAGCCAAGATTTAAACTTGAATAGGGTACTAACAAAATGTAATTATAATTCATACCAAAAACACACACAAAACTAGAATTTTTTTAAAAAGAAATACAAGAAAGAAATCTATTTTTTGGGTAAAAAAATACAAGAAGGAAAAAGATCAATTTGGGAAAAAGAAAGGAAAGAAATGCGTCAATATTGAAAAAAGAAAGGAAAGTAATGCAAAATAAATTCGGTATTAGAAAAAGAAAAAAAGGAAAAATGTGTTTGCCTATTTCGTACACATGTCTTCTTGGGTCACTAACTAGTGAGAATTTCATAAATTTACTATGTTAAACACAATATATAACAATGGGGCACGTTCTCCAGTGTGTTCCAATATCGTTGACACAGTTAGACATGAGCTGCAGTGCGGCTCCGCCACAGGCACGTAGTATGCCAATGTATTGGAAAGGACGCCTTCAGAATGAAAGGCAAGAGAGAATCAAACAAGCAAAGGAGTTTTGGGAGTCGGAGCGTCGTTTATTTCTAGAATGCGAATGAAAGTCACTTACAAATCTGTTCATTTGCTTATTTTGCTATATAAAATTATAAATATTCGTAGCTTTTTTTCTTTGGAGCAACATGAAACTTCTATGTACAAATTGTGGACTGCGAAACTTCGATAAGTACTTTATTCAAAAAAACTTCCATAAGTATTACAGAAGCATTAATCTTCGTAAATGTTAGAACTCAGTTCAAAAACAATCTTTACTTCTCTACTCTCTCAAGTCTCGAGTCCATGTCAAGTCTCACTGAGCCGTCCGCTGGGTTAGCTAACCTCTAGAAAGAATAAGCAGTGATATCGAGTAGTTTAGACTTTAGAGTACACACTCAAGCATAGTTAGCTTATGATCGAGTGATTCGAATGCATCAATGACGATCGAAATGGCATCCAAGATGAATATAAGATAGATAACATTCATATGCGGAGTCCATGATTGGAAAGGACAAAGAAGTCTCTGGATCTCATTAATATTCTCCAAATATCTTGATAAAGTTCTCAGAATAATTGAGCACCACTCCAATTGTAAGAACATGATAGCTTCACAAAGCAATTCTAAGGTAGTTAAAAGTTTAGGTGAGAGTTTGGTTACGCTACACCATCATCGTCAGGGCATACCTGCAGAAAGCAATTCTGCCCTTATATAGATGATACGTTATGTTAAGACAAGGAAGGGTTTCCTTGACATTTCGATCGATCATGTGGCATTAACACTACAGACACCACTAATAAAATGTTAGCATAGCTTTCCTCAAAACAACGAGGTAGAAACAATTTCCTTAGCAATATATATGGAGACTCAGATAACCGACGAGCAATCAGTCAGCAGGTCTCTCTCTCTCCTGTTCTTATGACCATGTTCTGGTAGATATCTACTATTTGTTTCTTTTTTATACGAAAAAAGAAAGTTGCAAAACAAAATCTCTCGGATAACCCGAATTTATATCATCAAAAACAAGGCTGAACATGAAACTCTGTTTATCCAAATTTGACCATCAAGTAGTTGGTGATGAGGATTTTTGATTCATCTACAATTGTTTGGATCAATAGATGATAGATCAAGAGAGAAACGAAAGTTGCAAATCCGAAATATTTATAGAAGCTATCTTGAAACTATTATATATTCGTGAAGGTCTGTGGCAGTGGGAGGGAACTCTGGGAATAGCAAGGCATATTGCAAGTGCGGCGAAGGGTGGAAATGTGTCATCACAAGGACTGAAGGACCTGATTCCGGCAAGGCCTTTTTCAAATGTGGTGAAAATTGCACCTGTGTCATGTACGTATGTCAATTTATCACTTTCAGATAACGCAATTTCTTTTACATATATATAGTTGCATGAATATTGTTGCTTGTTTCCTGAGTCTAGTTTGAACCTTAATTACTAGCACTAGTAGATTTTCACTCTTAGCCGACGAAATATAAACTGTTCGGTCGGCTATCATTTTCTTAGTCGACGGAACTAGTTCTGTCAGCTAGGAGAAATAGTTCGTTTCTTAGCCGACAGAAAAAGATCGTCGAGAATTTCCATCACTAAGCCCTTCTTAACAGACGAAACTGTGTTCCTTGCTATTTCCGTCGGCTAAGAAAGCTCCTAGTCGACGAAAATATTCATATTCCATCGGCTAAGACCTAAGAGCCTAGCCGAAGGAATATAAACTTTTCCGCCAGCTAAGATTAAAAATACAATAACAAATCAGCCATAAGTTTTTTCTTTAGAATTGTACATAGAAAGCAAAATTTTCAAAAAGGTTGTGAAATAAGATGACCAGAATGATGAAATACATCTATGATTGAAAAATCATGTAATTCCGGCAAATTTTCGGTGCCGATAGTTGCGATCAACGCAATTTATCACTTTTTCTTCCTGTGGGTAGCCCTATCTTCGGGGGTTATTTTTCAGTAAATTTTTATACCACTAATTGCGTCACATCGATTTGAAACTATTTTCAGTTGAAGGTCCGACCAAAATACGTTATTTAAATGGTCAAATTATCATTTCCGTGCGTTTAGGGGTTTGACTTACGAGATTGACTGTAACACCCCGTCCTGAATTTACCTTTTTACCAGGAATTAGGTGGGTTACAGAGGATTGTAACCGCGCTGTTAATTTTTTTGAATTAATATTCGAGTTTAATATCGAGATATTCTCGGTTCTGGGGGAAAATAAAATTAATGTTCCGAGGGGTAGATTATGTTAATACGAGTCCTCCGGTATGTCCGGAATATTTTCCGAAGCTACGAGCTGTTTATTATGAATTTATTCAATTTACGGAAGAAATATAAGTTATTTACGTTACCGTAAAAAGATGACTTTGTGATAAGTCAAGAATTTAGGGAAAATTCCTTCGGGAAAACTGTAGAGGACGTTAATACGAACCCGTGGGTATGTCCTACGCTTTAATCAGAAATCGTATGCGAAATTTATGTGGGATAAAGTGTTGCTACCGTGCAGTAAAAATAAATAATAAAATATTCATTTACCGTCCATGGTAACTTTTAATATTTAATCTGGATCGTCAGATCTTAGCAAGATCAGATCTCGACCGTCCATTTCCTTATAAAAGGAGGGTCAGTTTTGACTCGGTCAAACCTTTCCCTTTCGGGTCAACTCGAGCTCCCTGAGCTCTAGTCCTCTTCGGCGAGCCACCGCCGTCAAGCCACCACTGGCTGGCGGACCACCGTTTGACTCCTCTCCTTCTCCTCGACTCATCCCTACCCTCATCTCACCGAGACAGTCAGTGAGATGGGAGATCGAGCGTCACTGTGCTCGGCGATCAACGATCGGAATCCGGCAAATCAGGCGGTGTTAGGGCGCGTGGAGGGTACTATTCTTCTCCTCTTCACTTCTTCTTCCTTTCCCTGTCCTTGAAATTTCAGATTGAGCCTTATTTCGATGTGCTCCATTTTCACTGTGTTTTCCTTTTTTTTTTCTGGGTTTCCCCTGCAACTCCTCCGGTGAGCCTCCGACGACATGATTCTGGACCGCTGAGGTTGAGGCAAGGCTGAAGGAGGCAGAGGAGGTCCTGGTGGATTAGTTTAGGAAGTGAGGAGCTACTGTGCTCGAGTTAGTGACGAGCAGAGGTGGAGGAGAAGGTGAGACATTGTTTCCCATCGATTTTGGTTAGATTGGTTGCTGTTGTTGTTGTGTTTTGTGATGTTGAGTTGGTTAGGGTAGGGAGGTGGCCGAAAGAATGGTCGAAACCGGCAGTAGGCCGGCAGGGATGATTGTTGGTAAAAAGGGCTAAATCCTTAGATTTTTACCGCGATAGATTTGAAATTTACCATTTACCGCGGGTATGAAATGTCAAAACTTCCCTTGGCAATTTGGGGGTAATTATAGGGGTGCCACTAGGGTTAAAATCCCAAAAATACCCCTGATAGTTTTAGTTAATTACAGGGCTGCCCTTGAGGGTAAACTTCCAGAAATACCCTTGGCAGTTTATCATATTTACCAAACTACCATTTAGATGGAATTGATTTTATTGCTCTTGACAGTTTAGGATATTTACAAGGGTACCCTCTAGTTGACATTATAGTTATGCCCCTAGAGGATTTGTTATTTACTTGATTGCTATTATATTATGTTTACGTGTGATTGTTGTTTTTATGTACGTTGGAATGTTAGGGATAATCCTGAAAAATTAGTTGATCGGTAATTACCTCAGCGGAGAGGTTAAATTTCGGGTATGCATTAGGCGTTTGCTACCCTTTATTTTTATATCGACTGATAATTAGAAGAGTAGGATTTGCCCGGTTAGGATGTTAGTAAAATAAGAGTTACATGTGGCTTGATCTCTGAGGACAGGGTACGTAGGCAGATTGACCTTGATTTGGGTGCAGTTACAAATATTATTAGAACCCCTAGGTCCTCTAAATGATTGGTTTGAGATCCAAATGAGGAAATCGGGAAAACCTCCGGTAGTGAGGTCTATTCCGTTTTCGTTTGGACCGTTTGAAATTGGTTTGCGTGTAAGGATTATCCTTTCTCAAGGGGGATTTCGAGTAAATCTTTCTTGGGATGGGTCTCACACGTCCTAATCCAGGTTTAGGGAGGTAAACTTGGGTCGGGGCGTGACATTGACCGTCCGGACCGAGCCCTTAACATTGTCGGATCAAGTTAAATTGTTTAAAATATCCATCGTTTACTATAATGATTATATTAGAAGGTCGAATTTTCGTTTATCAAGTTTGATCATTAGAATCACAACATGCATACTAATGTTGTATAATTTGTTTACTAAGTTTTAAGTAAATGTTCCGTTTCAAAAACAAACTCTACGTAGAACCTTCAAACGCAAAAAAATCGTGAAATAAGATATGTCCGGAATGGTGAAATACGTCTACGGTTGAAAAATCACGTAATTCAGGCAGTCTCAGTGCCAATAGTTGTGATCAACGCAATTTATCATTCTTTGTCCCTATGGGCAGCCCTATTTTCGAGGGTTATTTTTCGTAAATTTTTATACCACTGGTTGCGTCTCATCGATTTGAAACTGTTTCTAGTTGAAGGTCTGGCCAAACTACTTAATTTAGACCGTCAAATGATCATTTCTATGCGTTTAGAGGTTTGACTTACAGATTTATCGTCCAGATGGAGCCATTTACATTGTCAGATCAAGTTGAATTTTTTAACATATTCATGTTTTGCTATAATGATCATATCAGATTTTGTTTTGTCAAGTTTGATCATCAGAATCACAACATGTCTACTAATGTTGTATAACTTGTTTACTAAGTTTTAAGTAAATGTTCTATTTTAAAAACAAAATCTACGTAGAACCTTCAAACGCAATAAAGTCATGAAATAAGATATGATCTGAATGGTGAAATACGTCTATGGTTGAAAAATCACGTAATTTCGGCAAAGTCACGGTGCCGATAGTTGCGGTCAACGTAATTTACCATTCTTTCTTCTTATGGGCAGCCCTATCTTTGGGGGTTATTTATTCGTAAATTTTGATATCACTGGTTGCGTCTCATCGATTTGAAACTATTTTCAGTTGAAGGTCCGACCAAAATAAGTAATTTAGACTGTCAAATGACCGTTTCCGTGCGTTTAGGGATTTGACTTACGGGATTGACCGTCTGGATCGAGCCCTTAACATTGTCGGATTAAGTTGAATTTTTTTCATATCCATGTTTTACAATAATAATCATATCAGACGGTCAGATTTTCGTTTGTCAAGTTTGATCATCAGAATTATAACGTCGCCTATGTTCTAAAATAAAGTTTTATCCCCTTAGTTGACGGAATTAAATAATTATGTCTCCTATGGTATACTTAACCGAAATAATTATTCAATTATGTCGGTTTGTTAAAAAAAATCCAGAACAATTTTCCCGCACAAAATTTTAAACCAAAATTTTAGAAAAATTATTTATCACTTAGCCAAAGGAATGATTGCATTCCATCTGCTAAGAGCTAAAAATTTCAAAATTCTTTTTTCACGCTAAATTTCTGAAAATTTTCAAAAAAAAAATCAAAATTTCTTCTTTTTAAATTTTCTCTTCTCCCTCTCCCTCTCCTCTCTATTCTCTCCTTTCCCTTCTTCTCTTCTCCAAATGGTGGTTGTCGTGTGTGGTGGTGGTGGTGTGGTGTGTGGTGATGGTGTGTGATTGTGATTTTTGGTGATGGTGTGTGGTGGTGGTGGTGTGGTTTGTGGTGATGGTGTGTGGTTGTGATTTTTTGTGATGGTGTGTGGTGGTGTTGTGGTGGTGGTGGTTTTTAGTGATAGTGTGTGGTGGTGTGTGGTGGTGGGTGGTGATGGTGTGTGGTAGTGTTGTGGTGGTGGTTTTTGGTGATGGTGTGTGATTGTGGTGGTGGTGGTTTTTAGTGGTTGTGTGTGGTAGTTTTTGATGATGGTGTGTGGTAGTGGTTTTTGGTGATGCTGTGTGGTAATAGTTTTTGGTGGTTGTGTATGGTGATGGAATTGAAATTGTCGGTGGATTGTCGGAGATCGATCGCCGACAGTGGATTTCTAGAGATCAATCTCCGTTTTTTAGGTTTACCAACGGAATATTCCGTCGGCTAAGATTTTTTCATTTTTTATTTTCTTAGCCGACGGAATATTTCGAATTCTATCAGTTAAGATGATTATTAATTTGTTTTTATTTTAAAAAATTTTCATCTACCAGAAACTTAACCGACGAAATATTTTCGTCGGCTTATTCTGTCGGCTACGATTCTAGTAGACGGACCTTAGCAGACGAAATTTTCGTCGACTAAGTTGTCTCTTAGTCGACGGAATAAATTTTTTCATCGGCTAGGATCTTCACCAACCGATCTTAATTGATAGAATTTTCATCGGTTAAGAGCCATAATCCATCCACTAGTGTAGTAAGTTCAGCTAACGAAACTTCAATCATGCATGCCTAGTTCCTCTGAAAAGAGCTGGTGATGGTACTGCGAGTGTGGTGAAGGTTGGACTTGTGTCATCTCCAAGGTTGAAGGTTCAGAGGCTGACAAGGCCTTCTTCGAATGTGCTGATGGTTGCTCTTGTGTGACTACTGCCTGAACATATTAGAAGAACCGATCTGTTGTAAGATATATGCCTTCATTATGCCAACCACCAATAATCGAAGCAGTGAACGCAGACAAGGGAGGTTCATTATGCCAACCACCAATAATCGAAGTCGAGTGACCAATATTCGCAATCAGAAAGTTTATTTCTCCCAACACACGAGTGAATCTAAATCTAATTGAGCTAAAACGCTGACAAAGCTTCTGATATCTTGAACAACTATTTATGAAATGGACAGCACTAGATATTGATAAGAGTTAGCCATTCATTATATATTGAGTTGTGTATTAATTAATAGACACTAGTTTCATCAATTTTCTTTATTAAAGGGATCTTACCGTGAAAAAATCAAACTATAGAACCGAGAGACGTACGTACTTGGTAAATTTTCGATCATTTTATGTAATGTTTAGGTTTATTGGTTATCATTTTCATCATCAATAAACAATTTGGGGGTGATATATCATATCATATATGAGTTTGATTAACCTGCAGCCTTGCACACTCCGTAAACTTGTTAAATATACGACTGACGAGAGCATTGTTCATCTAAACGTAAGGGGACGTCTTTTCTCTCTGGTCCTCTCAACTAACCCCGGCGACTTTCAAATTACGACAATGTGTGGGACAAAGTCGGTAATTGTTGATTAGTTGAAAAGACGATATAAAGTGTAAGACTAACACAATTACAGTTTCTAAATTTGACCAGTTCTTTAGATATTGTTTCAGATGATAAGAGAAAGAGATAGATTATACTTGATTGCATGTTGCAATTGTCCACCATGGAATAGATATTAAGAAGCAATCAATTAATTAGAGGGTAGAATGACATAATCAAATACGCAAAGGGCTTTGAATGGAGTACGTAAAACGAAGGTGAGCTATGCAAATTGTTGTATATCAATAGTCACCTGTACTATATTATATAAATATATAAGTATATACACCGTACCAAAAGTATTATCACGTTGCTCAGTATGAATTGATTTAATGGAATACGTCTCTCTTTTTATGTAACAAGTGGTGAGGTTGTTTCATAATATTGTAGCATATTATTGTGCATTTTTTATCACAAGTAATGCTACATACACCAAAATGTTTTACAAAAATATGAATTCCAACCACATCACCGTTTTTGTTTACCAATATTAGTGACATGGATTTTGACTAATTTAAAAACACAATTATTTACTTGAATTACAAAAAAACAAAAGAAATGAACAAGAAAAAGAAAGAATTATATATAAGAAACCAACCAAATTTTAAAACACAAAAAAACAACTTTCCATAATTTTTATACAATTTAGGACATGAGCTCAAGCCCAAAACTAATAGTATCAAACTTGATCCAAAATTGACATATTAAATGACAATAATACCCTTAGATTCCTAAAAAAATCTTTCTTCATATTTTTTTCCAGATCGTAATACTCTCATCGTCGTCGTCGACAGTAGCACGCTTCATGTCGTCGTCAATAGCACGCTTCTTGTCTTGACTTCGACAGTAGCACGCTTCTCGTCTTGACGTTGACAGTAGCACACTCTCGTCTTCTTGTCGATAGTAACACGCTTCTCGTCAACAGTAGCACGATACTCGTCTTTTCACGTTGTTAGTAGCACGCTACTCGTCTTTTCGTCGACAATGGCACGCTGCTCGACTTCTCATCTTCGATAGTAGCACGCTTCTCGTCATCGTCGACAGTAGCACACTTCTCGTCGTCGTCGATAGTAGCACGTTTCATGTCATCGTCAATAGCACTTTTCTCGTCCTCGTTAACAGTAGCACGCTTCTCGTTTGCTCGTCGACAGTAACACGTTTCTCATCTTCTCGTCGACAGTAACACGCTTCTCGAATTAACGTCTTCTTATGGACAGTACACGTTGCTCGTCTTCTCATCAACAGTACATGTTGCTCGTCTTCTCATTGACAGTTGCTCGTCTTCTTGTCGACAGTACACGTTGCTCGTCTTCTCATTGAAAATAGCACATTTCTTTTTTTCTCGTCAACAAGAACACGCTTCTCTTCGTCATCGACAGTAACACGCTGCTCGTCTTCTCTTTAACAATAGCACGTTTCTCGTCGTTGTCGATAGTAGCACGCTTCTTCCAGTGGTCACTAGCATGTTTCTTATTGTCGACATTAGCACACTTCTCGTCTCCTCGTCGATAGTAGCATGCTTTTCGTCTTCTCATAGATAATAGCACACTAGAAACGACAGTAACAGTGCGTAGCATGCCCGCATCAGAGAATTGCCACAAAAAAATACAATATCACTGATAGTAGCAGTAGCAGTGCTCTACGATCAAAGAATTGCCAGAAAATTGCAATCACTCCAGCAGTAGCATTTTAAAAAATGCTACTATGTTGTTGTGCTACTATTGCACAGCCGTCGTGTCACGTGCTGCTAGTCTGCTACTACATTGTGTCGTCGTGCCGCTTGCTGCTACTACGATATGTCGTCGTTGTTACTGCGTTGTCATGTTGTGTACTGCGACGTCATGCTACGTGCTGCTACTGCATCATCTTGTTGTGTGATGCTACTAAGCGGTGGTGTTGCGTGTTGGTATCATGCGGTGATGCTGTGCAACTTTCTCTCGGATGTTACTGTGCAGTCGTCATCCATATGCTACTGTGCAACTCGACAGCACAATAGGTGTTACTGTTCTACTTAATATTTAAGAGGTTAAGGGTTTATGGTAAAATTATTGATAACAAATGACATGATAATAATAATTTGTTCTAATATGTTAAAATTTATCCTAAATTGTATAAGAAATTAAGTAAATTGAGTATTTGCAAACAGAAATTTAATTAATAACTAAAGTGTAATTTGCTACAAGAAAAACTCTAGTTTCCTTCAACACCTTTGTGTTCCTTATTAACCACCATCCATGCCCCTCTTTGTAATCCAGATCTCCATGAGTTGTTTCCTTTGCATATATAATGCCAGCAAAATTGATTAGATTGATTTAAGATCGATAGATTATGGATTGCTCTATGTATTAAACGTTTTTCACATGATGCTAGTACTAGCCCCATGAATCCTAGCTTCTCTACTAACTGTAGGGTACCAAATAAAATTGAATTCCCACAATCTAATTCTATGGAGTTTCACCTGAGATTCGCAAATAAACAGGTTTTTTTGTCTTTAGTTTTTTTTATGTTTATGATCAAAGTTGCCTAGTATGAAGAGGAAATTTTAGCATGCAAATCTGCATCCCATACATAACAAAATTTGTGGTTGTGATCGGTTATAGAGGATTGTGAAGTGACTATGAAATTAGCAATCGCATAAGCCCCTCCTATGTGCAATGATATGACACGTTTTCAATATGTATTTTATACGGATCTGTATAGCAGATGAACACAGTATGAAGTGAAGAACTCCAACTCCAACTCCAACTCCAACTCCAACTCCAACTCTAATTGGGCTTAGAAAGAATCTCCAATCAGATATAAAATAAATATAGTTTTGGAAAATTTAAATCCATGGAGAATACTTACAAATGGCACCGCCACATGAGATATTATTTTGGTATAAATTTTTGTGCTCTCAAGCATTTTTTTAAGGAGAGATGTATGAGTAGCAATTTTTAAGGTAAGAATATAAACTTCATTTTATCTTTTTGTGAGGATGGTAACTTTTTAAACAATTAAAAACACAAGGTACAATAAATATGCAATACCTTTTATTTATAAGACATGGGGTTGGTCGGTACGGTTGTCCTCAAGTTTTGGTTAATTAAATAACATAATATACAGGGTTTATAGAGCCTGCACCCTAAATTACAATACAAATAAAAGAACATCATGAAATAATATCAAGATGCTTTACAAAAGTTATGTATTCTAACAAGCATCAGTTAACTTTGGTTGTCCTCAAGTTTTGGTTAATTGATAAACATAATATACGGGGTTTGTAGAGTTTGAACCCCAAATTACGATACACATGAAAAGGACATCATGAAATAATATGATGTTCTACAAAACGTATGCCTATAACGAAGAATGATCATTACAAATAGCGTAGTGTTTTCATTATAATGTTGTCAAGTACAATTAAATCCGACGATACTCAATTTCATCCTGTCGCAAGGATATTGCGTTCATTTGATCAATTAAATAGCTTGACGCCTCGCTAGCTAAGTCATGGCACACAAAATATGCATACCGGGATGAGTCCCATATCATCTAACCAAGATCTGGTATGATTAAATTGTCAAAATTTTAAAAATACTATATTCCAAATAAATAACATGGATTCAGGTCCCAAGCGCAGACCCAAGACCTAACCAGATCTAGCCCAAGTTGTATGCTACAACACACACACGGCCACCATTATATCGACACCTCC
Source organism: Comarum palustre (assembly GCA_951800085.1). Classification (NCBI taxonomy): domain Eukaryota; kingdom Viridiplantae; phylum Streptophyta; class Magnoliopsida; order Rosales; family Rosaceae; genus Comarum; species Comarum palustre. The sequence continues at coordinate 12,018,840 of OX637588.1, read as the reverse complement.
CAGTCTAGGCGCGCCGCCCCTACTCTTATCGTCGATAAACATCCCATGTCAGATCAGAATCCTATGATATATATGACCTAAAGACCCCAACTCTTAATTAGGGGTGTTACTTTGAAACCGAAAACCGAAAAAAAACCGCATCGAAAACAAAACCGAAATTGAAAAAAACCAAACCGAAAGAAACTGCACCGTAAAGAAAATAACTGAACCGAACCAGTATTATTTGGTTCAATTTACGGTTTTGGCCTAGCAAAAACCAAACCGAATAAACCGAAGTCAAATAGTTAACCATACAAATCGACGTCGTTTTAAGCAAATGTACAACTTTGTGAACCAACTCTACACAAAAGAAAAATTATCAAAAATCTCGTGAAATAAGATGTGATTGGAATGGTGAAATAGCTATTGTTAAAAAATCACGTAATTTGAGTAACATCTCGGTGCCGATAGTAGCGGTCAACCTTATTTACCATTATTATTCCTTATGAGAAGCTCTATCTTCGAGAGGTAAATGTCCCAAAATTTTTATATGGGTGATTGAGTCTCATCCACGTAAGAGTTTTTTGTGTGGAAGGTTCGACCAAAATACATCATATAGAAGAAGATATGAGTGTTTCCGTGTGATAAGTGACGACAGATTAGAGTTGACCGTTTCGATCGAACCCTTAACGTTGTCGGATCTAGTTGATTTTTTTACCATAGACATCTTTCGTCATAATGATCATATCTGACAGTCAAATTTTCATTTGTGAATTTTAGTCATCGGAATCACAATGTGCATACTAATGTTGTATAACTTGTTTAGTAGGTTTTAAGCAAATGCACAACTTTGTGTACCAACTCTACATAGAAGAAAAATTATCAAAATCCTTATGAAATAAGATGTGATCGTAATTGTGAACTATGGCTATGGATGAAAAATCATATAATTCGGGTAACGTCTCGGTGCCGATAGTAGCGGTCAACCCTATTTACCATTATTATTCCCTATGGGGATCCCTATCCTCGAGGGGTAAATGTCCCAAAATTTTTATATGGGAGGTTGCGTCTCATCCACGTGAGAATTTTTTGTGTGGAATGTTCGACCAAACTACATCATATCGAGGAAGATAAGAGCGTTTCTGTGTGATATATAAGTTACGACAGATTAGGGTTGACCATTTCGATCGAGCTCTTAACGTTGTCGGATCGAGTTGAATTTTTTATCATAGACATCTTCCGTCATAGTGATCATATCTGATGGTCGAATTTTTTTTGTGAAATTATAGTCATCGGAATTACAATGTGCATATTAATGTTGTATAACTTGTTTAATAAGATTTAAGCAAATTCACAACTTTGTGAACCAACTTTACATTGAAGAAAAATTATCAAAAATTTTGTGAAATAAGTTATGATCAGAATGGTGAAATACGGCTATGGTTGAAAAATCACGAAATTCAGATAACGTCTCGGTGCCGATAGTAGCGGTCAAGCCATATCTTCGAGGGGTAAATGTCCTAAAATTTTTATATGGGCGGGTGCGTCTCAATCACTTGAGATTTTTTTGTGTGAAAAGTTTGACCAAACTATGACATATAGAGGAAGATATAAGCGTTTCCGTGTGATAAGTTACGACAGATTAGGGTTGACCATTTTGATCGAGCCCTTAACGTTGTCGGATAGAGTTAAATTTTTTACCAAAGACATCTTCCGTCATAATGATTATATCTGACGGTAGATTTTTTTTTCTGAATTTTAGTCATCGAAATCACAATGTTCACACTAATGTTATATAAATTGTTAGTTGGTTTTAAGCAAATTCACAACTTTGTGAACCAACTCTACACAGAAGCAAAATTATCAAAAATCTCATGAGATAAAATGTGATCAGAATGGTGAAATATGACTATGGTTGAAAAATCACGTAATTCGGGGTAACGTCTCGGTGCCGAAAGTAACGGTCAACCTTATTTACCATTATTATTCCTATGGGGAGCCCTATCTTCGAGGGGCCACATGAGATTTTTTTGTGTGGAAGGTTCGACCAAACTATGTCATATAGAGGGAGATATGAGCGTTTCCGTGTGATAAGTTACGACGGATTAGGGTTGACCGTTTCGATCGAGCCTTTAATGTTGTCAGATCGAATTGAATTTTTTACCATATACATATTAATGATCATATCTGACGGTCGAATTTTTGTTTGTGAATTTTAGTCATCAGAATCATAATGTGCATACTAATATTGTATAACTTGTTAGTAGGTTTTAAGCAAATACACAACTTTGTGAATCAACTCTACATAAAAACAAAATTACCAAAAATATTGTGAAAAAAGATGTGATCGAAATGGTAAAATACGACTATGGTTGATAAATCACGTAATTCGGGAAATATCTCGGTGCTGATAGTAGAAAATCAATTTATTTTATCTTTTTATTACAATTTTGATATTTAGTACAACATATTAGAAATTTACATATTTTTTTGTTACTCAAAAAAACTGAAACCAACCGAACCGTACAATTTGGTTTGGTTTTCGGTTTGTCCTTTAAAAAACCAGAAACCGAATCGAACCGAATATTAAGTTCAGTTTGGTTTCCGGTTTTAGATGAAAACCGAACCGAAACCACCCGTTAACACCCCTACTCTCAATACCGCACCCTCACCATCATCAGTTCCATGCTCCGACGGCACGACACCAATACGCTAAATCTAACTAAGGTGTGGCTTGTTATCTCACTCTAAATAGAAGTAAAAGTAACGGAGTCTATACTATACAGCTTCATATTGTTTTAAAATAAGTACGGTAAATTGCATATATACTAACACATGACCAAATAAAAACACAAAAATTTATCTTTAATAGTTTTCATCTTCTCTTTATTGGGGTCTTTGTCGCAATAATATTGGTGGCTCCATCGACAAGCCATCTCTATCTCTCAGTCGACCTATGAAGGGATCTTGCGAATTGATGATGTCCCAGGCTTGATATGCCGCAAAAGTAGTTTGAGGTCCTCGACAGCGTTTTATGCCGATCGTGATCAAGGCGTTTTTAATTGATGCGAATTGTAGAGTGGAGGAATGAGACTGTTGCTAGTCTGCTGTTAAAGAAGACTAGGGGATGGGAAACAAGTGAATTTGAGTTTCAGTTAACAGTAGCAGGGTAGTAGTAACGACAGTAGCAACGTTTCAGGTGGTAGTAGCAACGTTTCAGGTGGTAGTAGTTTCCAAGTCTACAGTAGCAGGTTTAATTCGATAGTAGCAGATATAGGCATCTAAGTCTGTAGTAACAGGTTCAAGTACGTAGTAGCACTGTAGAAGGTTTAAGTAGGCAGTAGCAATGACAACAAATAATTGCATGTATAAATGATAAATCGATACTGGAAAAATTGTCGTTCTTGTTCTTTTTTTGATTTTTTATGTGTGAAGGGTAAAATAATAATTTTGGTTATTGTCATCTGATAATAATATAACAATTTGTTTTTAATTATAAAATTTTTGTCTTAATATATTTAAATATTCCCAGAATGGATGTAACTGTAAAACAATTCCTAATTTATTGAAACAAATACAAGTTAGAATAGATTATAACAAATATCGCCTTCAAAAAAAGATTATAACAAATACAAGTCAAATAGAGTTTTTCACCGATTATAAATGATGTTGAAAAATAATCCCACATGCGATGTATGTGATTGAGAGCATCTCTTTCATTTTTAGTGCTAGCTCGGTGGAAACGTAGAATATGACAAGCCACTGCTCATAATAATCAAACCCCCACAAAATTCAACTCAAACCCCCCACCGACCCTCTCTCTCTATCTCTCTGTTCGATTGCATTGTATCCTCTTCTTCTATCCAAATCCATGGGACGGCAAACAAAGCTCAAAGACCTCCTAATGGGGGCAATCAAAGACAAGGCCTCCCAGAGCAAAGCAGCAATTCTCTCCAAACTGAACACCGACGCCTCTTCTCTATCATCTCAATCTCTACACCTCACCCTCCTCCGCGCCACCACCCATGACCCTTTCTCACCTCCACCCACCAAACACCTCGCCACCCTCCTTTCCTTCGGCCACAGCTCACGCGCCACCGCCTCCGCCGCCATCGAAGCCCTCATGGACCGTCTACAAACCACCCAAAACTCCTCCGTCGCACTCAAGTGCCTCATCGCCGTTCATCACATCGTCAAGTACGGCTCCTTCATCCTCCAGGACCAGCTCTCCGTCTTTCCCTCCGCCGGTGGCAGAAACTACCTTAAACTATCCAACTTCCGGGACAACTCCAGCCCCATTTCCTGGGACCTCTCGTCCTGGGTCAGATGGTACGGACAGTACGTAGAAAACCTCATCATTACTTCTCGGTACTTAGGATTTTTCTTAGGATCGAACTCATGCATTGCCGACAGAGACAGACAGGAAGAGAGAATCTCGGCGCTCATGAATAACGACCTGGTTAGGGAGACCGAGTCGCTGGTGAGTTTAATGGAAGAGATTTGCCGGCGGCCTGAAAATTTGAACGGTAACAGGTTGGTGGGTGAGATATTGGGTTTGGTAGGTCAAGATCAGATTGCCACCATGAGCGAGGTTTCAGTCCGAGTCAACGAGTTTGGCGAGAGAGTGAGTTGCATGAGCTTCGGCGACTCGGTGGAGCTGTTGAGCGCGTTAAAGAGGTCGGAGGATTGCAAGGAGAGGCTTCTGACGGTGTCGTCGGCGGTGAAGAGTGATTTGGTAGAGAGGTTTTGGGAGTTGATAAGAGAGATGAAGGGGAGGGTTGGGAAGGAGAAAGAGAAAGAGAAAGATCGTGGTAAGTTGGCGCTGATGGCGGTGAGGAGAGACAGTGTGGGTGAATCGGCTCGGTACGGCGACCGAGTTTTAAGGTCGTCTGACTCGGTACGATTCTCATCAGGAAGGTTGAAGATGAGGTTCGATTTGCCTATGGAGTCATGTGCTTGATGTTATTTTTTTTCGTGTGAAATTAATTGTGATGTAGATTGTGGAATTGTGATTTTTGTTCTCTTTCTGTGTCTTCATTTGCCGCCTCCATTTGTACAAATTTTGATACAATACGACACACTTCCTTTATTCAAGCAACTCTTTTCTTTTTCTTATGATTTTTGAGTGATTGCTGAATCAACTTGCTGGTGATCATAATGATCAGAAGATCAGCAAGAACAAGGTGAAGCTTTCGACTTACCCGCAAAGCGTGGCGGCGAGGGAGTGGAGGCACCCCATCAGCTAAAGGTTCAAGATCCTGCAGAGCTTGGTCCCCGGTGGAAGCAAGTTGGGCACTGTCACCATGCTGAGGAAGCTATAATCTTTTTTTCGTTCCAAATTCTAATAGTTAACTGGCACTTCAACTATCTGATATAGGTGCAAATTGAAGAAAATTATGATTCACTGGAACAAATAATTTCATTGATACAAACGGGATATATATACAAGAGTTTCCTTGTGAAACAAGGTAACCTAGAAAGTAAGGGATTACAACAAAGGTAACTAACTAAATACAAATCCAATCACAATCTATTTTCCTAAATATATTCGATGACTTTTAACATTCCCCCTCAAGTTGGAGAATGTATATCTAAAATTCCCAACTCGCTCCCGCCTCCAGGCCGCCTAGCGCCCCTCGCTCCTCCAGGCAGCCTAGCGTACCTCGCTCCTCCAGGCAGCCCAGCGTCCCTCACTCCTCCAGGCAGCCCAGCGTCCCTCACTCCTCGAGGCAGCTGTGGCCTCCGACTCAGGCGGAGGTGTTTGCACCACGTATGCCTGAGATACATAGGGCACCGGCACCGGGCCCTACTGCATCAGAGGGTGGGTCTTCCGGGGTACAGATGCCGCCGCCTCTTCTCTTCCTTCCGCGCTTCATACCGGCTATACCTGCAGTCGATGACTCAGGGGCGCCGATTTATCCACTACCCCCGCAGGTGACCCCATCAGCGGTGTATCTATTCGTGTCGTTTGCTACAGAGTTAATTTCTGCGAGGGTATCATCGTCGGCGACAGAGTCGGAGTCCGTCGCATCCGCCCCAACGCCCTCAGGTAATGATTATATAAGTAATTTGTTATGTTATAATTTTATAATAAAATTAATTTACTAATCATCAATTTATGATAGGCACCGTCGGAGCCAAGCCGACAAGGAAGAAGAGAGGTCCGGTCACGGGGAAAGCTCTCGAGAAGACAGTGAGTACCTCGGGAAGGATCGTCATTGATACTGACGAGGATGAGAACGTAGTATCGGGCGGCAAGACGAGGATGTACTCTGGCCGCGTGGGAGCGCTTATTAGGGATAGAGTCCCTATGTTGTGGTCAGACTGGGGCGAGGTCCCACAGGAGGTTAAGGACATGGTCCACAACGCCATGTCGGTAAGTATAACACAATTCATATTTAACATTATTTATTACATTGTAGATTTATGAACGTCTAAACTAATAAATGTTTAAATGTAGGTGTGGTTTGACGTTCCCGAGTACCTGAGGAACACCTGGGCGGACGTTGTGCACGGGGGAAGGTACGTTGCAAAGTTAAGGACAAAAGAAAATTATGTATAATTAATAATATTTATATTTTTTTTTGCGTATTACAGGTACAAGGAGTGGAAGAACGAGTTACGGACCCACTGGACTACGCATGGGAACGAACGTTCTAGCACCCCCCTTGAGTTCCAGTTCATGGAGTATGAGTGGCGTTGGCTTCTGATATCGGAATTCAACAACCCACATAAACAGGTAATTAAAAATAATTATTTATTATATTGAATTATATTTAATACGTTTTAAAATATTTTACTAATTTGATTCCTTTGTAGGCCCTTTCCCGGGTGAACGCTCAAAATCGGCAACGTAACATGAGGAACCATCATGCCGGTTCTAGACCGTTCGCATCGTTGATGGAGGAGGCGGCCAGGGAACATCCAGAGGTCAACCGGTACGTCTATAAGGACGAGAAGGTATATCCTGACGCCCAGGAGGATATTGTAAGTCGTTTTACGTTTTAAAATTTAGTAAATTATATGTATATATATTTTAAAATGTTAATTAATTTTTTTTCCTATCAAATTAGGCGAGGGTGAGGCAGGCTAGTGACGAGGTGATGGCTGCTATAGTCAGGGGACATGGCCTGACAGGCAAGAGGAAGACATGTCCGAAGCCATGTTCCGGATCGACAGTTCGGATCTCAGCGTTAGGGCCAGGATCATGGGCACAGCCTTCCCACCGCGAGGAAATAACTTCTACTGTCGGGGTCTGGGAAAGAAGGGCGAGGGGGTACTGAAGACCACTCCTGGGTTTCAGAAAAAAGGAGCCTCGACCAGCAGCAGAACGACTCAGCTTGAGGCGGAAGTTCAGATGTTACGGGAACAGCAAGCCGCCTAAGCAGCATATACTGCCGAGAGAGAGGCCGCCCAAGCAGCATATACTGCCGCGAGAGAGGCCGCCCAGACAGCATATACTGCCGCTCTACAGGAGTACAATGCAGCAGTCTATGCCGCCCAGCAGGCACAGCAGCAACAGATGTTCCAGTACATGCAAGATTTTTCAGCTGCACAGCTTCAGGGACTTCCGCTTCCGCCCATGCCCACGCCTATTCTCTTACCTCAGCCGCCGCAACCTCCCCAACCTCCCCAACAACCTCATCCTAGCGCAGATATTGATTTAGACGATATCGACTTCATTTAGTTTTTTAAGTTTATGAACAATTATTTATTTAGTTTTTTAGGTTTATGAACAAATATTTATTTACTTTTTAGGTTTATGAACAATTTATGAATTAAAAATTTAATGCAAAATGTTCATGTTACTTTTGATGGTGTGTTGTTGTTGGTTATGAAATTGTTTCTGTAATTTGCAGCTTGCTTGGATGGTAATGTATAAATTTTGTTTGGGTTTCTAGTATAAAAAGTACTATAGCCGACGAAATTTACCATATTTCGTCGGCTATGCTAGTTTTTTTTTTCAACAACCTTTAGCCGACGAAATATTGTAAACTTCGTCGGCTTTTCTCTATTTAATTTTTAAAATACTTTAGCCGACGAATGAACTATATTTCGTCGGCTTTTCTCTAATTTCATTTTTAATTTTTAAAAAAACTTTAGCCGACGAAATATAGTTTATTCGTCGGCCAAAGTCATACGTATAAACCGACGAAATATTGATATTTCGTCGGCTAAGTGTTGGATTATAGCCGACGAATTTTTTATATTATTTCGTCGGCTAAGTGTTGGATTATAGCCGACGACGGATTTTATTTCGTCGGCTATAAGTATACCCGACGAATTATAGCCGACGACGTGTCGTCGGCTATAACCTTAGCCGACGAATATGGTGAACAGGCCGACGAAAAATTTTTGTCGGCTAAGATGCTTATCCTGGTAGTGTGAGCCTAAAAGCGAAGGGCGCGCGCTACCTCAAAGATATGATGATGTTTGCGTTCTACAACGCCATTTTGTTGTGGCGTGTAGACGCATGAATGCTGAAAAAGAATGCCCTGTTCATTAAAAAAAGTACGAATGGAAAGGAACTCTCCACCATTATCACTACGAAATTGCTTAACTTTAGCATTGAATTGTGTCTCAACATAGGCAAAAAAAGCTTTAAGAATCGGTTGTGTCTCACTTTTGTGACGCATAAGAAAAACCCATGTGAAACGAGAATAATCATCAACAATAGTCAAAAAATAATGTGCACCGGTAATGGAGGCGGTCTTGTGAGGACCCCAAATGTCACAATGCAAAAGAGAAAAACAACTTGAGGTGGAAATAGAATTAGTGCCAAAAGGTTGCAGAGTTTGTTTGGCTAACGGACAAACATGACATTCATGATTTGACGGAAAGGAAATATCTAGAGTTTTCTGACCTAGAAACTGCAAACGAGCGGAAGAGGGATGCCCTAGGCGACGATGCCACAAATCTGTGAAAAAAGAGACGAGATTGCAAGATAGTTGGCGAGAGGAAGGGTTTGAGGAAGCCAATGCCACAAGGTAGTAGAGATCCCCTTGACGCTTACCCACACCAATCGTCATCTTCGAAACCAAATCCTGTAAAACGCACCAAGAAGGAAAAAAGTCACCGAACACTTTAATCCATCAGCAACTTTACTCACAGATAAAAGGTCTACTTTAAAAGTAGGTACACACAACACATCTTTCAATTGTACTGTAGGACTCAAATTAAGGGTGCCGGAAGATAAAATCGGAGCCTTCTCCCCGCTAGGCAATGAGACCGGCGTTAGAGAGGAATTTTGAACCACATGTGTTAAAGAATCAAGCGAAGAAGTGATATGATCTGTTGCCCCTCTATCGATAATCCATCGACGGGAAGCAAGCGGTAACAAACCTTTAGAGAAGGCAGTGACAGAGGCGACGTTGGCTTGTGGTTTTGGATCGACTGCACAAGGTGACTGTGAGCCGAGGGCTGCCACAATCTGCTGGTATTATAAGTCAGACAGGTTCGGCATGGCTTGCTGCACCTCCTGAAGAGTCGGTGTGATCACACTGTTGGCTTGAGGTGGTGCTGATCCACTGTTGCGACGTGAAGAACCGCTGCTGCCTCCATTGCGATTGCAAGGTTTGAAGTTCGGGTTGTGGCGAGGATGTCCAACTGGGTAACCATTGAGTTTCCAGCATGTCTTCTCGATGTGATTGTTTCCATTGCAATAGGTACAATGTAGCGGCGGCTTATCACGATATGTGTTCATGGCTGCCGGTTCGGATAGACGACTAGTGCTGACTTCTCTATTTCACTCTTCGGTGGTGATCGAAGCATACGTCTGACGCACGGACGGTAAATGATCTTTTAACAAAAGTTGTGCCCTAATGGGAGCAAAACTCTCATTGAGACCCTTGAGAAACTGCATGAGCTTGTTTTCTTCTTTAGCAACGCCACAAGAACATGTTTTGGTGCTGCACGAAGCCAACTCATCCCATAGACTCTTAAGTTTGGTGTAATAGATGTCTACGGTGTCCTGCCCCTACTGCAAGGAAGATATGTCACGCCGAATTTGAAAGATTCTCGACGCATTGCTCCGCTTAAAACGCTCCTTAAGATCCTCCCATACTTCATAGGCGGTGGATGCATATAAAACGTTGCGGTATATGTCTGGTTCGAGTGAATTCCACAACCAAGATAAGACCATATCATTGCAACCCTGCCATGATGCTAGGGATTCGGGTTTCTTGGAAACACTCGGAGCCTTGAGTGTTCCATCAATAAAGCCAAGCTTGTTCTTGGCACTGAGAGAAACTTTGAATGCACGGCTCCATGAATGATAATTTTGTGCATTCAGACGAATGGACACAAGTTGAAGGCTAGGATGATCCGATTGATGAAGGTAGTAAGGGTCAGAGGATATATCTCCGTCCGCAGACTTGTTGGATGGTTCTTCACCGCCCATATTTTGATGTTGCGGTAAAGAGAAAAAAATAGAAATAGAATTAGGGTAAAACCTGCTCTGAGGCCATGAAGAAAATTATGATTCATTGGAATGAATAATTTCATTGATACAAACGGGATATATATACAAGAGTTTTCTTGTGAAACAAGGTAACCTAGAAAGTATAGGATTACAACAAAGGTAACTAACTAAATACAAATCCAATCACAATCTACTTTCCTAAATATATTCGATGACCTTTAACCAAACAACTAATAATATAAGTATTTTGATTCGGTCATCTATGTCGCACTATCATGTATATATATTGACAGAGTTAATAAAATTGAAACTCAAAACATAGTCCAAAGTGTTTCCAACAAAAATGGTGAGGATCTGAAGAGGTACTCTTATTGTGCATGCTTAATTTGATTGGATCAAAGAGGAAATTGAAAAGAATAAATTTAGGGTCTCTAGATATCATCTATCTTCGCATACGACGATGTGAGGAATTACATTAATGTTGCAACAAGTGCACCTTGGTGCGTAGATGAGCCGTACAGTGTAGCGTAGCAAAATAATGTACTCAATAATGACTCCAAACTATCGAATCATCAAGTTGATTAATATACAATACAATGCTAGTGTCACTTTCTGATGCTCATCGCCAGCTTAATATCAATGTTGTTTTTAATGTTATGGGGTCTATTACATGAGAGCTAGTTGCTTCCTAAATATCCCGATTCCGAACCAGAAGGTGATTAGGATGACCCTTGCTACTATCAATATGACTGGTCCAAGTTTTGTGTGTTTGATCTTTATATAAAACCGATAGCACTATAATTTTAAGCGAAAATTATTTTATGCACCGTTTTGTGTGTTTGATCTTTATATAAAACCGATAGCACTATAATTTTAAGCGAAATTATTTTATGCACCGTCGGTGCATATGACCTGCTCAGCTTTTTTAACACCAGCGGAGGTGGCAACGGTAAAAGAGGTGACAAAGGTGGCGTATGGAAAGGGCAGATGTGGCAGTGGTGGCGATATGGACAAGTGACGCCGGCGAGGACCATTTTTCAACAATGATGACATATTTGCGACCGTGCCACTCCCATTAGAGGGAGGTGCACCGAATATTCTCCCAATTTTAAGCTACAACATGCATTTGTTTGGTGTCAATTAATTAGCTTTAGCAACTTGCTTCATTTGTATGAGTTTACCAATACGAATAATAATACCTTCTATAACTTCCATGGGAATATTATGTTTCAACATCATAACTATTAGGTTAGAAATAACAGTTATATGATCATGGATACTTGATCCTAGTGTTTTTACTCTCACTTATAACTAGACTTTACTTTTATCTCTCTATACTATCTGGTAGATACTGTTCCATGGTTTCAACTAAGAGATGAAATCTCAATGGATTTTCATTGAATGTAGTCATGGCATGTAGCATTTTAATTATATAACATCATCAAATGTAGATCAAAAAAATATGATAGTCTAAATGGTCGATGCTCTATTTTCTGTCTGTCCACCTCAGTACATGCATGCTTGTCTTCTCTGCCTGCGAATATAGTTCAAAACAAAATTGTCTCTCATCAAATTGTGCATGTGTGACTGCAAAATCAAAACTGATCCAGTCCTAATTAACAAATTACCTCTTTTTCCCAGTCACATCTAATGGTAATGATGCCCAGTATCAAGGTCTGGACTGCTGTCCCTCCAAAAATCATTCCAGCCCAAATTCCCTAGTAGTCAATCGTACGTGTTCATTAGTGACCAAAACAATGTGATATATATATATATATATATATATATATATATATATATATATATATTAGCAACTAAACAACTGTGAAGTTTCTCAATTAAAAAACAAAACGAATAATTACCATAACTCCTTGATGGAATCCCCATCCCATGAGAAACCCTAATGGCACCCCAATTAGATAATAGCAACCCAAGTTTATGTATGCCACATATGATTGCCACCCAGATCCCACAGCCACTCCTGTAAGAAAAAATGTATGTATATAAGTAAATTCTAAAATAGATTGAAAAGTTGGTGATTATTAGAAAGAACATGGACGTTACCAGAGAGAATAGGTTGGACACTGTTGAGAAGAATGGTAAATGCCAAGAGAAGGGAGAGTTTGTTTACTTCAGTGATGACAGGTATACTGTTGGTGAAGATATATCCCATCTCAGTGTGGAACATCATAATCAAAACCCAGAAGAAAAGGCCAATTATAACAGAGGTCACAACTGCTACTTTCGTTGCAAACTTGGCTGCCTTCCCATTCCCGGCTCCAAGCTCATTCGCAACCCTCACTCTGTGCGTTAATCATAATATCAATATAATTAAATTGTTTGAAAGCATTGATCTATGTATGAAATAAGAGTTTTCTGTCGTTTAAATCACAAGTTGCGCCTTTTACTCAATTGATATTCTCACACAAAGTGACGTACCTACTAGAGAGCGCCTCCTTAAGCATTAATGTTTAGAAACTCAACTTATCCCTATGTTAGCTAAAAAACACGATCCCTTTTTTATTAGGAAAACCATAACGTACATAATTGGCGCTCCAAATCTGCCCTCCGCTTTAGTAGAACCGAGCAAGTTTTCGAACCTTGGCTATGAAGTGGCAAGAATAAGATGGAAGGCAATTTCTTTTGGGATGAAGATAGATAAGTATTTATACGTACATCACCAAGATATGATATATATCGACTAGTTAGATACCACAACGTGCATATGATTCCAGTGATAAGATAGGACTACTTATCCGATGGATAGAGGCTGCAGAAAAACCCAAAGCCAAAGGCACATTACACAGCCAGTCTGTGATCTCAAAGCTGATCGACTCCATATATTGCAGAGACGAGGCAATGACTGAACCTGTACGACATAGCTAGCTATCTAGCTATATTTGTATCTTTCTTCCCTGTTTTTGTTTCTTTCCTTACATAGATCGTTAGTTTTTTGTATCAACAACGATATTTTTAAACTTTTTGGATCTAGAGACTAATCTGCACCGATAAATCATGTCATACATCGATTAGTTAGATTAAGCCAATTAGTATTGAAAAAAAAACTTGAACTTGAATAGCTAGCTACTTGTATTGACACAAATGATTTAGGCTCTATATTGTTTTCTTCTAAAATATTCTTCTTTCTTTGGACTGTTATATATTGATGTATATGTGATTGAGGCGTTTCGCTCTTGAACTCTGAATTATATGGCTATTATTAGCGAAGGCCTCACATCAAAAAGATTGATATAAATGAAGTGTGGAAACAAATATATCAGAAATTTAGAAAATTATACTTCAAGTTGAACTTCACCAAAAACAGGAAAAGATAATCGGACTCTTTACTTTTATTGCATTTAGTTATATGCATAAAAACTAATCTTTTTAAGATTCTCACACTAGTTAAATGTTCAACTGTAAATTCGTGTAATTCATCAGTATGTATGTAGCTTGGCATGCTATATTACTCTTTGCACCTAATATTTTTTATCAAATGGGGTATCTTTTTTCTGTTTTTCGATGAAAATTTAAAAGCAAAGCCAGAGTTCTGCTCGTCTTAAGCAGCCTATGTCAGAAAGATCGAGATGAAATGCATGATAATTAGCTTGAATAGATGAATTATTATTATTATTATTATTATCTTTGAGTAGGAAGTAATCAAAAGGTGTCCAAATTTGTAAATAAATTGGTCTAAAATTAGGATTTCTTCGGCTACGCACTTTTTTGTTGAGGAAATTCGTCTACGTAATCTTGGTCTACACGGCTCCGATGAATATCCACAATAATTTAGATGAGAACAAAAATATAAAATTTGTTTGAAACTTTTATACATATATGTATGGTCAAGATCAAGAGAGGTAGACTTACCCAGTTGCAGCGAAGAAAGCTAGAGGAATCATCAACTCCCAGCCGTTAATGGTCATGCTTCAATTCGATCAATTCCAATACAAAAAAAGACACATCAATCAACATCTCTGATCTCTATTCAAATACTATGGTGTTAAATCACTTGAAGAGAATCTATTGAATTGGAATTGGAATATATTCAATATTGAATAGAAAAAAATGGGAAACTTAAAGGCTTGATTACCATATAGATAAAGCATCCACAGCAATCTTTGCATTTTGTAGATTTCCAGTCATCAGTATCAGTATTCTGTAATACCAATTCTCCAGGCTGTACGAGTTACACAGCGCGCAGATATGTCGGTCTAACTAATCAATATGTGAAAGAAAATTGAACAAAATTTGACGAGAGAATTGAAACATACCAGAGCATAACTCCAGAAGCAGCAGAGAGTTTGATGAACTCCCAAAGACCCGAAAATGCTTCGATGGAGAATCCACTCCAAGTTAAAGGACAGCCACCGCATATAGTGTAAAAAAAAAGCCCCAAACCTAACACCCACCACGAAAGGCTCAAGGTAACGGCGGTTCCGATCACCCCAAGCTCAAGCCTGTACACAAAGAACCAGCTCACAAAGATATGGAAAATCAGAGCCACCAGAGATACCCAAGCGATCACTCCAGTCTTCAGCTGGCTCTGTAGGAACCTCTGCAGCGGGAACTGAAAGCCGAAGCTGAAGTGAATAGGTATCATGGCCATGGACACAAGCCCACAGAGCTCGGCCACGTCTGTTGGCTGACCTAATACCTTTAGGAACGGCGAGGCGAAAAGGTAGAGCGGCAGGAGGAGAATACAACACAAGAAGAGAACTATCCATGAGCGTTGCATGTACACTCCAAGCATATAGTACTTCTTGGCTCCATAAGCTTGCCCACATAGTGTTTCCAAAGCACTCGCCATTCCTAACTGAGAATCCAAAAACCACCACATGACAACTAACATTAATGCGATGCATATTCTGAAAAAAAATGAACGTAATCAAGGTTGTAATCAAGGTTTAAAGATAGCCACACACCAGCCCAGCTTTTATTCAAAAACAAAAAAAATTAATGCGATGCATATTCTGAAAAGGGTAAGTAATTTTGTTTTTGACCACATATAATAAAATAAGTTTATATAGTACCAAGAGGCCGAAATCGAAACCGACGATGACATTATTGGCAATGGAGATTGCGGCAAGCTCTAGCTCGCCGAGGTGGCCGGCGAAAGCTTGGGTGATGACCAGCATGGAATAGGAGGCGAGACGGCTAAAGATAGCCGGACCGACTATGTGCCAAAGCTTCTTTGATTCTATCCAGACTCTCCTTCCAAGACGTTGTTCATCATCTTCATCAATGAGCTGAACATCGTGACGTTCGTATTTTAAACCGACGTCGTCTGAAGCTGAGTACGAAGCCAACAACGGAGCCTCAGCTTCCGCTAACGCACTACTCTTGGTATTACCGGGCATGATGATGACAATTGACGAACAAAGCTGATGAGTTGTTCCGCTACACTTCTGTAGAGTGAAATGAGAAATGAGGAGGCAGAGACGAAATGAATTGAATAAGGTGGTTTTGGAGCAATAAAAGCTGTGTGAAGTGTTGTCTTGTCTGTATGATTACGCTAATCTATTTGGGTGTGCGGTGTTGAAGACTGAAGATACGTGTTTGCTTGGAGTTTTTGTCGTATATGAGTAACAGATCACTACCTTCTGAGTTAGCCCGAAGTTTATGTGGGTCGGGCCAAGAGGGTTCTTGCAGAGTTGTGGTAGCGGTGAAGCCCTGGATGTATAATATAGCGATGGAGTGTAGTCATTGCTTACGCATGTCATTTTGTTTTGAAGTTTTTCTTAACTTGTCCATGGACTTCATGTCTCCATACGTGTTTTGGCTGCAAGTAGAAGACGGAAATGTATATACATTGTACACTACTGCCAAGATCTTCCTCGCTGTGGAAAAATATGATAGGTGTTGTAAATATGGCTCTTTATGTCACCACCATTAATGTATAAAAATTATGTTATTTAGACATAATAATGATTTATAGTAATTTATTGTTGTTGTAACTTATAACTATTCAATACTTATCATTTGTATACATGAGGTAGTAGTATATAAACCTCATATACGATGAATAAAGTATACACTACTTTTGTCTGTGTCAAAACTCTCTCACTCTCAAATTCATTTTCACCTTATTTTACAGCACGTTATCAGTACGAATAGCTCTAAGGTTCAGATAGATTGAGGATAGCTGAAAGAAGAGACAAACGATCACTACCAGAAAAAAGACTTTAGCCGATGAAATTACCAAAAATAGGCCGATGAAGAATTATTTCGTCAGCTAAGTTAAATTTTCGCCGGCTAAAGTGGAATTTTAGCCGACGAAATTTTTTTCGTCGGCTATAGTGGAATTTTAGCCGACAACGAAACTTTTCGTCGGCTAAAGTAATTTTTTCGTCGGCTATAGTCTGTGAACTTTTGCCGACGAAATTAGGGTATTTCGTCGGCTAAAGTACCTTTTAGTTACAAAATTGCACTACGGATATTTCAGTGTCCGTGACTATTGTGATAGCAATCTAGAACCGGAACGGGCGTACGAGTAACACTCATGGCTAATGCCATGATGTATAGGCTTTTTTTACCCATCCGAGTTCGTTTAAGGCTT
The DNA here is from genome assembly GCA_951800085.1 of Comarum palustre. NCBI lineage: Eukaryota > Viridiplantae > Streptophyta > Magnoliopsida > Rosales > Rosaceae > Comarum > Comarum palustre. The sequence goes on along the minus strand of OX637588.1, from coordinate 12,001,882 downwards.
TAAAATGACGTTTTTCTAAACACTTGACACACGAAAACGCCCATATGAACATCTATTTGAGGTATTTTGGTCGAACATTCAACACAACAAACCTTCATCATGATGAGACGCAACTGTCCATCTAAAAACATTGAGACATTTACCCATCGATGATAGGGCTCCCCATATGGATAAATAATGGTAAATAGTTGGCATGTTGTGATTCCGGTCATCAAAATTTACAAACAAAAATACGACCATCAAATATCATCAATATGGTCTAATATGTCTATGGTAAAAAATTCAACTTGATCCGATAAATTTAAGGACTCCATTCAGACGGTCAATCCCGTAAGTCAAACCTCTAAATTATATTGACCGTAACTATAGGCACCGAGACTTTATCGGAATTACGTGATTTTTCAACCGTAGACGTATTTCACCATTCCGGTCATACCGTAGACTATAACTTTTTTGCGTTTGAAGTTTCTACGTAGAGTTTGTTTTTGAAACGGAACATTTACTTAAAGCTTAGTAAACAAGTTATACAACATTAGTATGCATATTGTGATTCCGATGATCAAAGTTGAGAAACAAAAATATGACCGTCAGATATGATCATTATGTCGAAATATGTCTATAGGAAAAAATTTAACTTGATCCGACAACGTTAAGGGCTCGATCCTTACGGTCAATCCCGTAAGTCAAACCCCTTAACGCACGGAAACAGTCATTTGAACGTCTAAATTACTTATTTTGTCCGGATCTTCAACTGAAAATAGTTTCAAATCGATGAGACACAACCAGTGGTATAAAAATTTTATAAAAAATAACCACCAGAGATAGGGTTATCTCTAGGGAGAAATAATGGAAACTTACGTTAACCGCAACTATCGGTACCGAGACTTTACCAGAATTACGTGATTTTTCAATCGTAGGCGTATTTCACCATTCCGGTCATATCTTATTTCACGACTTTTTTTTGTTTGAAGCTTCTACGTATAGGGTTTAGGGTTTTAGCTGATGAAATTAGGGTAATTCGTCGGCTAAAGTTAAATAAATAAATAAAATAAAAAACTATAGCCGACGAAATTAGGGTAATTCGTCGGCTAAGATTAAATAAATAAATAAAATAAATAACTATAGCCGACGAAATTAGGGTAATTCGTCGGCTAAAGTTAAATAAATAAATAAATAACTATAGCCGACAAAATTTATTAAAATTCGTCTGCTGAAGTTAATTAAAAATTCAAATTTTTTGGCGGGGATTTTGAAAATTTTAAACTTTTTCCGACTATAATTTTGAACTTTAGCCGACGAAATTAAAGTATTTCGTCGGCTAAAGTTCAAAATTTTCTATATCTTTCATTTTTCTTCTCCTCCTCCTCCTACTTCTTCTCCTTATCTTCCTCCTCCGGCGGCAACAACTCCTCCTCCTTCCTCCTTCCTCCTCTCCTCCTCTACTAGATCTTTCTCATTCTCCTCCTCTTCTCCTCCTCCTCTCCCACCGGTGTAAACACAAAAAAAAAATCAAAAATACAAGATATAAAAAGTGAAAAATAAAATAATTATAGCCGACGAATTTTAATAAATTTTGTCAGCTAAAGTTAAAAAATAATAATAAAAAAATAAAATAACTATAGCCGACGAATTTTATTAAAATTCGTCGGCTAAAGTTAAATAAAAAATAAAAATAAAATCAATAACTATAGCCGGCGAATTTTAATAAAATTCGTCTGCTAAAGTTAAATAAATAAAAAAATAAAAATAATAGTTATAGCCGACAAAATTTAATAAAATTTCGTCGGCTAAAGTCCAAAAATTCGTCAGCTAAAATCCAGACTTTAAGCGACAGAAAAAATTTTGTCTGCTAAATAAATGACTTTAGCCGACGATGAAGAGGGATTTCGTCGGCTAAAGTCTTGACCGACGGCTTTTTCCCGATGACTTCTTAGCTGACGAAATTTTGTACTTAGCCGACAAAAAATTTTCGTCGGTTAAAGTATTGATCCCGGTAGTGGATTTTCTTTTATGGCGGACAGGAAGAGGCGGAAGAGATGGAAAGGGGTGATTTATCAGTCTATCAACATCATTAGATCATCTTACTATCTCTACTGCTCTCTAACCAAGAAATGATGGTCGTCCAAATTGATTCATCGACTCACACTACATGGAGATGGAAAGCTCAGAAATCGCTAATCAACCACATAAGGATCATCATTAAACCAAGCTCTTGGATTGGATTAAAAGCTCCAGAAATGACATGTTCAGTTATGCATAGAAAAGATGATGATTATCCATTCTGCAATGAGTAACGTTTTCTATCCTAATACAATATATTGTAGCCTTGAAAAAATATGATGAACAAATTAACATGAAGCATGAAGCATATTTTGTCTATTATTTTGAAATTTGTATTTGCATGCTTTTTGATTTGTGCTCGGATGTAGAATATTCTGTGCTTTGATGCATGAATCACCAAATTTATAATGTTAGTCTATTTCGTTAATACATATGAACTTACATGTCATATAAATTTGATTATGTTTCAAGAATTGAAACGGAAATTTATCATCAAATATTATTGGAGAGGCTAGTAGCCACGCTTAAATAAGGCTAATCATATGCCTAGTAGTGCATACCAAATGGCGTATGGACAAACGAACTTCAAATTTAGTATCTTGTTTTCTATGATATTCAAACTCAATAGTGTGAATGCATTCTGGAAGAAATGCATGTAACTGCTAATACAGGATCATTAATTTTGTCATTTATACCAATGGTTACATATATATAATATTTATGTCTGATGCATTTAGTGATACAAATTAATATTGTTCATGAATTTTGAATAGAAACTGTTTGGAGATGTAACGCCAATGGTACAACGACATTTTAGTTTGATTAAGTTATTTACTCAAAATTTATTAGGCAATACATTATGTCAGTTACAATATGAATTATGCCAAATTTAACATTTTATTTAAGAGCATGTAACACAGGAAGAATTTACCATGTTACAACCCATTAATTCGGTCGTTTATGCTAGATGTAACCATGAGTTCCAGAAGTAACACCCGTAACCATTAAGTTGGTCGTTTATGCTAGACGTTACATGTCATGCCTCGGCCCAAGTTTACCTCTCTAAATCTGAGATATGATGTGCGGGACCCATCCCAAGAGAGATTTACTCGAAATCCTCCTTTAGAAGGGATAACCCTTTCTCCCAAATATATTTTCAACAATCCAAACGATACCGGAATAGACCTCACAACCGGAGGCTATCCTGATTTCCGCATTTGGATTTCATACTAATTATTTTAGAAGACCTAGGGTTCTAATAGTATTTGTGACGGCACCCGAATCCCGGTCAGGCTGCTTACGTACCATGTACTCAGGGATCAAGTCACACGTAGCTCTTATATTAAATAACGCCCTAACCGTGCAAATCCCGTTTTTCTATTTATCGGTAGAAAACCTATTAAGGGTGGCGTACGACTAAGACCACTCCAGAGATTAACCTCTCCGCTGAGGTACTCACAAACCAGCTATCTAATAACCGTAACAATCAACCATACTAACAAACAACAACCGAACATGCAAATATATAATATAGTGCATCCACGTAAATAACAAACCCTCTAAGGATATAACAGTAATATCAACTAGAGGGTACCCTTGTAATTATGTTAAACTATCATGGGCAGTATAGTCAATTCCACCTCAATGGCAGTTTTTTAAATATCTAAAACTATCAAGGGTATTTATGAGATTTCAGCCTTAATGGCGTCCCTGTAATTAACCTAAACTGTCAGGGGCATTTATGAGACTTTACTCTCATGGGCAGCCCTGCAAATATACAATACAACCAGGGGCATTTCTATCTTTGCACACCTATGATAAATGGTAAATATATTAGATCTACCGCAGCAAAAATCCATGGATTTACCCTATTAATCCTAACCTATCACCGGTCGATCTGTTGGCCAGATTTTCTTCCTAACTCCGGCCATAATCTATCCAGATCATAACCACAATACCTCTACAGTCCAAAGAGCAACACAAACACAGTGAAACAGGAAGAAGGGGAGACAAATACCTCTCAGGAACCCTCACTGTGCAACCTCGATGTTTTTCCTGACCTCGGTCAACGCTCCCAAACTCGACAGGAAGTCGAGTGGGTGCTAAATGCTACTCACTACATCACCCACAGCCTCCAGCGACACCGAGGACCCGACCCGGCTTTGATTTACACCTCCCCCTTCTCGTTCGATCCTCTGGTGCGGCGTCTCCAGACTCTGGGCTTGATGGCGTAGGCAAGGAGAGACAGTGGCGATTGCGGTGCGGTAGGACACGCTGCGGTGGGGCTCGTCGGTGTCTGCCTCCGAGTGACTGTACTCACAATCGAGCTCGGGAAAGAGAGAGAGAAGAGACAGAGAGCGGAGAAAGAAGGAGAGAGAAAGAGAGAGACCGTCTTGGTTAACTCCCCCTCCCCCATATATATACCCAACACCTGACGGCCCAGATTTAATTACAAAAGTTACCATTTACTTTTACCGAATAGTAACTATATAATATCCCGAATTACTTTCGTATACGAACTCCGATTAATTCATAGGACACACCCACGAGTTCGTATTAACGTCCTCTACAACTTTCCTGAAGGAAGTTCCCCAAATTCTCGACTTATTACAAAGTCATCTTTTTACGGTAAAGTAAATAACATTTATTACTTCCGTAAACTAAATAAATCCATAACAAACAACTCGTAGCTCCGGAAAATATTCCGGACATACCGGAGGACTCGTATTGACATAATCTACCATCTCGGGACATAAATTCTATCTTCCTCCAGAATCGAGAATATTTTGATATTAAACTCGAATAGTAGTTTGAGAAAGACTAACAACGTGGTTACAACCCTTTGTAACCCGTTTGATCCCGATAAAAAGGGAAATTTTGGGGCGGGGTCTTACATTACATCTAATCTCGCAAATTATGTTCATAATAATCAATTATGCTAGAAGCATAATAGGTGAATTTATTACGTAAATTATTATAGAAGCATACATAATGTACTTTAATTATGTGATTATTATATATCTATTATGCCATAAGTATGAACCTAATTCACAGTTTGTATATAAGATGCTAGTAGCAATGTAATTTGAACTCATTTGGTCATTGATACCAGCAGTTGCATATTGACAATATTCATTATGCTCTTATTGCATATACATTATGCTGATAATAATGAAATTGTTTCCATTATAATTTTATTTTATTTCTGTTACATATAATTACTTTTATATTGAATTAGTTAATTATGATTTATTAACATATATTGAATTGGTTTATGTTATATTGGTGAATATTAATGATGCTAAGCAAAAGCTCTAAAAGCCTGAAAATACTACAGCGAAATTAAGCCAGAAGCTCGACTTAATCTACATAGCACAAAAGCTTACCAATGTGTCACCACGAGTCTATATAATGATTATAACTCTTCTCAAACTAGGCTTATCCAGTTGGATGCGATGTCTAGGCAAATTATTTTTTAGGGTGTGTGCTTAAGTGAGCCTCGCTCCACCACCTCAGAAATTTAAATGTAAGATCATCCTATGCAAAGATTGAAAAAGAATCCATCATTTTTCTACAAAGAATACATGGGGATGTATGTGGATGTATCCAACCACCATGCGGACCATTTAAATATTTCATTGTTTTAGTTGGTGCATCGACAAGGTGATCACATGTTATGTTAGTGTCCACAAGAAATGTTGTGTTTGCTAAACTCCTTGTCCAAATTATTAAATTAAGGGCTCATTATCCGGATTATCCTATAAAATCCATAAGACTTGATATTGTCTGGGAGTTTACATCGAAATCATTCGATCCTTATTGCATGTCTCTTGAGATTAATGTTGAGCATTTGGTTCCCCATGTTCACACCCAAAATGGTCTCGCATAAGCATTCAATAAGAGATTACAAATGATTGCACAGACTTTGGTAATGCGCACCACACTCCCGGTAACTGCATGAGGCTATGCAATTTTACATGCAGCCATGTTGGTCCGACTGAGGCCCATTGCCACTCAACCTTATTTTGCGTTATAGTTGGTAACTGTGTACGAGCCTGATGTTTCACACTCACGCTTATTTGGGTGTGTAGTTTATGTGCCAATTGTGCCGCCACAACGTACCAAAATGGGTCATCAACACAGAATTGGCATATACGCCGGATACGAATCCCCATCGATTATACGTTTTTTAGAACCCTTGACTGGCGATCTATTTATCTCTAGATTTGTAGATTGTCACTTCGATGTGACATTTTTCCTGCCATAAGGGGGAGATAAGAACGCTAACGTTCCTGATGAACATTGTGAATTGACATGGAATGTCTCTACTATGTCTTATCTAGACCCTCGAACGGCACAATGTGATAGTGAAGTGCAGATGATTATAGATTTACAGAGTGTAGCCCAAAATATGCCAGACCCTTTCTCTGATCTAGCCAAAATGACGAAATCACATATACATGCTGCAAATGTGTCTGCAAGGATAGATGTTTCAGTAGGACGTGTCGTCCCAGATGGACAAGCTACAACCATGGCTGCTAACTAGTCATATATACCTGCCCAGAAGTGTGGTAGCCCATTTGGTTCGAAGAATTCATATCCCGGAAGAGGGTTAACTCGGCACAAACGAATCCACCTGACATCGCCATATCAACTGATCTATCTCAAGAGACAATTCCGGATTATGGGTCTGTTCTAGAAGAAACGACCTTGGGAGACGCTCCAACATTGAAACCAACTCCCGAGAATAGAGAAAACTCAGTAAATTATACATGTTTAAATGAGATATGGAATCGAAATGAGATTATCATCGATGATGTATTTGTATTCATTGTAGCTACCAAAATTATAATTAGTGATGACGTCGCTCCATTAATGAATGCCAACGTAGAAACGACTGGCCAAAATGAAAATAAGAAATCCAGGTTGAATTAGATTCCTTGACTAAGAGAAAAGTGTTTTAACTTGTTGCTCCCACACTTCCCAATGTTAAACCTGTAGGATTTAAATGGGTATTTATAAGGAAATGTAATGAGAAAAACAAGATTGTTAGATACAAGGCTCGTCTAGTGGCTCAAGAATTTTCTCAATGCTCTGGGATTGATTACGAGGAGAAGTATTCCCCCGTAATGGACGTTATAACATTCCGCTACCTTATCAGTTTGGTAGTTTCTGAAAAACTGAGTATACAGCTAATGGATGTGGTCAAAGCTTATCCCTATGGATATCTTGATATAGAGATTTACATGAAAGTTTGTAAAAGACTCAAGGTATCTGATGTAAATAGTTCTAGACCACAGAATACTCTCTTAATTCATTTGAAGCGTTCACTTTACGGATTGAAACAGTTTAAACGGATGTGGTATAACCGTCTAAGTTAATATTTGACCAAGTTGGGATATATGAATAATGAAATTTATCCATGCGTGTTTATTAAGAAAACAAGTTCTAGATTTGCAATTGTGGTGGTTATATTGATGACATGAATCTGATTGGTACACCAGAAGAGATCAAGGAAACCGTTAAGCATGTTAAGTTGGAATTTGAGATGAAAGATCTTAGGAGAACAAATTATTACCTTGGCTTGGAGCTTGAGCACCAGGCTGACTGGATTTTACTTCATCAGTCAAACTACATCCAGAAGATGTTAAGACGCTTTAATGAAGATAAATTAAAGCCTTCAAGCACACCCATGATCGTCCGAAGTCTGGACCCTAAGAAAGACCTGTTTCGTCCAGTAGATGATAACGAGGTGATATTAGCACCCGAAGTACCAGAAGAGATCAAGGAAACCGTTAAGCATGTTAAGTCAGAATTTGAGATGAAAGATCTTGGAAGAACAAATTATTACCTCGGCTTGGAGCTTGAGCACCGTGCTAACTGGATTTTACTTCATCAGTCAAACTACATCCAGAAGATGTTAAGACGCTTTAATGAAGATAAATTAAAGCCTTCAAGCACACCCATGATCGTCCGAAGTCTGGACCTTAAGAAAGACCTGTTTCGTCAAGTAGATGATAACGAGGTGATATTAGCACCCGAAGCACCATACCTAAGCGCAATATGTGCATTATTATATTTAGCACAATGTACTAGACCAGGCATTTCATTTGTTGTGAACTTGCTAACTTGATATAGTTCTGCACCAACACGTAGTCACTAGAATGGTATAAAAGACATATTTCGCTATCTTAGAGGTACGACAGATATGGGCTTATTCTATCCATATGCATCAAAGAATGGATCAACCATCATTGATCCTCAGTATGATGCACGACTTATCGGATATGCTGATGCAGGCTATCTATCGGACCCGCACAAGGCGCGTTCTCAAACTGATTATGTCTTTATCATTGGGAACACTATAATTTCTTAGAGGTATACGAAATAGATCCTTGTTAGTACCTCTTCGAATCATTCTTAGATCATTGCTCTTTTTGAAACACTAAGTGAATGTACATGGTTGAGAGGTATCACAAAGCATATACGAAGTGCATCACCACAAAAAAATTCAATTAGCTACCAAGAGTTGCCACGGCGTGGATTTGCCGTCGTCGTTGGTCCAAGATTTACGACAGCGCAGCGACGGTAATTACGTTGTCGCTAAATTTATACTAGTTTGCGACGGCAACTTAACGTAGTGGCTAAATAATGTGATTTATGCAACGATAAACAATTGTCGTGGCATTCAATATGGTCAATTGCGAAGGAACGCCACCGCTATGGCTAAAAAAATAAGTCGTGATGGCAAATGTGTCATTACAAGTGTGCAAGTATATATAAATTGCTAGGAAATCCTAGCTCCCCACAAACGCTCTTTTTCTTCCCAACTGCACAACCATCTCTCTCCATCTTCTCCCTTACACTTCCAGCCCCAGACTATCTCTGGCTACTGCCTCTAGACACCACCCACACCGAACGACGCCGTTTCTAACCCTTATCAAAGACCTACCCGATTTGGCAGTAGGAAGCTCCACTAGCCTCCAAATGTTACCACTCGAGCCTGGCTGCCTTGTCCAACGAAATCTTACTTTCGATCATCATCCTCTCTTCATGGATTCTCAGGTCATCAATTTCATATCTAGGTTTTTGAAACAATCCTTGATTTTGTTCAATTTCATATCTAGATTTCTGATTCTTGTTTTCGTTGATTACCTATCATGGTGGGTGTGGGTTTCAGATAGGTTTTGTCTTTTAATCATCAATAGATGTTTGTTTGTTGGTTACGAAAGGTATGATATTTGTACCGTCTTTAACGACAGTGTTCAATTCTTATGTATGCAGTTGGACAAGGTTATGAGAATCATATCCCACTGTCACCACAATGTTATTCTTATTTATGTTTTAGTTTAGCAATTCTATGTTATTATCTATCGTTGATTTCGGCTCTAATTTTTGATAGTACCTCTTCAAGTTCAATTGTATCTCCTACCAAATCTATAACTTTGCTATTACATTCAAAGCATCTTTACATTCCTTCACATTTCAGATATAGTTGGTTTAAAATCTTAGTTATAATGATTATTATGTCATACATTTGGAGCTTGTGAAGCTCACTTCCCTTTACTTTCATGTGTTTTCAAGAAAGAGGCTTGTTGAAGTTTCTGATGTTCCAGAGTTGTCTTAAAACCGAGTTCATTTCCAATTTTTGCTTATCTGTGGTTTGTATGCTGCCTCTCTTTTGCTTTACTGAGTATGTGTTGTTGTTCACTTTTGATTTACTCAGCTTGTATTATGGTTAGAATAGTTGTATCTTGATAAGATGTTTGTATGAAGTAGGAAGTTTACTGATTTAGGAAAACTTGGTGTAAATTTTGAAACATTGCACCAATCTCTTTGGCACACCATACATGATAACTTTTAGTTATTTCAGTGATTTTGCATTCACTTGTGTACATTTTCAACTACTCTTAAAACAAAAAAGATGTCATTTTAGTTTCAAGTTCCCAAATGAAATAATTTTTTTTCTTCTCTTCTTGACACAGGGAAGAAGTTTGGACTTAGTGACTTCGTCAAAGCTGCAAATTCTAAGAACAAGTCCGCGAGTGAGGTCTTTCCTAGAACTATGCACCTAGTTCGTGGATACATCATTATTTGCTGGTGTATTCTTATGCACACTTGTTTTAGAGATTGATACTTTATTTCTGGTAATGTTATGTTTTTCGTGGCAGGTGATAATTGAGATGACTAATGAAGGTGTAGATTATTGCTTTGAATGTGTAGGAATGGCATCAGTGGTGCAAGAAGCTTATGCTTGTTGCCACAAGGTCTCTCTTATAAAACAATAAATTGTTTTCATGAGTGGTGCAGCTGTTTTCATATTGTTGGTGTATTGTATACATTTGAAACTTAGGGGCCAAAAGTTTAGGCTTACTTTGTTGCATTTGGTTAGAAACACTTTGAAATTACTTGTATTGATTATTTTGATGCAATATTGGCATTTGAATGTAATTTTTTTTGTTCAAAATGTATAATTGCTTTATGCAGTGTTTGTCCAAAAAAAAATCTACCATGTTAATATGCTTGCTAGATTTTATTATTTCATAAATAACACTTTACGACGGCAAGTTTGCCGTAGCTAATTGGTGAATTACGACTGGCCAATTGCCATAGGCAACTTAGCAACGGAAAAAGCCATTGCTATTTGCCGTCGCTAATGAGTTCGCGACGACTCGTTGCGTCCGTTGGAGCAACAACCACGCCCTCAACGGCGACGACAGAAAAATCATCGCCAAGTCGTCGTCGTTGGGCTTTGGTGACGGCAAAGTGACTTTTAGCGATGGCAACATGTCGTGGCCAATTGAATTTTTTTATAGTGCATGTGGATTGTATTCCACCATTGATGAACCAATCATTATCCACGAAGATAATGCTGCTTGTGTCGATCAAATAAAGACGGGATTCATCTAAGGAGAAAACTCTAAACACATTTCACCGAAGTTTTTCTTCAATCAACAACAAGAGCATCAGAAGATTAAAGTCAAACAAATACGATCTGAAGATAATCGTGCAGACCTTTTCACCAAATCATTACCAAAGTCTACAATCAAGAAGCACATAGAAGGTATCGGTTTACGTAAATTATCTGAATTACTAAATATGTAATTTTCAGGGGGAGTCGAAATCAGGGGGAGCATCCTGAAGTATACTCATTCAACCATTGTGTACTCTTTTGTCCTTTGCTCAGGTTTATTTTGTCTCACTGGGTTTTGTTTCTTGACAAGGTTTTAACGTCCTCCTTTGGCATGGTCACCCTACTCACTACATCTTGAAGATGCGTTGATTCGACATATGCACATTTGCTCATATTTTTCCTTCGACCACGGGATTTTCCCATTGGGTTTACCGTGAGAAGGGTTTAGCGTAGTAACCTTAGTAAATTCCTCTCGTAGTTCTAAATAAAAAAGCAAGCGTTGACATGGAATATCTAAGGAGTAGTATTGTAAATATGGTTATTCATGTCACCACAATTAGTGTATATAAGTTATGTTATTTAGACATTATAGTGATTTATGGTATTTTATTGTAGTTGTAACCGATAACTATTCAATACTTACCATTTGTATACATGAAGTAGTAGTATATAAACCTCATATATGATGAATAAAGTATACACTACTTTTGTATGCGTCAAAACTCTCACTCTCAAATCCATTTTCACCTAATTTTACAACAACAGAGAAATTAGATCACTATTGCACAACAATTTTATTATCATTCATTTAATCATTTTTATGAAATTATCGCTAATTAGAATGATATAACTAGCTACAAGGGTTAATGTTCACTAACCCTAATTTTAAGAATTTTATTCCCACAAACAAAATAAGACTTCAAAATTCCTACTAGCCAACTTAAACATGTAAAAGACAATAGTACTCTTAATGAATTAACTAAACTACAATAGACCATTATAAGAATAATAAAAAGTTTAGTGTGCAATAAAAAGTTTATGACTGTTGATCGGTCTATGACAACCAATGACTAGACTCCGACGACAGTTGACTAAATTTTGACGGTCGTTGACCAGTCTCTGACGAATGTTGACCATCTACTAGGGGTAGTAGAGGTCATACTGCCCCCATTAGTAGGTTATACTGGGGTAATAGTAGGTCTCTTGGGAGGTCAACCGGGAGACAACTAGAGGCTCGTATAAGGGTATATATATTAGGGGCAATAGGGGCGTCTACTAGGGGTAATATGGGGTCATATTGCCCCTAGTAAGAGGTTCTACATCCACCTGACCTCAGTAAAAGGTCATGCTGCGGCCAGTAGGAGGTCATACATCCACCTGCTCCCATTAGATGATTATACTACCCTCAGTAGGAGGTCATACTGACCGCAGTAAAAGGTCCCCCGGTCGTCATTTCTAAAGGTTCATTTTAGGAAAAAATACAATTTACAAAATACTCTTTTTGGTCATAATACTATAATGTCAATATAATGCTTGGATAACTTGATTAAACTCCACACCTGTTTAGTAGTGACAATGCCTTGTGAATTTTAAAGCAACTCCCCGATATAATTTATTACTCTGTTAGAACCAATCCAACGTTTCAAGTCATGGTCCATCACTCATCCCTGATCTTCCCAAACAAATCAATAAGACCATCCCTGTCCTCACCCCATTCCTCCATAATCACAGGCTTCAACTTTGACTACTTCTCCAATATCCCTTCCACCATGAGCCCTAAACCCTTCACCAACTGATCTCCAGAAGTAACCTCACATTCAAAAGATTCTCATACCCAGTTTTAATCACAGGCCTCACAATACACATTTGATCAGGAACCCAATTTTCCAACGATTAAAAATCCACACCGCAGAACAAAGTTGGCCATCTCACTTTAGCAGCCTTCATGGCAGAGAGAGCTTTCTTTGCAGCTATCACAAATGACTTTTAGATCGCTAAGGAAGCTTGAAGGAGAGTCTCACCGACGTCGATCATAGTTGACTTTCTGAAACTGCTATCATCGAGCACCGTCTGCAACTTAACAGAACCGCTATCAATGAGCACCGCCTGAAGTTTTTTTAATAGAACTAACGGTTTCATATACATTTCTTTAGAAGTGGTAAGAACGTGAGATATCGTTCTGAAGTTTGTGAAACGTGAGACACCAAAGTTTTGTTTCTCTAAAAAATCAGACAATGTTTGAATCATTTTTCCTATTTTTTATTTTAATCCATAGAATCGAACCCATCTAAACCCTGAGCCCTAAACTCAATATATATTTTTAAAAACTTTATTTATTTAAAACTCAATTTTAAGAATATCTAATTTCTAAACCCTAAACCCCAAACCCCAAACCTAAACAATAAAATTTATCATTATAATTTTATATTATTAAGAGGAAATTAGAGAAAACCCCAAAAAATAGAGCCTCTTTTAAGATAAACTCATTCACATATTTCATTTTAATTTACACCTAATTCAACTTATTTAGCATGTCTTATAGGTTTTATTTTTAAAACTAAAATTTGTCACCATTTTTCTCCTAACAATTTTGCCATTCTGATTTAAATTATGTTTTCTACATTTTAATTTATGTTTATGGTGTAGGTATTAACCATGTATTTTGTTTATAACCTTTAAGTTAGGTTACAAATAAAGGAATTGTGTTTTGGGTATAGGGCTTTAGGTTAGGGGTTAGGGTATAGGTTTTAGGGGTTAGGGTATAGGGTTAGGGTTTAGGGTTTAGGGGTTAGGGTTTAGGGTTTATTGTTTATATCTTCATGGGATACCGGTTCATTAACGCCTAGAGGTAATGACGACTTCTGTAAATCTAAAAAAATAGGTTTTATTTTTTATCCTAAATAATAGGTTTATTTTGTTCAAACTAATTTAATTAATAAATTTGGGTATATTTTAAAACAATCTTAAAGGTGGATGTAATTTAAAATGGGTTTAATAAATTAGGTGTAACATCAAATACCCCTATTATTAATCATGGTTAGAGATAGTTACAAAAAAGGACAAATGACAAATAAGGTGGGTGGACGGTAAATTTTTGTTGATGGAATAAGGTTAGAGACATTTAAAATGTTTTAATTTTTTGAATAATGTAGACTGCACTCGGCAATTGAATGTTTAGATTAGGCTTCTTCTCTTTTAGCTAGTGAATAATAAGATTGCATTAAGTTAGTAGTAGCATTTAGCTAGTGAATAATAAGATTGCATTACATATACTAGCCTTCGCGCACGCGCTGCGTGCGTGCCGAAGTGTGTTTTTATTGGACAATTGTATTATTATGCAATTTTTGATAGCTCGATCAATATTGTGTAACAACTCTCTGAAAACTCAAATAAAAATAACACACATTTAATTGAGATGAAGTTAGATTTGATATTGGTTATCTAGCCGAAGTGTGTTTTTGCTAGTTCGGTTAATATTGTACAACTCTCTGAAACCCAAATAAAATAGCACAACCCCTAAACCTTAAATCGGAATTCCTAACCCTAACCCATAAACCCTAAATCCATAACCCCTAAACCTTAAATTCAATGTGTTTGAGATTTGGTCATATATTTGTTAATATGCATAAACCTTAAATCTGAACTCCTAAACCCTAAATCTCTAACCCTTAACCCTTAAATCCAATGTGTTTGACATTTGGTCATATATTTGTTAATATACATTTGAAACATATTAGATTTAATCACAAATTAAATTAAGGGGCAAAACTAAATCTATATATAAAAGGAAAAACTGAAGGCTAGACCCGAAAAAATAGGAAAAAAATGAATTGAAAAAAGCGTGAGGGGGTACTGTTCACGTAAACAGTAGAACCCCCATCCCTTTTATATATAGAGATGTAGGAGTATAGATGGAGATGGATCGAAAATTACCTACCACAAATGTATGTTGAACGCGGCGTCGTCCTTGGTTGTGAATATATGTATTGTTAAATCAGGAAACCTACGAACAAATATCATATATCATTTGCTGTCTTGATCGATCCAGCAAAAAACGGAGTGAGATATCATGTACTTAACTAGAATATGTTAACGAGTAATTATTCTCTGTATCCGAAACATTATGTGCCATTATCATTTGGTGTTCATAAGCAATTATATCGTTCAAATTCATGTGGGGACCAATAGAGGGTGAAAAAATATGTGTAAAAGTAATTAAATACACCAATCAGAGATAAAGACGAAACAATTAAACCAATGAAATTAAAGGGGATCATATGCCACATGGTGTTCCGGGTACATATACTAACGTAGACCTTAAGTATATTTTAGAGGTGGAAAACGGACCGTAAAGCACGGGCACAGCACGAGCACGACATGTGTAAAAGTGGTCTGGCACGGCACGTGCACTCTACCAGCCCGACATGACCCAAACACGTTATCTTAATGGGCCGGGCCTAGAAAAATGAGTCAATTGGCCCGGCCCAAGCACGATAAGTTAAGGTCCACGGCCCGGCTCGCTTTAATATATATATATATATATATATATATATATATATATATTCTTTATAATATGATGTTTATATATTTATAAATAATATAATTTTTTTAAGTGTGAACAGTAACTTATAAATACTAATAATTATTCATTTTGGTTCTCTTAGACTCATAAAAAGTTTTGCTAAAACATTATCAAGTATAAATAATGATTATATGATTCATATATAATATATTTCATTAGTTTGTTGGCAAAGAAAACAAATGATCGATATAAAATATGAGTTATTTTTTATTTGTTTTTGTTTTGGTATACTATGATATCAATTTTGGACTAATTTCTATTTTTAACTACAAACGGGTCAGTTAATGGGTCCAGCCCGGCCCAAGCATGACCCAATATGTTATGGGCTTGGGTCGTGGGCCGAGCTGTGTCTTAGATTTGAGTAAATGGGCAAGCTCAAGCCCGAGCCCATTAAGACGTGAGTCGGCCCGTTTGCCACCTCTAGCTATTATTAGGGTTTCTCAAATGCATAGTGTATATATTGCTGTTAATTAGCCATTATTGTTTACAGTGTATTTCTCATATGCATGTAAATAGCGTTAGGAAAGCGGTAAGAGGCAGAATTACAAAGGCAAAAACAATACTTAGCTGCAAACACCTATGTTATACTCGTATGTCCCCGTTTTTTACTTTTTAAATATTTTAGCATGAAGAAAGTGACTACAGCTAGTTCGTTAGAAACAAAGTTAGTGTGATGCACAATTGAAATCGTAAAAAAAAAACTAAATGTCAATAATTTCAAATGAAAATTTAGACTGATTAATCTGGCCTTACTCAGGGCAACCAAAGAACAAGCTAGGAACGGTATCACTGAACAAGTTATTTATTTTTTTTGTTGTTGAATTTTTTGTATTGAATAATGATAATTTCATTTCAAATTTAGATGTTTAAGACAACACGGATACATATACCCCCTTACCTATGATGGTAAGTTAGAACGTGGTATGCTAACACCACCTCATTTTAAATAAAGCCCATAAAAGAAAAAAAAACAAAGCCTAAGACCAATTTTGAGACAAGCGAGAGTAAAACTCCAAAACAAATCCAACGGCTGGGCAACCAAGAACAAAGCTCCAATACAACTCAAAGATTTTACACTATAAAGAAAGCTAACTAAAATTTGATGTCCACAAGAGAACTTTATTCTGGCCTAAGAAACACATTAAAATAAACTATAAACCTATATAACCTTGAAGCAAAACACCATTTTAATGAGTATGACGCCTAAGACTCGATGATGTACGTTTTCAATCAACAGACCAGCTAACAAACCTCGCTCGGACAAAAATATAAGCAAGAGATTGGAACTCCTCCATAAGCCCAACACAAGCCAACCCAAGAAGAAAATAAGGGTAGTGAAGCCCTAAAGCCCAGTCCCCAAAAGCCACAAAGGTGCAGCCTAAAACAAACTTGGGCGCCCGGCCCACACTTCCCCTCATCTCTCCCGTCAGCACTGGGCTCTACGTTAGAGCCGGCTACCTGCTTTCTGGTGGTCTCTACCGACCCTCCGCCATGGAAAGGTCGACTCGACTTCGGTCTCCTCCGCCCTCAAACAACAGCCCTTCAAAAACTCAGAACTGCCGGAGAGACACTTAAAAATCTAACATCCCAACGAAGCTCTGATCCGATCCCTCCGATCTAATATCTCACCTTGATCTCGTCGACGCACACAAACACACATCGATTAGAAAACACCGTCGCCAAACAAAAATTAAACCTGAGTGTCGCCGTCGAAGATCACCTCAACTATACCCCCACACCAAAGTCGATCAGAGATGTTACCTTAACGCCGCCACACAAGAGCCGCTGTCTCATAGAAGCTTCGAGAACACCTATCAGTCTATCACCTCCGTCACGATCGAGCGTGTGTCGTCGTCTCAATACTAGGTGACAGTAAGTCACCGGATCGAATTCACCAACCCTCGTCGCCGCCTTGAAATCACGGTCAATCAAACCTCCCGAGGGAGACCAGCCACCATCGTCGCGATCTAGCACGGGTCGCCGAACCAAAACTAGGTGACAAAAAGCTCCCAGATTAGATCACCAACCCACGCTGCCGCCTTTGAAAGTCGCGATCGATCCGGGTTTCCCACCGCGTCGCCGAAGCCGCTAGCTGGAGATCCACCCTATGCCGCCGTAGCGATCAGGCCCTACCACCCCAATCGGATTGAAGACGCTGCCATTTTTTGGTCGATCATGAAATGATAATAATGATAAATATGATCATAAATTACCAACGAGTCCATGACCTGTGAATTTTGATTATACATCTGATTCCATTTATCCCAATAACCAAAACAATGGAATCCATTCCCATTCTCATTCCATTATATCATTCTGTTCCAACCAGACACCACCATTGCTTATTTCCTTTCATTCCAGTGACCCACCGAAAAGACATTCCGGTGAAAATGGACGACAAAGCTTGGCAATATCATGACCCATCAAAGACGTGAATGAGGAATCTTGATTGTAAAAGGAGCATCTCCATGTCCACAACCACAAGGACCACAACCGAAGCATCCTCGGTTAACTTCGTCTCAACGATTAAGAGAAGATATCGAAGACATCGAGCCTAAATCTTGACTCATTAATTTGAACTTAAAATAATGACTGATACCATACCGGTTTGTTTAAGTTCAATTAAAACTTAAAAAATCCGTATCAGTCATTATTTTAAAAAATAAAAGGACCAGCTATGTATAAGTTATTTTTAAGAAATTTTATCTTATTGAGATCCACTCAAATATTTTTATTTACATAAATTCGTCCAAGCTTAAATATAGTTATATGTTAAGTATTAAAATTTAACATAATTACAAACTGTTATCCAAGCTAAAGAAATAGATTATTTCTTTTATATATACAAAAATAGCATTTCTTCTATGAAAAGTCTCCGGCCGACCTCCAGCAAGGTCTCCGGCCGACCTCCAATGAGGATTCCGACGACAATAAAAAGCTACTACCGCTGGTAACAAAACTACTACTGCTGACAAAAAAATACTATCGTAAGCAACAAAAACTGCTACCTCTAGAGTCAAAAGTTACTACCAACATAAATTAAAGATACTACCACCAACAACAAAGCTACTACCACTGGCACTAAAAGCTACTATCGTCAATAACAAAACTACTACTCTTAGCTACAAAATCTACTAGCACTGACTACAAAAACGACTACATCCAACAACAAAAACTATTATTCCTTCATTAATTAAAGTCATCTGAGGCGTCGTCTTCAAAGCGGAGTCGTTCTAAACGGCGACGTCTAAGCTGCACAGATCTCGTATCGCTAGCCAAAGGCCATCGTCAAGGATGAGCCGACGACCCATCTGGTTTCGGGGATCCCGTCAAGGTTTAGGGTTTTAGAATTCCCATAATGTCATAGTTGGAGATAGACAACAAATCAGATTAACCACATATACATCAAGACTTTAATCAACAATCAGCAAACAAAATTGGAGATACATATAAAAATACAAGAGACAAAACCCTAATATCATACCTTTGAAAACATTTAGCCTCTCAAAATGAGGAACGTCAATGACCTATACCAAAACAAAATAACAGAAATCAAACTCACACCTAATCTGCAATGATATCATTAAATAACTTTCAACATTCAAGTTCCTCATATCACATAATTTAGCTCATAAAACCGTCGAATAGTAGCAGAAGATACGACAACATGATGCTACTGCATGCACACAAAGATACTATCACAATAGCTCAAAGATACTGTGACAACTATGGAAAGTTATTGTCATTGTAATGCTGTATCATAGATGCTACTGCATGCACACAAAGATACTATCAAAATAGCATAAAGATATTGTGACAATTATGGAAATCTACTATCATTGTAATGCTATATCATAGTATCCAACTTGTTCCGATTGAAACCAGTGTCACACTTACAAACCTTTATCATATTAAACTCGTATTTTACCAAAGCACTCACCTCAGATTGGTACTTCTCGTTGTCGATCTTCATCAATTAGAGTCATCTGAGGCGATGTCTTCAAAGCGAAGTTGTTCGAAGCGGCGACATCCAGGATGTGTCGATGATTTAGCAGCAACATCCAGGTTGCACTGATCTCAAATCACCAGCTGAAGGCGATCAAAGTCGTCAAGGACGGTCGATGAGGATGAGCCGGCAAGCCATCTAGTTTTGAAGATCCCGTCGAGATCAAATCAGAAGTCGTCGTTGATAGAATTTGATGCAGTAGACGTTGAGATTGAGATCGAGGCACGTCGTCACTGATCCGACGAGCCCAAGCAGGAGTGGACGACATTGTTATCGTTGTAATTGATTGGATCTTGTAAGCGATCAGCTTCGTCGTTGTTGCAGTTGAGGCGTGTTAGCAGAGGGGAGACGATGACGTCGTCGAGGTCGATGAAGGCAGTGGCATTGCCGTCCAAGGATGATGAATTAGAGCAGAGTAGGCTCAGAAGCTTGAGACGACGAGACGACATGAGATGGTGGCCGAAGGATGAACGATGGTCGTTGCAGCGTCAAAGAATCAGAGGTCAAGAGAGAGACGATTTGGTAGGAAAAAGGTGAGAGGGTGTTTTAGGTATAGAACAATAAATAGGTGATAGGTTAAGATCATAAAGTAAACTTACACGAACAAAATGTTTAGATAAATTTATGAGAAAAATAATATCTCAAAATAGAAGTCTATAAAATTTACTATAATAAAAATGATATCGAAGATATTAATGCTGTTAATTTTTAAATATCTAAAATAAACCTATGTATCTTTAATTGAATTTTTAAGTGGAATGCATATGGTTCTTTGTTAGCAATCATATCAAATGCATTGATCATTGTACGACTATGGCTACTTGCCACTAATTTAATGGAGACTTGTTTCAAGTGAAAGTTGGTTTTCAAATGGAGATTACACAAAAGGTGAAAATTCCATGGAATCACAAGAAGAGAAGTGTTGTGGAGCACCTCATAAAGTAGTGGTGACTTTGTAATTGTCTAGGTCAACATCAGGGGCTTGAAAGTGCACATTGAACACTAATCATTTACCAAACCAACAAAGTTATTGATATATTTATCTGGTAGGAAAGAAAAAACATATGCTTTAACAGTGTCAAAAGGAAGAGTGGTACAAACTGAAGAAAATAAAATGGCTCCATTTTTTCTTCGTTCCATTCTCTGGAAATGTAGTTGAAACGAAGAGAAAATTATTTCAAGAGGGAGAACTTTCATGATCTAAATGGGGTGAACTTATTCACTTTTTCCGGTCACATTCCGATATAATGCATCTTCTCAATTCGTTTTCCAAATGTGAACTCATACTCTAAACAAGGATGAAAATATCCATAGAAATGAAACTAAATTCAAAAATAAACTCGGTGGAAATTAAAAGAATGACAAACAGTTTTATTATTCAAACTATAAGATTTACATGATCAGACGACTCAACTCTACAAATGGGTGTGCTGTCGACTCCTCACCGAAACAAAATGAATCACCAAAAAAATTAACAACACTAATCATCATCATCATCAAATGCCACCGTGAGAGAGTCAAACATCAAACCCAATAATATAGAATGAACAAAAATAACACCAGCAAATTAATTAAAACATCAATTAAAAAACAACAAGAAATTAATCAGAAAAAAAAAGAGAACAGATCTCATCCGTCCGTCAAACTCCAGATCCGATCGACGACTGTAGAGAAACGAACGAATCTAGGCCAACACGACGGCGAAGAAGCTCCCCACCAAAGCGGTTCCAGCAACAGCTGCCCACCCTGGAGCGCAAGCACCGCTGGGAACCTCAGCAGGCGGCTCGGACCCGGTGCTGGGTGCAGGAGGCGAGGAGATTGGTGAAGGAGACGTGGTGGGTGAAGTTGCTGGTGATGATGCAGGTGAAGGTGTAGTTGCAGTAGGTGCGGGTGCCGGTGCGGCCGTGGTGGGTGTTGGCGCCGTGGTGGGTGTTGGTGCCGTGGTGGGTGTTGGTGCCGGTGCGGCTGTGGGTGGTGAGGTGGTGGGAGCGGCAGTGGGTGCGAGCTTGGGTGAAGCTGCGGGTGACTGAGCCAAACACGAGGTGGCCAACAGACCCAAGATCACAAACGCTACTTGAATTCTGGAGAAACCCATCTTCTGAAAAGAAGCAGAGAGTTTGGAAAGGAGAGAGAAGTCTCAGGGAAGAAGAAGCAGAAGAAGTGAAGAGGGTTTGGGAGTGTGGGTTTCAAAAGGAGAGGAGAATATAAAAAGGGCTACGAGTCCTGAAGAAAGTGGAGACGATGCTTATTTTTTTTGGTAATGAAGATAATGCTTATGGTATTTCAATAATGCTGGGAGTCCTCGATTCCTTATCATTATTTATATACACAATCACAGATAGATACACAGCGTTACATAATTTACATGTTCATATTTTTGCACAGAAGCGTAAACTGTTACGTAATTCAGATGATTAAGCCAGCTTGAGGCGGTCAGAATAATCGGTCAGACTTATCGTCTACGGCGGGAACCACCTAACGTAACTCACCAGATTCCGACGCGTGTGCAATTAGGGTTTGTATTGTAATTAGGGTTTTGGTACATTCCACATGCATGGTGAGTGAAATGTCCTTTTCAACCATGGTAATGGGGTATTTGCAAAATTGGCGGAATATAAAATGTTGGGGACCTATTTGGAAAATTATAATATTGTTTTGACAGACTGGATTGAGCTAGAGTCCCCCCTTTCAACAACTCTAGGCGAGGTCGGTGGTTTTTTACCGGAATGACCCTTTCATCGTTTTCATGTGACCTTCCGTCGTCGTTGTCGTCGATCGTAATTTAATATATCGAGTACTAATGAGTGGTTTAATTCGTTACCATTACGTATGCTAAGCGCGTTACGTATTGTGATGAGGTTTTTGGTATAGGTGTATTGCGTTTATACTAGCTGTGTGTAACCAAGTTTGAAATGTTCTAAACCAAAAATCATGACGATGTCGTTTTCGGATCGGAGATGTACGATTACTTAGTCCTGTTACGGGTGTTTCTTTGCATGGAAAAGTATGCTACAATTGGATGAGCGTAGATGCAACTTGGTCTTTGATAGTTGAATGTTTCTATACACCAAAAGGGCAAAGAGGTGCTCTTGTGAGTTGTCAATTTGAAGAGCATCACTACTGTATGATCTGTAACTGAAATTTATAGTTTTTGTACATTACCTAATGTATAATATAGTGTATGACTAGTAAATATTGACAATTGTACATGTATTATTGTGTTTCAAAAGTAACATGAATATTTCCGTGCGTATGATTTTTGTTCTATTTTTTTGTAGGAAAATAAACCGATGGGCCTGTCATCAAGTTTTGATTAATATATGAAACGATTGAATAGAATGAGGTTGAATATGATACCTAAACCTCGGGTTATAAATGTTAGAAATAGTACCAGGATCCTCCACTAACCTTAGGTATTCAACAATGCGCTAACTAGGAAAGGATGTTATACCAGCAATTTGGGCGAAACTACACTTATTTTACAATAGTGGAAACATGATGCTAAAATAGAATCATATGCAAGGTTCTAAAAATCGACGCCAGAACTGTCCAGGCGCCAAAAATCGGCACCCAGAACCTTCTAGGCACTAGGCGGCAGGTCACTGTTCTTATTTTTCCTGAATCGGCCAATCTAGGCACCGGTGCAAAAATCGGCTGCCTAGACGGGCTGGGCGGCCTGATTAGGCTTTTAAAAAATTTATGAAATACATAAAACCTATCAAAAATTAGTAAAATTAAACATGAAAAACACAATATTCTATTTAAAGTCTAAACGAAAGATACAGGATTTTTTTATTATTTTTTTTAAAAACATTGTTGTTTTATTTTTGTTTATTTTAAAAGTATTTTTTGCTATTTTGGAACATAAAAGTACTTTTTATAAATTTTATTTATATAATTATATTTATTAAATAAATAATAATATGTAAAATACAAAACCGCCTAGGCGCCGCCTAGGTGCTAGGCGCTGGCTGTCCGCCCTAGTAGCGCCTAATGTTTTTTAAAACCTTGATCATATGATACTTGTTTAAAAGTTTTAGAATAAGACAAAATAAACCCGGGTGAAATCAAAAATTTAACTTTTACGATACATTTTCGTTTAAGCTAGAATCAAACGATGATCATTCGATTAAGTTCATTCGTATCTATATATAAGCGAGTCGGGGTTTTACTATGCATGTGAATAGTAAAATGGTGAATAGTACTGACGAAACTACAATTTTTTTACAATCAAGTCATCCATATCTGAATTGATAGATTTGCCCTTAGTTTATATATTTTTTACAGTATTGTCACTTATTTAAAAATAAGATTATTAATTATAATCATAATAATAATAGGCTGATGAGTATGTTAATAACAAATACTGGGTGTTTGTTAATAACATTTCTATAATAATAATATTCATATTAATAATAATAATAAAAAAGGAAATTCTATTAACTCTAAAACTAAATAATTGTGTTGAAGATATTTTACCGATTATTAATTGTATTGATTGTTAGAGTTTATATTCATTTATATCACTTTTTCAAAATATTAATTTTGACGATGCATATGAATATTGACATGTGTGGGTTTAGGGTTTATGACATCAATTAATAATTGTATAGATTGTTCATGGTTTATATTCATATATATTAATTTTTTTCAAATTAGTAATTGTGACGATGTATATGAATGTTGATATGTGGGTTTCGGGTTTAGAACAATAATTAATTTCCCTATTGATCTAGTTTATCAGTCCAGCTTATGATATGAACTGATGGGTGTTCCTGACTTGTAATTCTAGATATTTTGGTTGTTAATATAAATTCGGTGTTAACGTCATCTCAATCAATTAGTATGTAATTTTTATTAGAATTTCAGATAATTTTTACATAACATTGATCGAACTACAAAATTCACATGTATAGTGTATCGATTTGTTATTTAAATTATCTGTATATTAATGTAAATATATAATTAATATGATTAATAAACCTTAATTAAGATTAAAATATATTATCTATTAAGAATTATAAAAAGTAACCTAAAAATAATATATTTTATAGTTTTTTGGCTCCTATTTGAAGGCTAGTAACTGTTAAAACACTTGTTATAATCACAAGTCTTATCATAATTAAGATACATCAGACCATTCACACGTGTCTTGTTACTGTTTCTCTGATGCGAACTCTTTTGATGTATGTATGGAAGAGATCCCCGATAGGTATATTGTTTAATTCTGTGTCATTAGCCGTTGTGTAAGAGATTAGATATTTGGGGGACTGGGGCACTGGGGGAGGGAGAATATGATGTGTTAATAATAAATTAATAATAACAATACTGAGGTGTTACCGTTGCAAGAAAAATTGAAAACAACTAATGTTCTGCATGATAATTTCAACCAACAGAAATTTAAAATATTCATCGATCGGCTTCCAAAATTTTATTGTCGTGTTGTCGTCGTTAGACAGTTGACTCCGATCAGGACAGAAGATTATTGTGGTGAGAGATTCGCGATAATTATGGTGCAGCTGGAAACAGTCTACCGAGTATTAGGTATGTCTATGTCTGTCTATGGTTTTAAAAGTTAAAATTCAGTTAGGATACACAGTAAAAGCATTTTTAACTGTTTATTACTTATATCCTTATGATGTAAATTTTATCTAGAGGTTGGTATAAATCCCGTAAATCCCGGTCCCATCCCGATTCCGGTGGAATTTGAAACTAAAAACACTCGTCCTGTCCCGTTAGCGAAACAACGGGACGAGACGCAGGACTAAAATTTTGAGTCCCGTTAAGCCCGTCTTGTCTCATCTAACTTTAAAAATTCATAACTAATTATAAAAATCTTATTTTCGAGATATTTCAACTCTCAACTGATCTTTAAGATGTTCTCTATAACTTTCATGAAGACACTAAACTCATATAACAAACCAAATTGTATAATTTTTTGAAAATAAGTCAACTAGTCCAAAATCTCATAATTGATATGCATAATTTACTAATGCAGACCCTAATGTTTAAAAAAATCATAACTTAATCTAGAAACTTCATTTTTAAGTGATTCAAATTCTGAAATGAACATTAAAATGTCTACTATAAATCATATGAAGATACCTAGATGAAACTTCAAATTAAACTGTATGATTTTAAGAGGAAACGAAACTAATGCAAGATGACTGAGATTAGGCTCCTCTCGTCTAACTTTCAAAATTCATAACTAATTGTAGAAACCTTATTTTTTAGACATTCCAACTCTCAATAAATGTTTAGGATGTCCTCTGTAACCCCTTTCATGAAGACATTAAATCTTAAATAACCAACCAATTTATACAGTATTTTAAAAGAAGCCAACTGATTCAGAATCTCAGAATTTACGGATGCAGACCCGAAACTTTAATAAATCATAACTTAATCTAGAAAAATCTTTTTCAAGTGATTCAAATTCTGGAATGAATCTTACGATGTCTACTACAAATCTTATGAAGACACCTAGATAAAATTTCAAATTAAACTGTATGATTTTCAGAAGAAAAGAAATTAATGCATAATGTCCAGGATTGGGCCCGTCCCGTCCCATCCGGGATTAAGCTCGACGGAATCAAATCTAAAAAATGTAAGGCCCATCTCGATTCCGTCCCATGTGTACCAACCGGGACGGAATGTGGGATGATCTAATCCCGTCCCATGCCCACCCCTAACTTTACCCCTATATAAAGAGGCCTAATAAAAATGAATATGAGACTTTTCCTCTTTTCCACATTCTGTCTCTCTTTATTATCTCTCTTTTCTTTAGTTTATGACACGTTATCAGCACGAGTTTGCTCTTCATTTTTTTTCTTTTCTACAAACTCCATGATGATCCACATACCTATGGTGCAACAAGATTGTTTACGACCAAGGCTAATGATCTATGAGTTTTTCTTTTCATATGAACGTCAATTTATATATGTGTTCATTTTATATATAACTGTTTATAGATATGGATTTGAGAACTCCATGTTCCAATAGTCAAGACTCAAGTCCGTTAACAGAGTAGTCTTAGACTTATGGCACTATGACATCACACGAATGATTTTTCTCGTGTTTGTCATATGGGATCCATGTTCATATTCATTAACACAAGATATTCTATCATCTTTTTATAGAACATATAAGTTTTGATATAGATCCTTATATGGCTACAAATTTGTCTACGGTAAGCATTTTTTCCGCATTTGACGCTTGTCCAATCATTTAGTGACAATTTACCGAGTCTCACTCAAAGACAAGAAAGTTGAAATCAACTATAATAATCAGTCTCTATGAGATTCATCTGAGTCATTGGACATTCATGATACACATTTTTTTGTGAACAATGGAAAACTTGTTAGCGGCATGATCAACGACAATGTTTGTAACACCGATTAATTTTGAGCCTATGTTTAAGTTTTAATTGAACGTAATTACGTTTCATTCATTATCATGCTTAATTGCTTTAATAATGTGATCAAAATTTCAGCAATACTTTAGTATTTTCTGAAGATAATGTGACCATAATATCTATAATTAAACATGGTTTAAGGCTCCAATATAACTCACATTAAACTGTCAAAATGACATCATATTGCCTATATTTAAGAGATTTTATTCTCTTTAGATCCAAAATGGATTCATATTGAGACCACAAAGATCATATGATGTGGAATATTTTTTGGATAAATTCTAAAAATTACGCTAAAAGCGTTGATTGCAAAAGTTGGTTGTTCATATTGATGAACATGTTAGAAAATATGTCAAATATTACAAATATATAATAACATAAATTCATTATAATTAACTAAATAATTATAACTAAAAACTCATAATACAAACATGATAATGAACTCTAATGTTATCAACTCGGATTTAAGGATAGGAGGATGTTGAAGGAAGTCGAGTCGTGTAACTCACACACTTTTCTTAAGACAAATTATGCCTCATCTTCGGTGCAAAGGTTTGATGGCACTTGTCTCCCAAGATATAACGACTGCTTGTCCCTTGAAGCTGCACTGCTACTAAGGACACTGAATGAACTTGAAGTACCTTCGTCTATCACTAAAACACAACTTAGAGAGGAAGAGAGAGAACTCAAGTAAGGAGAGATGCTTTGAGTTGGTGTGTATAGAATGAGCGATGGAGTCACCTATATATATTGGTGGGATTGGAGGAAATCTTGAATGCTATGAATAAGGGTACAACCTTTCATTTGACCACTACCATGTCATTGATTCATGTTGTTATAAAAACCAAAAGACAAGAAAGTTGAAAGATCAACCATTACATGCATTACTTTGGTGACTATTTTCATTCACCTTTAACTATCAAAATAATTACAAAAAATCTTTTATTTCTATTATTTTTCTAACAATTCCCCACATGAATGAAATAGGCGACCAAAGACTCGATAGACTTGGTGCTAGATATCTACGGTTAAAATCTGCTTAGGATAGGTAGGTTTTACCCTTTGAACCTTTCCTTGTGAAAGTATGCTGACTTTACTAACTAGACAGCAGACGCGATGTCTTTGAACTGTTCGTCATTTGTGTAAATGATAACATACTTCGCACAAGAATCTTCCTGGTACTTACAGTTCTCACTTTTGTATCCATTTTGGCCCTAGACACGCGCCTGGTTCTCTAAGAGTTTGATAGGAATTGAGCCATTAAACAATTCCCTTAGAAGCGGCCCAAGTTCTCTCTTACATAGGTGATTTCTTAAGAGTAACCCGTATTACTCTGCTCGGATTTCCGACGCATAAGAATCACTAAAAGCTTTCGCTTAACCTCATTCCTTACGGGCATCACTATTTTCATCATAGGAATGGACATGAGGAAAATCCCCACATTGATCCAACATGGTCTCTATAGTTTGGTTGTCCTTTTTAAATCTAGATCTTGGGATCTCCAGTCAGCAAGGTTGGGTATCCACTGTAAAGATTTTTAATTCATGGGCTTTAGTCTCATTCCCCTCGATAATTTATCAACTAGCTCTCTGTTTAACCCTTTGGTTAGCGGATCCGTAATATTATCCCTTGACCTCACATAGTCAATAGAGATAACTCCATTAGAAACTAATTGTTTAATGGTATTATGTCTTTGACGAATATGTCTTGACTTACCATTGTACATCGTGCTCTGTGCCCTGCCAATTGCAGATTGACTATCACAATATATGCATATTGCAGGCACACGTTTTGTCCATCTTGGAATATCATCTATGAATTGGCGTAGTCATTCCGCCTCTTTTCCACATTTGTCTAATGCGACAAATTTAGACTCCATCGTGGATCTGGTTATAATTATTTGTTTAGAGAATTTCCAGAAAACTGTTGCACCTTCCAATATGAACACATACCCACTAGTGGATTTTGAGTCTTTCATGTCAGAAATTCAATTTACATCACTGTATCCTTCTAGGACAGTTGGATAATTGGTATAATACAGCTCATAGTCTATCGTATACCTTAAGTACTTTAGTATTCTCACAATTGCTTGTCAATGCATAGCTCCAGAATTACTCGTGTACATGCTCAGCTTGTTCACAACATAAGCTATGTTAGGTCTTGTACAACTTGTTAGGTACATCAGACTTCCAATGACTCTAGAGTACTCTAACTGAGAGACACTCTCTCCTTTATTCTTTGAGAGTTGTAGAGTCATATCCACCGGAATTCTGACAACTTCAGAATTATCCTTATCGAATTTTTCAAGGATATTGTCCACATAATGAGATTGACTCAATACCAGCCCATTTGATGTTCGTTTGATTCTAATCTCCAATATGACATCAGCATGACTCATATCTTTCATATCAAATCTGGAAATTAACATATCCTTAGTGGATTTGATCATCTTTTCATTGCTTCCAATGATAAGCATGTCATCAACATATAAACAGAGAATGGCATATTTATTTTCTGTATCTTTGTCACATTCATTGATCTTGAAACCATTGATGATCACAGCGTTGTCAAATTTCTCATGCCACTGCTTTGGGGCTTGTTTTAAGTCATACAATGACTTCACCAATTTGCACACTTTCCTTTTTTGATCAGGAGCAGAGAAACCATCAGGTTGCTCCATATCAATTTCCTATTCCACACCATTAAGGAAAGCGGTCTTTACATCCATTTGATGAACTTCAAGATTTCACAATGCGGCAATTGCAATTATCATTCTGATAGATGTTATTATCGTCACAGGAGAATAAGTGTCGAAATAATCAAGACCTTCCTTTTGCTTATAGCCTTTAATTACAAGTTTTGCCTTATACTTGTCTATTGACCATCGGCTTTCAATTTCCTTTTGAAAATCCATTTGGAACTTAAAGGTTTACAACCTAATGGATGATCCACCAATTCCCAAGTGTGATTTTGTAAAATAGAGTCAATTTCACTCTTGATAGCTTATTTCCACAAAGGACTATCAGTGGAGTTCACCGCCTCTTTAAAGATACGAGGTTCACCTTCAAGCATATATGTCAAAAAATCTGACCCAAAAGATTTTTCTATCCTTGCTCTCTTACTTCGTCTGGGTTCAACCTCGGACTCAGTGTCTTGATGTTGACTGCTTTCATTAGCAGCTTGGCTAGTTCCAGTACCAGCCTCACGTGTCTGTTTCGAAGAACTCGATTCCCCTCTAGACTTACATCGAAACACATTTTTAAAGAATGATGCATTTCTCGATTCCATTACCGTGCCCTCATGTATATTAGAAATTTCTGAGTTGTGCATAAGGAAGCGATAAGCCGTACTATTATGTGCATATCCAATGAAAATGCAATCAACTGTTCTAGATCAATTTTTCACTTTTTAGGTTTAGAGACTACCACCTTAGCCAAACATCTCCACACTCGCAAGTAATTATAGGATGACTTTCTTCCTTTTCATATATAGTTTTCTCTTGTTTTATTTTTAGAAACCTTATTTAAAAGGTAGTTAGCTGACAAAATGGTGTCTCCCCACATGTTGGGTGGTAAACCAGAACTTTGTAGCATTGCATTCATCATTTCAATCAATGTACAATTATTTCGTTCAGCAACACCGTTCTATTGTGGAGAGTAAGGTGTGGATCTTTCATGAATAATCACATGCTGAGCACAAAATTCAGTAAATGGTGATTCATATTCACCTCCTCGATCACTTCTCAATACTTTTATTTTCTTATCGAGTTGGTTTTCCACCTCACTCTTATAGAGAACAAACTTCTCTATTGTCTCATCTTTGCTCTTCAGCAAATACACATAGCAGTATTTTGTGCTATCATCGATAAAGGTAATGAAATATTGGTTACCATCTCTTGACTGTGTTGGTTTTAAAGCACATACATCGATATGAATTAAATCAAGAGGTTCATTGTTTCTTTCAACGCTTTTGAAAGATGATCTCGTTAGTTTTGACTCTACACAAGTCTCACACTTATGTTTCGCATCAACTTAGAATTTTGGTAAGTGTTCCATGTTACCATAATTAACATGTCCTAGTCTAACATGTTAATTACACAAATTAGAAGACTCAAGCATATAAGTGGAAGTACTTTGTCAGACTCGATCACAATGCGGAAACCATGAGTTTTCAGCAGTGCACCAGAGATAAGGTTCTTACGGATATCAGGAATATACACAACATTGTTTAAAGTTAGCTCATTTCCAGAGGTCATCTTTAGAGCCATTTTTCCCTTGCCCTTAACGACAGATGTGGCCGAGTTCTCCATGTACATTATCTCCCTATCAGTGCTGGGTTCAAATTTGAGAACATCTTCTTATCAGCACATGGCGAGTTGCTCCAGTGTCGAGACACTATTCCTTTGGGTTTGAGCCCACCATGTTCACCTCAGACACCACAGCAGAGAGGTTCATCTTAGAGACATCCCTTATGACTTCTTTAATCATGTTGGCTTGCTTATTCTTCTTATTCTTTGGCTTGTTACAGTTAACAGCTCTTTGACCAGTCCTGTCACAATTGAAGCACTTGCCTTCAAATCTAGGATTCTTTGAAATGCCCCCTCTTGGTCCGAGCTTGGACCCTTGATTTTAAACTTCTTGGTCTTGGAGCTTTGACTATGTTCCACAACATTTTCCTTAGCAGAGTAGTCACTAACTCATGTCTTCTTTTCAGATCCTCGGTTGTCTTCTTCAATGCGAAGCCTGACCTCCAGATCTTTCAAGCTCATTTCCTTTCGCTTGCGCTTCAAATAATTCTTGAAGTCTTTCCAAGCTGGTGGCAATTTCTCAATAACACATGCCACTTGAAAGCTTTCTCCAAGCTTCATCCCTTCAGCGTGAATCTCATGAATGATCAACTGGATTTTTGAGAATTGACTCATCACAGTTTTGGAATCCACCATCTTATAATCAAGGAAGCGGCCCACAATAAATTTCTTGGCACCGACATCCTCAGTTTTATATTTCTTCTCAAGAAATTCCCACAGCTCCTTAGTTGTTCCCATGCTATTGTACATATTGTACAAAGAGTCAGCCAAGCAATTCATGATATAGTTTCTGCACAGATAGTGATGACTATTCCATGCATTCACGGCTGCAATTTTTGCTTCATCATCTTGCTGATCTTCTTTGAGCTCATGAGCTTTCTCAGTCAGGAACCTTGTTAGATTCAGAGTGGTCAAATAAAACATCATCTTTTGTTGCCACCTCTTGAAGTGCAGCCCATTGAACTTCTCAGGTTTCTCACCATGAGACACCGACACATGTACATGAGCAGCAACAATAGCAGGAATGGTTGGCACTTGGGTTGAAAAGCTACTCTCGTCAACAGATTTCTCAGAATTAAATTTCATTTTTTTCTGAAAATGTTAACAATACAAGTTAATATTGATTCATATCAACAATATTCACAATTGGTAACACAAAATAAAGGCAATATCAATATTAATTTGGCTACTCCTCAATCCGTTCGGTAATTCCAGTCAGACACGATCAGGTAAGAAGAGGAAGCTTTAGTGAAGCGTGGCTCTCTTAAGAACATTGCCTCAATGGTTCTAGCCTAGACATCATGCCAAACTGAGTGCACCTAGTTGGAAACCTAAACAATATTAATTTGTCTTAAGATTGTTAGAAAATATGTCAAATATATAATAACATAAATTCATTATAATTAAATAAATAATTATAATTAAAAACTCATAATACAAACATGATGATGAAAGCCAATGTTACCAACTCGGATTCAAGATAAGAGGATGTTGAAGGAAGTCGAGTCGTGTGTCTCACACACTTTTCTTAAGACAAATTATGCCTCCTCTTCGGTGCAAAGGTTTGATGGCACTTGTCTCCCAGGATACAACGACTGCTTGTCCCTTGAAGCTGCACTGCTACTAAGGACACTGAATGAACTTGAAGTACCTTCGTCTATCACCAGAAAACAACTTAGAGAGGGAGAGAGAGAACTCAAGTAAAGAGATATCCTTTGAGTTGATGTGTATAGAATGAGGGATGAAGTCACCTATTTATATTGGTGGGATTGGAGGAAAACTTGAATGCCATGAATAAGGTTACAACCTTTCATTTGACCACTATCATGTCATTGATTCATGTTGTTACAAAAACCAAAATACAAGGAAGTTAAAAGATCAACCATTACATGCATTACTTTGGTGACTATTTTCATTCACCTTTAACTATCAAAATGATTACAAAAAATCTTTTATTTCTATCATTTTTCTAATAGAACACATTGAAACTTCAGTTTCAAATATGATATATAATCATTTTAAAGAACATTCAAGTTCTAATATGGATCCTCATATGGCTAAAGATGTATCAATGGTAATCATTTTTTGGCGGTTTTTGACGCATGCCCTAACATTTTATGTGGCACTTTACCAAACTATTTTTCACATGCAAGAAGGCTGAAAACATCTTTTTGAAATTCATCTAAGTCATTGAACATCATAACACTCAAACTCAATGTTTGTTTTTCATATACAATGATAGTATGTTAATGACCCGATTAGTGATGTTGTGATGTTGAATCATGATTAATTTTGAGCCTATGTTTTTGGCTCCAATTAAAAGTAATTACGCATAATTTCTATCACTATTATGTGATTGATTATCATAATCAACAATCATGTGTAATTAACTTTTGTCATTTTCATTATATAATCGTTAATTCCTCTCATTACCATTTTTATTATAATGACTTGGTATTGAGAAAATTACATGAGGATATAAAATTCATCCACCGATTGTTGTACAATCATGATTATATATGGACTTCAACCTTAACTCCTTTTTATGTGTATATATGAATATATATTTATTCCACTTTTAGACTATATTTCTAATTGTGAAGATCCAATAATTTGAGTATAATCTGTGAATTGATGAGACAATGATCCTCCATGATAATGCATAAGAAGCATATGCTTATGATATCCATATAGACAACTGTTCGAAACTCAAAACTCGAAGTTCAAGTGTATTATTTGGCATTTTTTAGTCATATAATCAATGAATCTCATTTTATAAATAAATTGGAATCCCTTATACCTTTTATTAATCAAAGGCTTAAATTTGAATTATGGATATTCATATGATCACAAATACTTACAAATTATCTTTACATAATGTACAACTATGGACATGATATATATGTTGGCATATTACAAATATTTTCTGTAATTTATGCCTAAAGAGGTAACAATGACCTCAAAATATGCATATCTTGATAAACGGTTCCAAGAGTTTATATCATGTTATCAATATTTGTTGCATTTGCAGATATCGATTAAGATAATTTTCATCTTATTTGGTTGTATTAATCAACCAAAGTATATTACAATATACATGAACTATGTTTTCTATTTAGCCAAATACTTTATTATGACATGACACATTTTTGTTCAATTTATTATGTCATGTAGACTCATCTACTATGTTGTATAATACAATAATATTGACCTTGCTCTCAAAGAAAATATTATCCCATATTTGTGAGTTGTCGCTTCTACATGATATATTCATGATTCCTCATTCATGAGGGGGAATACTATATTATAAATTTGGTGTTGAGATATTTATCCATCATATATACAATCCCTCGTTGTTACCCTTGAGGAAAATCTTAATCAATTATTGAGAAAGTGACGAATTCTCATGATTTGAACTAAAATTTTGGTTTGGAATCCCCACCCACCAATGGATAAATAATCCAATATTAGTTTAAACGCATATTTGCATATGATCAAAATATACTCATCCAACCGTTTGTGGGAGAATAGACTACTGTAACGGCGTAATTTTATGTTGTGGAATATATTCACTAAGTCTAATGTATTTAGTTTCATCTGAGGGATGATTATATAAGCCTTATAACACTCTTCTTGAGGTTATGTAAAGATCCACATTCTTAAATACATTGTCATCTAAGAGACAAATATTCGTCATCTAGAGGGATGAATACTTGATATGATAAAGCTCATTATAGATTATGCATGCATGCATGCATGAATGTGTGAGTTCAAAAATTGATGATTGTGATATCAACAGTAGCTACTAATATCATCAAAGGCTGTATATTGTTTCACATTTCGTTATGTCGACAAATATCTTATTGGCCAAATTGGAAAGAGGCAATTCCAATGAAATCTATTACCAGAAACGTGATGAAATACTTGGACTTCACAATTCCCTACATATGGGTTTATTTTAGTGAATATGACACAATCTCTCTCTCTCTCACTCTATATATATAGAGACATAAGATTATCATTCTTGTTTAAACAACAATTTTTCTATAAGTACAATGTTATATTGACGAGCGACTTATGACAAATTATCTTTTTTTATTATGAAGATGAAAACACATTGCTAAATGCACATCCCCATAATCTTATGTGTCATTACATACATATTGCTTCACTAGTCTAAGTCCTTAAAAGATTGATATGCCTAAGACAATTCTATGGATGTTACAAGAGCATTAAGCTCACTCATGGAATCACATAGTTTGAAGCTCATATACTCAATATACTACAATCAAAGTGATGTATTGCCCCATTGAGTATTATGCATGGTAAGACTGACAAATCGCATTCGAATCACAATGTTGCAACATGTTCTAACTTTCAGTCACAAAGTTATGAATTTAGCTAGAGCTCCTATTGAGCCTAGATGAAATTATCAATTGTACAAATTGATATCTATAGCTAAAATATGCCAAACTTAATTGTTCTGCTCAAGAATATCATACAATGGTAAATGCGTCATTTATTGGTATTACCCTAACCTTTGCATGATTATAAATTTATGATGAGTCTATTCTATCAAAGCTCACGTCTCACTTATGTGATTGACACACCATATCTAATATACACGAGACATGGATTTTATCAAATACATGATATTGGAGCCTGCATCAATCAATTAAAGGGAGATTCTCATCAGGGGGAGCATTCAATATTATGCTACCTAGGACATATGCACGTTGCACTCTTTTTCTTCTTCGACCAGAGTTGTTTTTATCCCACATAGTTTTTATTACCTGACAAGGTTTTTAACGAGACAACAATAAGTACGTTCAACATCATATCATTCATTGGTGGATATCTAAGGGGGAGTGTTGTAAATATTATATATATATATATATATATATATAGATGTCCACGCAGTTACTCATTACTTATGTCCTTAGGATGTAAACCTTACCCCTATATAAATGAGCCTAATGAGAATGAATATGACACTTTTCTTCCTCTCTACATTCTGTCTTTCTCTATTAACTCTCTCTTTTCTCCAGTTTATAACAAAAAACACAATCTTTTAGCTCTAACAATTCATGTAAAACATCCTCTATTTTACAAAAAAAATAGAAAAAGAGAAAAATATATCCTCTATATCTATAGAATTTTCAAATTTTGTATATTCAACTAGAAATCTCTAAAATTTATTGTATGAGGATATCTATAGTTGATATACATACAAAAAACACCCCTCATACTTTTTTTTCAATAGGTAGTGGATATCCTCATAAAATTCTTGAGAATATAAGTGAAATTCTTTAATTCTTTTTTTTTTAAAAAGAAAAAAAAGTATGAGGGGTGTCCACACCAACTTACATCTAAAGAAGAACTCAAAGCCTTTTCGGCCAGTTTGTGAGCTAGAACGTTAACCACACGATACACGACTAAAAACCTAGAGCGTGGACATAAAGTAAAAGAGGCTAAATGTCAGTATTAAGTGTCCCATACCCTGAGAGATCAGATATCTCAGTCCAAGTATCCTTCACAACCTTAAGACAGTCACTTTCGAACACAACCGGACGCATCCGGTATTGCACCGCCAATTAGCATGCCAACCGAGCTGGTAGCGACTCCACCATAACAGGACTGTGAACAAAGTCCACACTAACACAACAACCAGCCACCACACATCCCAAAGAATCTCTGAAAGCTACTCCACGACCTCCACAACGTAGAGCACGTACACGCCAACTTAAAACCAAGAAGTACTTAAAGATCAATTGATTAGGTAAGTTTTTCTCAATTACGTGTAAGAAAATGTTCTTTACTTTTTGTTTTTCCTTAATATCATAGATCAATTGTGGTAAACAATGATGACCAAGAAGTTCATAATCAATCACTTTTAGATGTAAACTCAATGGTGGAGATAATTATTTTTAAGTAAAATTATTTTGTTTTCAACCCCTACATGTAAATTTATCGGTGATTGATATGAATCTCTTAGTCAGTAACTGATCAGGTGAACATTATTGTTGTTGTAACTGTCATGTTTACATGATCAGTAATTGACCAAGAGTTTCATGGTCTGTCACCCTTGGATATAAATCCAATAATGAAAATAATTTTTTTTAAATATATTTTGTTTTCAACCCTTACATGTAAATAGTCATGACTAACAATG
This sequence comes from Comarum palustre, assembly GCA_951800085.1. NCBI lineage: Eukaryota > Viridiplantae > Streptophyta > Magnoliopsida > Rosales > Rosaceae > Comarum > Comarum palustre. Next base: position 11,964,430 of record OX637588.1, on the reverse strand, counting down.
CATTGTTCACGAATTTGGTCAAATAATAAAATAGGATAACACAGTCTATAAAATTATAGAGGAATAGAAAAAATTCACATAACTCCAGAGGGGGATTGATGCATCCGGCTACCCACCACCATTCACGTACGCTCATAGGAAGAAAACAAAACAGAGAGGTAGAGATGTAACATTGTAACAACTCATTCTATTATGAACCAGCACGAATTAGCTAATGAATGACATATAGTTGTATTGTGGATCGTATAATAGGCACATTAGTGGAATTGAATTGGTCTTACTTTACTTGTGTTGGTGTGTCTTGTTTAGTTTATTTAGTGACTTGCACACATGTACATCTTGTTTTGTATGATGATGAGTGCAGGAGCTGGCAGGAGCTGGCAAGAAAAAGATGCTTCATGTGCACCACTACATGATTCAATGATTTGATTATATATTTTGGTAAGCTGCTGATTTGTTCATAACAAAGAAAATGAAGATAATGGAGCTGTGAATTTCGATCTCCATTATAATGATATATATGTGTTCCTCAGAAACAGTCCAATATGCCAATATAAAAAGAACATTCCAAACTGGTTTTTTGTTGGTTTCTTTTTCAAACGAATATAACCTCCAAAAAGACCAAAACAATGACAGACTCTTTGACCTTTCATTTAGTCATAATTGGATTCCTAAACTGGTTTTTTGTAGAAATACCTTTTGAGTGGCTCAGGAAACCCAGGAGACCTAGGGTTTCAAAAATCTTCTTTGTTCTTCGTCTGACGCCTCGTCCATTGATGACGTCATTGGACAGGAGTCGGACGGAGAACAAAGAAGATTTTTGAAACCCTAGGTCTCTTGGGTTTCCTGAGCCACTCTGAAGGAATTTCAAAAAAAAAAACCAGTTTAGAAATCCAGTTTAGATCTCCTGGGTTTCCTGAGCCACTGAGTCGTTGTTGATCGTTTGGTGGCCATGACATGATAGGCTGGTGGTGGTGGAGCGATAGAGAGAGGCCCTTCATGGCTTCCAGCGAGTCAAAGGTGTTGTTTAGTGGATCGAGTTGCAGTCTATTTTGGCCAAGTCAGGGCCGAATCAGAGATTTTAAGACCTGAGGCGAGTATTAAAAATGGTGTCCCTCTTTTGATTATTAAAAAAATAAAAAATAAAAAAAACAATCGGCCAAACAAGTAACTAAGTTAAATCATAAACAAATTTTTACAGCCAGTAAAAAAACATACCTAAAAAACAAGGGAGAAAAAAGCAAACAAAATGAAACAGGGACCACATATCCCATTCTTCTTTTCTGCAAACCCAGAACCTCTTCTGCAACCCAAAAACTTAGAGAACCCGTGAATGAAGAAGACCTAAAGAGAAGGGCATAATGGAATTATTGCGATATGAAATTGGACGATGAGATCGAAAGCTATGCAGATACTACGTAGATTGAATTTTCTTCAGGTGCCCCCAAATTTCTGGGCCTGAGCTGGCCGCCTCTTCGGCCTCACCTCAGGTCCGGGCCTGGGCAAAGTCATCTAATCTTAGCTTCAAGAGCGGCTGGTCGGACCATGTAGGCGGGACAGGGTGTGAAAGCAGCAGTGCAGAGATCGGGGCGGGGATGATTTGCCCTGTTTGGGGTGGGTCTTCTTGCTTTGTCTTCAATTCTGATTTGGAAGCCCGGCTCCTCCGTGGTGGTCTAAGACAAAATTTCTTTAGGTGGCGATCGATGCTGGCGACGGGGTGGAGGATGTGAGCGTCTACGATGCATGTAGTCTTTGTTGGGCCTAGTCTTGGGCAGCCCACTCTTAAGATCCTATGGGTATGGGTTTAGGACTGGGCACTTGTGGGCTTATGTCTATATTTTTGTTTTCTGGTTTCATTTTTTTGTTCAGTTTTAGTTTGGTTGGTTTGTTTCCCTTCTATTGGGCAATGGGTGTGTTCCTCCTTTATTGGGTGAGGGTGTTAGGGTTTTGGTAGATGTCGTTTGGTGGTTTTTGTTGGGCTATGGTTGGTTTCATGTTCAGGGACGATCAGTATTAAAGTCGATGTTTTCTTATTGTCAATGTAATGGAGAGGTTGTCCCTGCATATATGTTGGCGGTTTTGGTATATAGTGTTTGGTAGGATTCACTACCAGGATCAACAGTTTAGCTGTGCGACGAAAAATTTTCGTCAGTCTGTTAACCAAATTCGTCAGCCAAGAGGCCGTCGACAAACACTTGTCGGCTATGACTTTAGCTTACCAAACTAGACGTAGTCGTAGGTTATAGTCTGAGACTTATTCATGTGAAAATTTTATCTATTTCGTCAGCTAAAGTGTCATCATATAGCCGACGAAAAATATGTTTCGTTGACCGTAGTCTTACACTTTAGCCGACGAAACATTTAATATATTCGTCGGCTAAAGTATTTAATAAAACAATAAAAAAAAACCATGGCCGACGAATTTTATAGCTAATTTGTCGAATATAGTAGTATTTAGCTGAAGAATTTTTTTATAATTCGTCGGCTAATCCTTAAATAATAATAATAATAATAATATAGCCGACGAATTATAGTAAATTCGTCGGCTAAATACTACTATAGCCGACTAAATTTACTATAATTCGCCGGCTAAACCTTGAAAAAAATAAATAAACTATAGCCGACGAATTATGACAAATTTCGTCGGCTATACGTCAATTCCAGCAAAAAAACCCTGAAATTTCTAAATTACAATTCCAAGCAACCTGCAAATTACACCAAAACAATTTCATATAACCAATAACACCGTCAATGGTGACAACACTTTTTTCATTAAAATATTTATAAATTGTTCATAAACACATAAAACTATATAATTATTTAACTACACAAAATCTATATCATCCAAATTTATATCTGTATCAAGAGGATATTGCGGCGGCTGAGATAGGGGTATAGGCGTAAGCATGGGCGGAGCCGGAAGTCCCTGAAGCTGGACAACTGAAAACTCTTGCAAGTACTAGAACAACTGCTTCTGCTATGCATGTTGGGTGGCATATACCTCAGCATTATACTCTTGTAAGACAACAATATAGGATGTTTGGGAGGCTTGCTGTTCCCGTAGGATCTGAACTTCCGCCTCTAGCTGAGTCGTCCTGCTGCTGGTCGAGACTACTTTTCTTTGAAATCCTGAAGTGGTCTTCAGGATCCCCTCGCCCGTCTTTCCTAGACCTCGGCAGTAGAACTTGTTTTCTTGTGGTGGGAAGACTGTGCCTATGATCCTCGCCCTAACCATCAGATCCGAAGTGTCAATCCGGGACATGGCTTCAAACACCTCTTCATCCTGCGTATCCGGTCATGTCTCCCTCACTATAACTGTCATTACCTCATCACAAGTACATGCACGAGATGCATCTGGAACATCTCGTGCGTGTACTTGTTATAAGTTGGATGACCAATGTCCCAAAAAAACTTAAGTTTTTCAATCAAGGGTCTCAAATACACACCGAGACATTTCCCTAAATAACCGAGCACCAGAATCAACAAACTAAACATATTTTATTCCTTTTTCATGCACATCCATGTAGGAAGGTTGTACGGTACCAAAATCACCGGTCATACACTGTATTGAAGACTCATGTTGCCAAAAGGGTTAAATCCGTCGGATGAGAGCCCAAGCCTGAAACGATTTTTTTGACTTGATCAAGTAAGCTACGTATTATATAAATAACTTTTGAGTTTCAAAGTGGAAGTATGAAATTATTTGAATAATTTCATATATATTATTTTCCAAAATATATGAATATTCGAAAGATGATAGGAAATGGACAACCAAAGGCAAGGAAAACCATTTAGGTCACCATCATCCCTGGCCTCGGTCACAAGTAACCAAAGTTTCTTATCTCTCACACAGTGCTATTAGCTAAATAATCTACCAAATCCTAGAAGATTCTAACGACAAATAAGAACAAATTAAATTCGAACGACAAATAAATTAAAGGGGAAGGGAATTACACAATTCACATCATACAGAAAAACAACAATGAGAAGTTTCTATAGTGCTATTGCTTCAAGAATCTTTTAACAGAACTACAATCTCAATAGTAGTAGCCTTGTAGGTTCACTTCTTTTTTCTAAGTACGTAGCTTCAAGAACAGCTTGCCTTCCTCACCGGAACCCAGATATCTAAGTTGCCGACACTGCCTGCTCTAGCTCGATCTACTTGTCAATTAATTAGTGCTAGCAATATGTATGTAATGATCGAGTTTATACAAACAGTACGTACGTATATAGAAGATAATCTTGAAGCTTTTGTTTTCTTGTCTTTCGGCATTTAGTGTACGTATCTGTGATCCGTTCTTTTGCTATTGTTATAATTCGATTTGCTGCCATTTAACATTCTTCGAACGAGCGCCTGGGAAAATGCCAATACTAGAGACATACTGCGTGCCTCCGTATTTGATATAATTACATATGATTTAACTAGATTTTGAGGAGTTGTTTGATTCTTTTAAACTGTAATGCAATTTGATTGAAAGCGAATGCAGATTATGATGAGAGTGATGGCTAGTATTGGCTACTTTCGATCTTAATCAACAAACATTCGGATACTAATTTGTTTATGAAATTTGAACATACTATATTAGTTGGAACAGTATCGATATTATTCATCACTTCATCATCTTTTCATTATGCGAACTGCGAAGCGAGACTAGAGTCGAAAAGACTTATATTAGCAGAGGGAGTCCCTTGTGAATTGAACTGATATGTTCAACTTCTTTCACAAGAGAATGAGCCGCTGCCCGGAAAATTTTATTGAAATCTCCTTGAGAGTACTCGTCAACCATATGTCCCTTTGTTTCTTTTTTTTGAAAGGAAGTCTCTTTGTTTCTTATATATATTTCTCACCTTTCGTTTTAATAGTCATGGGGCAGAAACGAAAGTTTGGAATAAAGTTGAGGATTGTGTAAGGATGTGTATAAAGTTTCTCAAACTGCACTTTCATTAGTCATGATCAACAACATTACAGAAAGTTAATTTTTTCTTTTTAAAATAAGAAGACAAAGCTCATTTTGGATCAACAAACCTGGGCTTTTGATGTTGATTAAGTGCTTGAGCAAATGAACACAAGAAAGAAAAAAACAAGCTTCCCGCTATGTTTAATCTTCCGTTCGTTTTCCCAATTTTATGAAGAAGAAGAAAGGAGAGACTTGAATTTGAAACATTTTCCAATTTTGCTAGATACAAACGTACACTATTGTCTACTAGAATCGATGCTAGTTGACCGGTCTGATGAAGCCAATGCTCCACATATGTATCAAACATTAAAGGCAAAACAACAAATATGTCTCCATAACTTGGTTCTAATTGTCAATTTTCATCTTTAACTTATATTTGTGTCAATTTATATCCTCAACTTGGTAAAAGCCGTTGATTTGCACTCTCTCCGTTAAATCTGACGGTTTCTATCCAATTTTCAATCATGTGCAATACACGTGAGGGGTATAATTGTGATATTATATATTTTTTATTTTAATAATAAAAAATATTCAAAAGGAAGATTCAAATATACTCATGCATTTTTTGTTCAAAAATGTATTATTTATTTAATATATATTTTTTGTACAATTTTGTTTACCTAATCATTCATTTAATCTTTTTGAAGGGCATATGTATAAGCCTCCTTTTTAAAGATGTTTACATTAGTATTATTAATAAGAAAATTGTATAAAAAAGTAAGAATAAAATTGATTTGATGTCAATAATAATGAACACGACATAATTTGTAGGACTGATCACAAGTCAAATATATCGATAAAAATAATATTTATAAAACACATAATTTATGGATCGATAAGTATATATAAATATTCTTTTAGAGATTTTGTTTCATTATTTTAATTAGTAAAAGAAAATAATATAAATTGATAGTGATACTCGTCACATGCATGACACATGATTAAAAATTAGATGGAAACCATCCGATTTGACGGAAGGATGCAAATCCGCAGTTTTTACCAAGTTAAGGAAGCAAATTGGTACAAATGTAAGTTAATGGTGTAAATTGACAATTAGAACCAAGTTTATGGGGTATATTGACTATTTTACCAACATTGAAACACCACCTAGTAGTGTTCTAAAACTCGGCCTAGTCAGCCGAGTACTTGGCGAGTACTCGCTAGTCGGCGTCCTCCCGAGACGATTTTAAGAAAATCGGAGTACAAAGTCGGCCGGAAGAAAATCGGCTGAGTAGTCGGCCCAACTCGAAAAAAATCGGCCAACTCGGTAAAAAATCGGCCCAACTCGGTAAAAAAAATCGGTCCAACTTAGAAAAAATCGGCTAACTCAAAAAAATCGGACAAACTCGGCATTTTATTGACTATTTTTATTATTTTAGACAGTATATTACCTTTTAAAAAATTATATTTAATTATATGTTTTAAAAATAAAAATAAATCTAAAAATTAAAAACCGAGTACTCCTCTACTCGCTAGTCCCCGCCGGCCGACTGACTATTGACTAGCTACTTTTAAAACCTTGCCACCTAAATTGAACATTACATTAATTCCACAATGGAAAAGGCAAGTTTATGCATCAATTGTCGTCTATGCAAGTTCATGCTGAAAGTAAGCTGATCTGTGATGATTTGGTTCAATGAGCAATTCTCGTCAAAACCCTAGCTGTGAACCATCTTTCACCGCTTTTCGGTGTACATCCAACATCCCCCCACCTCATGTGGCAGAAAGTCCAACCTATTACAAATAGTAGGATGCAAGTGGTACCCTAAAAGGTGGTTCACCTTTCTTCTTGGAAATACATAGGGTAGGTAAAAACCCTATTTCCGTTAGAGAACCAGGCGATGACAAATTTCCCAAAAGGGATGGATCCCAGCCTAGCCTGCACCATCAAAGGTTTGAATTGTTGTATAGACTTGGACCTTGTGGGCTACATTCCTCAATGTTAGTTTGGGTTTTGGCCCAAACGAAATAAACGAAGAAAAACGTGGCAGTACATAGCGGGAAAAAGATGGAATTGGAATCCCCATTTTGCCAAGTAAAGCACCACCACCGCTCTTCTCGCTTCTTTCCTTTCTCTCTTCCACCCCTCTCCAATTTCCATTACCCAATTCCCAACCCCAAACCAAAACCAACCCCCACGCGCCACCTTCTCATGGACTCGGCCAACGTAACCGACAAGCCGCAGGCTCCGGCGAAGAGCCAGGACCCGAATCCGAAGCCCGCCACCGTGGATGCGCAGAACGGGGACAAGAATTGGGCCAGCTTCGTCATGGAGTCCTCGGAGCCTCCGCCGCAGCCTCAGCCAGAGCTGACTGCCAAGAGATCGGTCCATTGGAGCCCCGAATTGGTTACACAATCCAACGCCAACAATAAGAGCTACGCCTCCGATTCGAACCAGGGATCGGGCGCCCCCGCTTTCTCGATCAAAGGTCAGTGTCTGTATGCGTGTACGTATTGGCGTTCGTATGTTGTGACCGTAGGTGTACGTATTTATGTATTGGTTTTGTTTTTGTTTTGGATCAGATTCCATGGAAACTGTAAAGAGTGTGTTCGGTAGATGGAGAAGCGCGGTGGGGGAGGCTACGAAGAAGGCTGAGGATCTCGCCGGAAACACGTGGCAGCACTGTGAGTTTCGGCTCGCTTTTCTTTCATTTCTTGTTTTGAATTGTGATTCTTTGTCATTTGGTTTCATTGCTTGGATATAATGATATAGCTGAGTTGGGATTTAGTCAATGCCTGTGCAAAAGACTTGGTGTGAAATTATGGATTTTGTGATTGTAGTATTCTTGTTTCGGAAGCTTTTTCGATAACGAGTTGGTAATGTAGGGAATTTTAGCCAGTTAAACGGCTTGCAATCTTTCTGAACGCTGAAATGAGGCAGTTTGCTTTCTTCGACTATGCATTTTGTAGGCTAAAGATATCACGTTTGTGTTGGTGTAGCCTCTGATGACTCCTTTTTGGCTTTATAATAGTTAAAACGAGCCCTAGTTTTGCGGATGCTGCTATGGGAAGAATTGCACAAGGAACAAAGGTTCTAGCAGAAGGCGGTTATGAGAAGATCTTTCAATCAACATTTGAGACAGCTCCTGAAGAGCAGCTTCAGAATTCATTTGCGTGTTACTTGTCTACGTCAGCAGGTCCAGTCATGGGAGTTTTATATGCATCTACTGCAAAGATTGCTTATTGTAGTGATAATCCCATATCCTACACAGCTAATGGCCAAACTGAATGGACTTATTATAAGGTTAGCTTATATGTGAATTTACTATTGTGTTTTTTGAAGTTTTTCTTAGTATGGAATTCCAATGAATGATCGTCTTTTGTAAGTGATGCATTTTTTGCCTGATTTGTTGACTGTATTATTATTGCAATACAAACTAATTGAGGTAAAGAGTCGGGATACACTCTACAATGCCACATTCATCATTCTTCCAATTGAATGGTTACTATTCATTTAATTATTGCAAGGGTACATGAAGTTTAGCGGTGATACGATTACAACACTTGAGATGTGGTGTGCATCGTTTTTTTGGGACTGCATTGGAAGAAGATATCATGTTTTACTCATTTCTCTCAATTCAGAGCCACTATAATTATGTACTGCATAAATTGTTTACTGATTAGAAGTTTTTTTACATGCAAGTCGTTGAGACTCTTATTGCATTGAGAGTTTGTGACTGAGGAACTTGTCATGGGATAAAATTTTAGGGGGATTTGTTTTAAATGTCAAATTGTTTTAATAAATAACAACCATGTACACGAAAACTAGTTGGTTCAAAGTCTTCCTGTAGTAGAAGATTCTATTCATGTTATGAATAACAACACTAGTAATTATTCTTCAAATAAGGAATGGGGTTTAAAAATGCAATGATACACTGTATAGTTGGGCAGATGCTGAGTTGAGAACTGACATTTTTGGATTAGCTCAACAATATTACAAGTTTTATTTCTTTCTTCAACTTCTTGTTTTCATCCTGATTCTCTGGTTAATATAGCGTTAAATTTTTGATGGGCTTGTAGTGCTTCAGCTTGACCATTTTTGTGCTCGGTTAAATTTATTTATTATCCTTAAAAAGATGAGGCAAAATAGGTCTCTTGAGGGAGGAGGAAACAAAATTAGTTTGGCAAATCCAAGTGGATAAGGAAACTAAACATTTTCTCTAACTTGATGAATGAAACTATGAAAGTAAAACTTTAATTTGGTTTTTCTTATACGATTTGGGGCCTTGCTTTTGATGTTATCCCTTTGTATACTTATTAATTTCAGTGGACTTGTTGTCTTTTGATCTCCATTAATAATGAACCTTGTTGAATGTTCTAGATAGCGCTACTAGCGAGTCTCTTGGCATTAAACTCATAATTTTTTTCTTTTGGTCTGGAAAATGTCATCAAGATGTAAATCTCCACTTTGCACATTATAGTAGAAGTTTCAGTGTATTATTATGAAGCTTGCTATACTCTTCTTTATCTTCCTGTTAATACAGATCAGAAATTTAGTATGTAGCACAAGGCTGGTGCGCTAATTCCTCCGCAATCAAATTAACATACATGGGGAACAATTTTTGCTGATAACATTGGCATATCCTTTAGATTATGATACTTTAATTTCAGTTAGCATTGTAAAACCGAGCATCTAGTGACACTGTATTCTATCTCGGAGGTTTCATTGGTTTCTCAAATTACCCTGTCCTGTTAGTAGCTCTGTATTCTTTTTATTTGTGGTTTCAGATGTTAGTTTTAACTTGTTTCCTATTATCCTCTATATCGATAGGTGGTTATCCCTCTACATCAGCTCAAAGCGGTCAATCCTTCATCAAGCAGATCCAATCCTTCTGAAAAGTACATACAGGTTATCTCAGTTGATAACCATGAATTTTGGTTCATGGGCTTCCTGAATTACGATGCTGCTGTGGAATGCCTACATGGAGCTCTACAAGCCCGTAGCTTATCCGTGTGATAAATTTTGTTGCGACAGACATTTTCATCCTTGTTCATCGTAAGATGTTATGTAACTTTGAACTTTATAGGTTAAATTCTTTAACAATATGAGAATTCGACATTTGATGATGTGTGTAATTCTTTTGAAAGTGATCAACGGTGATTTTAGAAGCTCAATATGCTATTCAATATACACAAGGATTCAGACTTATTGCTTTGAGTAGATATTTCTACCCTCTTGCATATGCACAAAGTTAGGGTTCTTCATATATCGGTGTGGTGGCGATACTATGTACTTAAGGCTGTGGAAGAATTTTTTGGGGAGTTTTGTGTTATACACAGGATTTGATGCCATCACAATCAGCCTAGAAAGGGCACTGATGCAGGTAAACAAATGTTCATGGAATTGAATTTCCAGGCATTTCATAATGCAAACCCTATAAGCCTTGCTCTTCAAGAACAAGGTCGCACAGAACCAACTAATAACTTTTCGCTGGACGGAGAAATCATGTTGGGTTTGCAGCGGTGGATTTGCAGGTCGCAGCTGCCTGTTCCATTCCCCATTTACCATTCCTAGGCCAGAGGTCGAAAACCATGGTTCATGTAGGAGGATGTTCTTTTCTATCCTTTTCTTTTTAATGATTCCGCAAATCCTAGTTTGATCTCCTAATTATTGGCTCTACAACGTTAGCATCTACAAATCAGTGAAATCTTAACTATTGGCAACTGTTTATAAACATGCTTAGACAGTAGACACATGGATTTGATTGACATAGATTAGATTGACCAGAATTGATTTCACTTGCACGCGCAAGTGTCAATATCTTGGGATTTCATCCCTATAATTCCATCTTAAAAGTGAGGTTAAAATAATGCAATTATGCATTAGACAAATTAGAAGTCTTGGCATGTGTACCTCACTTTAGCCGTCCAAGTGAGAAATGGCTAACATAGCTTAATTAGCAAATAAAGTCCTTTTATTCAAGCCTTCAATCTCAGTACTCAATTGATTATAACCAAATAAGTGGTCTAAAGTAGGAGAATTGGTTATAGCCAATTGAATACTGAGAATGGAGCAAGAATTTCTATCTCTATTGACCGGCATGAAGGTTATGTAAGGTCTTTAGAGAAATGAATCGACCTTATTATAAAAAACTTTTTTTTTAGAAAAAATCACTATTCTCTGCTGGCATATTTGTAAAGGCAATAAATGACATTGTCTTTTAAAATATAAGAGTAAGTCCAATAGCTTTCCCATTTTATTAGTGTTCTCAATTTTGGAGAATTTTCAGTTGTTTTTGAGTCCAACAGCTTCCATTTCATTCCCTAAAATGGGGATGGAGAAGAAAAAGAAACACTTCATTTCTCAAAATTAAATGTTTCACATGTTCTAACAAAAAGTTATCAAATATTTAATATTTTATTGAGTTTGTTATTGTTAATATAAAGATATAATTTTTTTATATAATTAATAATGATATAACTTATTTTATTGTTATAATAAATGTCAAAATCTCTAAAATAGATAAGCTATTGAAGCAAAAAAAATTTTAGAGATTTTGGTTTTTTCTTTCTTATTTTAGAGACATTTTGAGAAAGGTTGGATATGCTCTGATGGGCACAACTTCTAAAGTTGTGACAACTGCTGCTAGTTTCTAATTAGACTAGTTTACTCAGTGTGGTGTTGTTGGGGGAGTAAACCTAACCACTCATTCCATTATAAGGTGATCTCCTCCTCTCAATCGATACTTCAGGATCAGATAAAATGAACTTGGTTGCAGGAGGACATGTCTTCGGAAACCATGAAAATGCACTATTTTTTGAGGTAAAAGGGAGTATTCTCCTGATCATTGATCATAAATTACCGTAAAAGGTCAAAACATGAGGGTCTCTTGATTATTGATCATAAACGACCGTAAAATGTCAAAACAAGAGAGTCGGAAGACCACTCACGTCAACAAGAACAAACTTGAATCAAAACAACTATGAATTGAAATAAACAGTCTCAAAATTATGTCTAAAATGATGGGTCTAACAACTAGAAAGCAAATGAACTTATGAACCCTAAAACCAAACTCTCCTCCGATTATAAACCCTCAGACCCCAAATTGTATATCTTTCATCGATTTGAGAACTGGAGAGGACCTTTCGGCTTCAACAGGGATCTTTCCTTGTGCCACTAGGGCACAACAGACTCACAACGAAACTAGCCAATGCCCATTCCAAAGAGACCCACAGAGAGCAAAGCCCATCTATATGGATTCTTTTCTCTGTCAGAACCTATTGTACCAGCCTAACCTAGGTTCGCCGGAGCATCCACTACCGATCAGTCTGGCGGTCTCCCTGACTTCCACATCATGATCTCATGCTTACTCCTTCCGGAGCAGGTGGGCGGCCTTATCAACTACAGAAATCGAATTTCAGTCACCTCCTTCAAGCCTTAAAACACCGCGTGTGTCAAATCTCAAAGCCGTCGCTGCCTCTGCCTTCAACTGCAGTGATCTTCAAGCCCTAAGCCGCCCCTTCAAGTCTCAGATCGTTGTCTCAAAGGTAGACCTCAAAAGCTCTGGCCCTCGACCCGTCGTTCCACCAAAATCACACCAGAAGGGAGATCCGTTCTCATAACTCGAACTCCGAAGGAGACACAGACTCCTCACCTTTGTTCGCAACCAGAATCTACGCTAAATGACGTCCTCTAGCTGACAGAGATCTAAGATAGAACGTCGCGACCTTGCTCTCGAAGCCAAGGGGACCTAGGGATTAGGTCTAAATATTTTCCCAGAGGCTCATGAAAATGCACTATTATTTTTACTACAGCTAAAGAAAGGGGGAGGGCGACTATTCCAACTGCAGAAGTTGTGGCGTTAAAGACATTTTATTGAAAGCAAAAGAGCAAAGTTACTAAAATAATGGTAATAGATGTATTTTTAAAGGAATATACGTTGTACGGCGGTAATTAATTATGAGTGTTGTTAAATGTATCAAATAATTGTTTAACTGTGCCTAACAATTATTTATAATTCCAATATTTAATTAAACCTAATATTCCCAAAATACCCCTACGTGAACCTTTACGTTAACAAAACAAGTTGCAACATGATTATGACATGAGAATACAATCTCAAGTTTTTGGAGCTGAGATTATGAGAATTAGACAACCGAAAACTATTGCATTAAATTTGCATTTGGTAAAATGTTTTGTACATGAGCCAAGAGTGAAGCATAATCCAAATTGGCAGCGAGGATGTATGCTCGAATCATTCAAAAACTTGGTTTGCTGCCAAGTTCAAGGATTGTAAAATCCAGAACATGGTTATTGTGAGGGAGTTACCCAATCGATTTGCAGAGAATACCCAGCGTGTTAATAATACAACAATTTTAATTAAGAACAATTATCTAGTTGGATAAGAGGGGCTTCTTCCATAGAATGCCTCAACACCCAATCATCTAATTAAGAAGAGAAAAGAATTTGTTGGCCTTTCCAAAAACAAAAAAAAACTTGTTGGATGTGTTGTTCTTCATTCGAATAGAGGTGGGTTGAATCAAATGATTGCTAAATGAGTTTGCTGGGTTTAAAGAGAGGGCATTATGGAAATGTTAATGGGTGTAGATAAAAATTCTTTAGCAGCACTCTTAATTACTGAGTACATTTAGGATTTAGGGTCTAAACCCTATACATTTACCAGCACTCTTAACTATTGGCTGTCCTTGTATGACAAACCTTATCAGTCATCATCATGTTCTTGTAAACTAAAACCTAGTTATCTACTTAATTAATTAACTTGCCCTCAATTTAATCAAAGCTTAAATGGCCGATGTCGGTGGCCATACTTGTGTAGGCAATCATCGGCCTACGATTATTCTCTGCCTTTGTTTTCGTTCCAAAATGTTCTTGCTTCCGGCCATTTTTGACAAGTTTTTCAATTTGCCACTGTCCAAGTCATGGCCACTTTTCACATTATAATTAGTTACTAATAATGTGATCTTACTCATAGTTAATCTTTTCTTAACTTGAGATAGAATAAACTATGAAGTAGGAAAATGTTGAAGATGAAAAGAAAACTAATCGTTTTCTTCTTTTGCATTTGCTTCACTGTGGAAGATAGAGAACAATTTCAGGTCTCAGATAGAGAACAATTAACCAAGGTTTTGTTAAACTAAGGTAGCTAGTTAGGAGTTTCCATTTCTATGTATTACGGTTTTAAACATCTTGTCTCATCTTTACGGTTTTAACTTTTAAACATTGTTCATGTGGAATTAACCTTACAAAAACCTCAAACTCATAGAAGAAGCTCATATTGTAGTTTTATCCTCTACTTGTGGACATTGTTTGTTCAAAAGAAAATATTTGCTACATGAAGAGGAACTTATCATAATTCTCTACTCATAATCATGGATCATTATTAAGAAGCTTGTTTTGTATATATATCTCTATGAACTATGATTGCTTGTAGGACAAACGAATGACATAGAGTGAAGAAGAGTGGTGTCTGAGATGGAGGGTTTGAAGGGGAAGAAGACAGGGTCATGCAAATGTCATAAGATTACTCATTATATCATACGAAACAGCGAGCAGGCCGGGATAGGTTCATGGGTAGGGTTTTCAATAGCACGCAACATCATAAAGTTTAGCCATATATGTAAAATGTTAAGTGAATACTGAAGAGTCGTTCACTCACTCAATGATCGAAGGAGATCGAATATATATCTTCGTTTTAGGTGTAAGCTGCTGGACGTTAGTGGAGGAAGCATTTGTCTCTGTCAGTATAAACATGGCATGGTGATTATTTCCTTTTAGGCTTATCTCCCCCATCAAGAACAGAAAAACAAAGGGCCCTTTTAGGCTTAATAAAAAAACATTATAAACTGTTTTTCGGCTTCTGCTAGCTGCGTGTACTTCATTAGGATGATGGAGTAGGGTTTGGCTAATCTTATATCATTTATTGTAAGAACTTCTAATCGATCAATTCAAATCTTAGGCTCATGTCGAGCAAATTCTGTCCAAAGTAAAGTTTAATGCTTAATAGAGTTAAAAAGAAAACCTTCGTTGTAGTTTTTTTTATTTTTTTGGTTAAATTAACAGTGGTGGCATGTGTTCATTAGAAGTTGATCGATGGATCATATGGTATAGGAGAGTAATTAAAGAAATCATAAACGAGATGACCTTTAATCCTTGTGTTGCGCCTAATGTCAACCAAACCAGTGGTGGCCAGCATTGGTGGGGATGGAGATGTCAGGCACTCTCGAGTCTCGACCACCCTCACAATCTCTCTACCCTCACATAGTTTGTGCTCGACCAATTACCACTGCCAAATCCAAATGGCCTTCATAATTACAACTCTGATCCCCTCTCTGATCTTCACACATTCAGAAGCATAATAATTCTTCTGATTATCCTGTGCAGTGTTTTCACAGGAGGTGTGAGGCGGCGCTGGGGCGCGCCTTAGGGCCGAGCGAGGGAGAAAAGCCTTGCCGGTCGTTTCGCCGTGACGCCGCCGGAAAGGCGACCGCCGGAGCGACGAGGCGGTGCAGAGGCGGGGCGAGACGAGGCGCGCTGAAGATTTTTTTTTTGGTTTTTCCGCGTCAAAACGACGCCGTTTTGGTTTTTTTTTCTGTTTTTTTTTTCGCGTCAAAACGACGCCGTTTTGGTTGTCTCCTTCGATTTAACCCTGCATCCTTTCTCTCTGCCTCCTTTCTCTTCTCTCTGCCTCCTTTCTCTTCTCGGCCTCCTTTAATCAATCACCCAGTTCATCTTTCTCATTGGTTCAAAGACACAAAGCAACATTCAAGGCATTCACCACCATATCATCCTTCAAGGCGCCGAGGCCGACCTCTTCGCGCCTCCACCGGCTCTTCGCGTAAATGGCCCAACACTGTATTTCATTTCACTTACTTTCAGAATATGGTAGCTTACTGATTGCTAACAGCACAAAATTGCTAGATGATAAGTGGCAAACTGTATACTCATTAATTCATGACTTTTCCAACTCAAAAATAGCAAGCCAACTAGAAGCAGTAGCACTTTATATATGCCGTAATGTCCAACTCCACATAAAGTTCAGTGCTGTAGGATATGGGATCTCTTGAAGAATCAAATTCATCAAAATTAGTAGGTCTGTAATCAGAGGGAACATATGCAAGGCATTCTATTACTTTATAAATTGATATCTCAATATACATCAGCATATTGCAAGTACAACCATAATGCTAGCTCAGGAGCTGACACATTCAATAGAGTTTCAATAGTAAGCCAAAATAGTATATTACAAAACAATTTAGAATGATCAAATTTTAAGCTCATTTGACCTGTTGGAAAAATTGTTGCTGGTTTGTACTTGCCATATTTGTGCTCATTTGTGTTAAAATTGATCTTTCCTCCCCGATGGAAATCTATTGCTGGGTTTGGAGTTTGGCATTGGAGCATTTATGGTGTTAAGCCATTCTGTGTTAGTTACTTAGTCACAGTCTGTGTTTACTTAGTTACTTAGTCACAGTCTGTGTTTACTTAGTTACTTAGTCACAGTCTGTGTTTACTTAGTTACTTTGTTTACTTA
The DNA here is from genome assembly GCA_951800085.1 of Comarum palustre. Taxonomy (NCBI): domain Eukaryota; kingdom Viridiplantae; phylum Streptophyta; class Magnoliopsida; order Rosales; family Rosaceae; genus Comarum; species Comarum palustre. Next base: position 11,947,980 of record OX637588.1, on the reverse strand, counting down.
GGCATTGGAGCCTTTACTTAGTCACACTCTGTGTTTACTTAGTTACTTTGTTTAGTTTACAATTAAATATTTTTTGTTATGTATTGAGATTATATATATAATAAATTTATTTATTATTTGTTGGAAAGACGGTCGTCCCGTCGCCTCAAGGCTTTCGCCTCGCAGGGCTTTCACAATTCGCCTTCGTTTTCGTTTTCGCCTTTGAAAACATTGATCCTGCGCAATATATACGAGTGTTCTGAGAAATAAGAAGCCTGATTCTCCAAAACTGCTCCTGCCAATAGGGCAACACTCAATTACCCAATTGTATGAGAGAAGCTGTGATGATGAATGAACAATGTAATTATGTATGATTTGTGCCTTGTCCCATCGATCTTCTGCTTCAGTGAGCTGTAAAATCGATATCCATAGAGATGAATGATGATAATGTCACCATAGCTGCAATAAGACATGCAAGAATATATTAACATGCAATAAAAGTCGACAGAGGTAGCTAAATAGATTGAGTTTTGTTTTGCTCGATCTTTTTTTTTGAGTTTTGATCGATCAGTTATATATGGTGCTGCAAGCAGCTAAGCCAGCAAAGATGGGGGGCCATGAGAAAGAAAGGCTGCCAATGGCGAAAGAATATTAAGGGAATTGGAAATCACGGTCGTCCCACTTTTTATTCTCGTCTTGTCTACATCCTCACCTCTTTCTTCCGCGATTCTCTCTCTGAACGGAGAAAGCTTTTTCGCCCTACTATATCTCCGTCCCGTTCCGTTTTACAGAGAGAGAGAAGTGTAAGTAACAGAGAAACAGTGAAAGTGGGAGGCGTATAAAAAGAGAGGAGATCAGGGAGGGAAATGTTGTCACCGATGGAGTTGTTGTCGTTTATCGATCTGATGCATATTCCGTCCATCTTTTTTTTCTTTTTGTATATGATGATGAGGCTATCGGTTTCCCGCCAACTGACACAACACAACGCAGAAGAAATGACAATACTGTAAACCAGATAATTAAAACGCACAACATCTGATTAGAGAGAGAGAGAGTACAGGGATGGTGATGATGAAGAGAGTAGGGTACACTTTCGGTCTTAATTTCTATAACTCTTTCTGTGTTTCTGTGAAGGACTGTGTCGCTGGTGTTGCTGCCAATTAAGCTGAGATTCATGTCATGGATGATCAGCATGCATGTCTGGTCAGACGTCTACCCACTCCTGCTCGGTAATTGGCTGTTTTTGGGCCATGGCCGCATGGGTTAGGGTTCACATGAACCCATATCAATGCCGTGCTTCAGTACTCTCCCTGCTACGGTTAAATTATTGATTTTTTTCTTACCTAGTGCTATTTGTCTCGATGATGAGAGAAACAACATTACACGAACAAAATTGCGAAGGAAACTCATAGGCATAAACTATGAAAATCAAAGTTAAGCACAATAAGAGGAAGCCTAATAACCCAAGTACCCAACTATCAATAGGATGATATATATAGCAGCCGTGTGACCAAAATTTAAGAAAATTCTACGATGTTTAAATGCATGACATACATCAATTTTGTTTTAAAGTTATAAAATGAGTGGCTAAAATAATAATATTAGTTATTAAAGTTGTAAATGAGTTCTTAAAGTTGTAGATTTGTAATTATATTACAACATTAGTATTCATATATCATTAAAGTAGTTGATTTGATTTGCAAAGATTCTCGGTAGAACTCACCACAAAACGTCTTGCATTGTTTATACAATCTCGTTCACCGGCTCAGTGGCTAAACATGAAAAATATGTACAATTGTTTTTAGATCAGGACTATTTAAATCTAATAGACCATTCAACCATAGCCTCATTAAATCTCATCAATTAGATTTAAATGATCCCGATCTAAAGGCAACTGTGCATATTTTCTCTGCTCAGTCACTGACTGAGCAGGTGAACGAGATTGTTATTTCTAATTATAAAACGATACTCCGATGCTTAAGTTAGTCTCAAACAGAATAATGATAATTATGTTAACAGGTGCACCGGTGAATGACCAGGTACATATACACAGTGCACCCCAGCCGCTCTGCTTTTGACAATTGATTAGAATTAACTTTCAAGATTTTAGACGAGTTATCGTAGGATATACTCGACACATACCGACACACAAATTAACCTTTCTATCTATTGACAACTGATGGGGGAATAAATTATTTTCTTTTTCCTCCTCGTCTGTCCTCGATCTGGTTCAGATCGATGGTATTGATCTTACAATTCTTCACAGTTCACCACCAGCAAAATTAGGTTCATCGAATGTCCAAAAAATCGATTGTTTCTTGTCTCCAAATGATAGGATTTCATCTTTGTCCATTTATTATTTTGCTTTTGGCCCGATTAGCAATATGACAGGGTACTTGCAATCAACAAGAACAAATGACCATACATCATGAAAGCTAGCTAAGTCAATTGGTGGCCAGTCGGATCATCAAATACATTACACAGAGTTATATAGCTAGCTAAGCTCTCAAAACAGAACTCATAGGAGAAGATGAGGGACGGTTGTGGTACTTGATAGCTTGAGGTGTCCCAGCAATTTGGGAAAACTACATGACATTTGGAAACTGAAAAACCTACGCATGGCATAGAGGATGCATAATGCGTTGGTTGAACGGATACCTGAGTTTAGGCAAGGTGGTGGTGCGACCGTGGCGTGGTGGTTCGATCAATAATTAGGGCCATTTCTGATGTTCATGTGATTAGACTGCCATCACCAATTACACATGCTGAAAATGACAAGAGGGGCTCTGTGCCTCCCACCTTCTCTATGTATATGTGTGCCATCGTATTAACTTGTTCTCATTTATTTTTACTGACAGCCTCTAGTTCTATTGTCTGCGTTGCTATATTCATCAAATTACTGTATTCTTGGTCCTAGTGGAATCACAATAGTTTTCAAATATTAATTACGTCAAATTGTTGAAATTAGCCTAATCAACATATACCGTTTAAGATCACGTTAGTTTTCTTAATCCTCATGATAGTTTTTATTTTTTTTTAAAAATGTTGGTACGGTGTCTTTAATTCTTTATTAATAAAACAGTTAAATACAATACATAAACTAAAGTTAACATCATCAATAAAATCTTCAAACATAATCTAAAGTCTAAATTCTTGGCTATCATGCGCGTCTAAAATGTATTCTGAAAATGTATTCTGAAAACGGAGGTTAATTTAACTAAAGTTTTCATCTTTTCCTCAAATGCATAAACAAAATCTAGTGTCGGGTAATAAAATAAGCAATCACATCATCAACAAAATCACATCATTATGATATAAAGCCACTTATAATAATCAAGTTAATTAAGTTTAAGGTTGAAGCTTTGAGCGGTTGTTATTCTAGATTAAACTTGGTTCAGAATCGGGTTTTTGATCATTAGGGTTTAGAACATTTTGGTTTGTATAGATCGATTCAAGTCGTATCATGATCTCGTAGTAGCGAATCATTTGCTACTTAATCCACTCATTTTAGTGTTAATGTGGGTTAAGAGTAGTTTATAAGATTTATCAATTACACCCCACCCATCTTAATTGACCAACCCACATGGATCTGTTTCGATTTTTCAACTCTTATATGGTGATAGGCAGTGAACCTTCATCTATAAGCAAAAGGTTGCTAGCCAATAATAATTGTATTTAGATTACAAAATTCTTTAAAAAGTTCATACGCGCGTCTTTTTGTTTTAAAGATGATATATGTGGTTTGCTATTAATAACAAACCAAAAAATCGTTTAACTGTTTTAGAAGAAATAGTAGAGAGTGGTAGATAATACAGAAAATAGAGAATTATCATCTTATTTATTGATAGAAAATATTTATATATGAAATTACATATCAACTGTAGATGTTGTATAAAGAAACATATCTTGATATCCTATCATTATCTGAAATTATAATTCCTCATTTGACTAGTATTAGACCAAACCACATATATGTCGAATATCCTTCAACACTCCCTCTAGTGCCAAGTGTCTATATGTCAAATGGTGCATATGATGTTGCCTTGTCAAAACCTTACCAATTAGTGACAAAACCGTGTGAGAAAAATTAAACATTGGTTCAAGAAGAAAAAAATACAATGCACCAACTATTTTATTGATAACTCCATCATGTGATGCTCCTCCTGATGAATATGTTGACATACATTCCTACATCGGAAAAATGAGACTTTGCCTGTAGGGTTATAAGAGTTTGAGCTACTCTCTCCATTGCTATTTGGTTTTTGATGTGAACCCTAGACTACTTTATCATGGTATCAGAGTGGGTTACTCACGTCCACGTGTATTAGCGTTAACGACCACTCACTCTCTATGTCACCCTAAATATTGTTCACATGTTAGGATTGAAGATTCGTCACACGTACGGGGATGTGTTGAGATATAATCATACATCAAGAAAATGAGACCTTGTATATGAACTTATAAGAGTTTGAGCTACTTTCTCCGTTGTAAATTGAATTTAGATGTAACTCCATACTACTTTATCAGGATACTTCAACCAGACAGACTTGATAAATGTCACATTCCAGTGTTTTTCACATGTTTCTCAAAAAGTAAATTTAGGCTAAGACCTAAGTAAGTTTGTCATGTGCAATAATTATCTTTAACCACACATATTCATGAACAACCTTATGCTGATCAATGGTCTCTGCATGAGAGAAGCGGTGCATTCAATATTGTCTTGTTAAAAACCATACCAAACAAAAAACCTAGTGGGACAAAAGTCATGGTCAAATAAGAGAAAAAATCATAACGGGTTGATAGACACAACCACACCATTTAAATTTGATAATGATATGAATGTGCTAAACTACCCGTGAAGTCTGTCTTGAAATGTGGCATTGGACATTGATTAACTAAACCATGTAATAATGTCCTTAATTATGATCTTTTACACATTGATATTGAGGAGAAGGTTGCTTGAAAACTCAAAACACAAGTTCACGCAGAAAATTAGATTCTTACGCAGCATGACATTCATGAACTAAAATAGCCGTAACTTTCTCTAGGAAATATATACGGATGATCCGTAAACGGTTATGAAAAGTAGACATCCAGTAACTTTCCAACCATAGGTTACTCACTTCCTGGTTCGTCCGAAGCTATTCTCAAAGCTCTGTTGAAGTTAGCTGATCAGGAAAATGCATATTTTTTATTTCGCTTTTGATGTATCTTTACTCATGCATAGCTAGTGAAGGCTTGGATAACATCTATTCTATATAGGGGTTGAATAAATAACCTAAATACCTTAAGTATTAAAAGGATTGGATGTCCTTATGCCACTCTATTGGCGTTGCGTAGGCATATAGCTATATTTAGCTTTAAATAGCGAATAAGATGTCAAGTATTTCATTGTCATCTTCCTTTAGACGAAACAAATATCTCTTTAGAAAAAAGACTTTGACTAATCATGAAAGCATATGTAAGCCTCCCTTTTGCTAGATCGAGCTCCATAGTCGATTGATGAAAAATTATCATCAATATAGTTCTCATGTTGCTACTCGAAATCGTGTATTTCCTAAGATCTTTTTCATTCTTAATACTTCAGATGTTTTGATACATATTTCACATCTCTTGTCCATCAAGATTCTCTCTAAATACGAAATCAACACAAAGAGAATTATTCACCATACCTCTTCCTAATTAAATAGTCACTTCGTGTGCGTTCCAACCTCTCTTACAAACACACTCTTTTACGGTTTGGAGCCACTTGATTTGGGTGATTGAAGTCTATTTAAACCTTTATGTATATCTCTGGTCCTCTTAGAGATGTTATTATGATTACATCCACATGCTACATTTTCAGTTATTCAGAAACTATCAAATTGATAAAGTAGTTCAATGACATCAATTACTAGAGTATATCTCTTCGTAATCGATCCTAATGCATGTTAGTGAGAGACATTGCGTCATAAGGTGAGTATAAGCTGTTGTTCTCATTACGTTATCCAACAAAAACATATATGATAGGATTTACACTTACGGTGTCAGCGTCATTTTTTCTATGTAATATGTATGGTGTGGATGTATAGTATTATAATTCTCCAAGCTAGCTCACCATTACGATGTAAATAAGAGTTGGACCCATAAGCACTACGAGTCTGCGATACTAGTTATGTCAGCTGACCAACATACACTCAAGAACAACCACATAGCATCCCTCCACTTAAACTCTATTGAGAGAGTTTTGTAGTCGAGATGCTCTGTATCTTGCCGAGCGAATCGATTAGACAAAACTTAGGTTTCGTGATTTTGGCGGTGGGTTTTGTGTTCTACAGACTGAGTAAGACTGTTCATACGGTGACGACGAGACTTGGGTCCTCCAAAAATAGCACCGGCCCCCATCAAGCAGATCCAAAGGCTCTAGTCATATTTTGAGGCGGCTGAGGGTAAATGTGATTTTATCAGCGTTTAACGTCGATTTTTTTAGAATGTGAACCTGGTGTAAATGGGGTTGTGATGTTGAAGGGCTGGCTCAACCGAAGATTGGTTGTCCCGTTAACAGTTGATGTGATGGAAGCTTTTGAGGCATATACTAGAATGAAGGCGTTGTGAACAAAGAAGATGAAAGCTTGGTGGGTGGCATTGTTCAGTGGATTGTTCAGTGGAAGGTGGGTGGCATTGTTGTCGCCGGTGTATCGAGGTTAGCCGTTGGCTGAGACGGAAGGTAACAATCGTGAAGTTGGATCTAGCTCATTTTGGGCCTTGGTCATTGGTTATGGGCTGGGGTTATTTTTAGTGTGTGGTGTGGAGACGAGTGTCAGGAAGGCGTAGATATCAACCTACGTCGCCTGAGTATGGGAAGGAAGGAATGGTAATTGGTTTTTAGTGTACACTAACTGAGGTCTTAAAATAGCGTAGGTATTCTCTTGTCTCGAAATTAGGTCTTAAAAAATCATAAGCCGGTAGTACTAGTGTGTGTACTCCACGCGCGGACCCAACTGCAGTTTGTGTAACCTTTTTCCCCTCTCTGTCCTCTTATCTGCTATCTTTCCTCAGACACATGAATATTAAACGCAATTTCTTGACCCAAAAGCGCGTCACGCACGTACCCCAGCTGCCTTAAATGCCGACAATTTATTTTTTCCTAAGTAATACCGTGCCCTGACACCCCTCACCCAACACCACACATAATCACCACCTCACGCGCCATCTTTTTTCAGTGTCAACACTACAACTGTAATTTTCTTTTTAAAACAATTATGTTGCTTTGCAGTTTTAGTTGTATAGTAGCAGCAGTAGAGGGTACTCTGACAGTCCCCCAAATATGAATTTTCACCGTGCGGTGAAAGATGACCGTTTGGGACCGGGAATAGCCGGTGCAGTGGGGTTTGGAATTAAACGGGAAAGTATATGAAGGGCTTTCAAGGAGAGATAACACGAATTTATACCTGACACACTCACTCTTACTCCAATCACTCATCGTTATCTTCAATTTCCAACCTTTCTTGGTTAATTAGTGAGCCAAGTGAGTTTCTTGATTAGCTTTTTGGTTATGGAGTTTGAAGACCAGGAGGTGCACGATGAGGAGATGGAGATCGAGCCGAGTTACGACTCTCTTGTGAACAGCAACGGAGGAGGAGGTGCTGCTCGACTCAAAATGGCGGCCGGTCAGCTACAGCAGCCGAGGAAGGCCTGCAGGTACAGAGAGTGTTTGAAGAACCACGCCGTGGGGATTGGAGGCCACGCCCGGGACGGCTGCGGCGAGTTTCTAGCCGCAGGAGCCGAGGGGACACTGGACGCGCTCAAATGCGCCGCGTGTAACTGCCACCGCAACTTCCATCGCAAGGAGACCGACGAGCCTTACGGTCAGCTGGTGCCTCACCGGGGCCCCGTCGGCCCCGCCCATCACAACCACCAACTCCACGGCTTCGGCTCGCCCGCGGGAGGGTACTACCGCACCCCCGCTGGGTACCTCCACTTGACGGCGCAGCACAGGCCGCTGGCGCTTCCGTCGACCTCCGGCGGTGGCGGCACGGATCAGGACGACGACATGTCGAATCCCAGCGGAGGAGGAGGGAGTGGGTTTGGGATGGGAACGACGTCGTCTAAGAAGAGGTTCAGGACCAAGTTTAGTCAGGAGCAGAAGGAGAGGATGCTCGAGCTGGCGGAGCGGCTGGGGTGGAGGATTCAGAAGCAGGATGAGGCGGCGGTGCAGAGCTTCTGCGATGAGACTGGTGTGAAGCGTCATGTTCTCAAGGTTTGGATGCATAACAACAAACACACCCTCGGCAAGAAACCCTAGATAGCAATCCCTCTACGTCTCTACCCATTACAAATATAATTAAATTGTTGATTATCCGACTTCATCATCTTCCTCGGAAATAGAGTACTACTGATCATCACCACCACCATCTTTCCTAGCTACTACTTCTGTTCTACCTGATCAATTAGGAGAGCAACCACACTAGGTAGCTAGCACCAGAAACAAGTAGTACTGATAGCTGAAGAATTAATTAATTAAGTAGCAGGATGCTCATCTTCTAATTTTATTGGTTGCTTTTTGCATCTGAAGAGAAACTGAGAAATTATTATCCGCGGTTTTTGTGTTTTAGGGTTTCTTCTACTACTTAATCATGTTCTCTAGATGCCCATGAATATATTGTCACCCCTTTCAGTGCTTCTTGTTAATATGCTAGCCCTTTAATTTGAGCATCAGTTCCTATCAATGCATGTTAAATATCATCTTAATTTGCTTAATTAAGCATCTATTAACTAAACCGGTTCGCAAATGTTGGGTGTTTTGCTTAGTTTTTGTAAATTACTTGATCTAGTTTGGGACTTTGGGTGGTCTAAGAGATGTAGATAGGTAGATCAAATTAACCTGTGAGGGGGAGCTGCATTTTTCGTTTGATTACAGCAAGTGTAAGTTTGTACGAATAAGATTGCTGATCTGAGAATTCTGAGTCATTCCATTACTTCCTTTCTTCAAAACCCAGCTTTTTCGTTTTGGTCCACGTATGATTCAGACTGCTGTTTCTATGTTAATTTGGGTGGGATACGCTTAAATCAATTAAAATGTATGGATAGATTATATTTATAATATTATTTATTTTTAAAATAAAAATTAAATATAATTATCAATAATTAAGATTTTCTAGTAAATGTTTAGTTTGATGCCATACAAAAGTTTTCATAATTTACCCAAGCATTTATGGATCATAGGACTCCTACAGCACCCTTCTTGTTTTAACTCTTCCATTCATTGCCTTCGTGGGTTCTCGCTTTGTTATGATTCGATTCAATGCTAGCTAGCTTTCATTTTGCTGTGTTGTAGCTCTCTCACACAGAATGCGTGAATCTTACTGATGCTCATAGGTCTTTCCTCATACATATATATATGAACACACTTTACTTTTGCAGTGTGATCATAATAACCTTTTAAGTAAAATATTCAAGGTTTAGTTTTTTACGTTTCAAATAAAATATACCTACATCTTCAATATCTGTGCATTCATATAATCATATGATGGAACTTCTACTGTAGCAACCAGAACCCAGATAGATGTTTGAAGCCAGCTCTGAGATTCATGGGGCTCTCTCCTTGGGAAGGAAAGAGCTCAAGTAGTCCTTTGCCAGTTCAATTATTTGTGCTGTATATTACTAGCTTAGTTAGATTAACTGTAGTGTTTAATTTCTTCTCGGGAAAGAGGATGTGATATCAGCTATTGAAACAGTAAGCTGCGCTTTGAATATGGAAGAAACTCGATCCCCCTCAACTCCAAAATTTGGGTTCAGTTCAATCCATGTTGGAGAAAGTCTGATAGATTCAAAGCTAATATAATAGAGCTTTGGTCTCACTCTCTCAGACATTCATTTCCATTATTTTTTTTTCTGTTTCCTTTCTTCAAAATTTCATTGATCTGCTGCAAAGGGAACACGTGGGCACTCCAGGAAGCAAAACAAAATCTCTCTTCATATATACGGATAAGGAGCCCTTCTAGTGAGCACTTTTAAGTTGAGGACTAGTTGAAGACTTTTTAATTTATCCTGTTTTTCGATCTTATATTCACATCTTAACCGTTCATTTTATAAATATTTATGAGTAGATCATTTATGTAAATTTTCAACTGAATTGAAAATCGTTAAGGCATTCATAAGTGTGATTTACCAATTACAAACTTGAACGGTTCATGTTTGACAGATTTGGTTCGTCCATTGATTTGATCTACAACTAGTTTTTAACGATAACCAATTTGGCTGAAATTTTGTATGATTGATCTACTTATTATATAAATCTACAACTTCAACGGTTAAGATGTCAAAATTTGATTAAAAAGTTGGTCTAATAAACAATTAATTCAAAAGTCCTTAATTAGTCCTTAACTTAGAAGTCCTCATTAGAAGGGTTCCCTATACAAATAAGAGAGGGACCCATATTTTGTCTTGCAGCAAAAACAGTCCTCAAAACTACTATACAAAACACTTGAAGATTCATACCTGTTAGGGATGTTCCAGGAAGTGGGTGTGTGTGTGCCTGAGGCCACGTTCAGTCATGGCTGAGGTAAAAAGATTCAGGTGCAGGGAGCTAGCTAGTTTCCATTTTCAGACCCAGAAATGAAATGCTGGTTTTTACTAGCTTGATCTGTTGTATTGAACTGGATGATTGATTCACCAGGAAAGGCGATATGATATTATACTGGGATTGGGATGTTGCTTGTTGTGAGAATCTAAGCTAAGCTTACCTAGATGATGAAATTTGAAGATGCTTTGCTTGTTATGATGGAACCCCAACATCAGCTAAAGCTGCTGGATGCCTCTGCAGCATTGTGGTCCACGTATATATATTATTATTGGAAGCAAATTCTGCTCATCAGTCTTTCAATTAGCAGCAGATTCTGACAATTGTAAATCAATTTTAATCCCAATCGAAATTCATGCCTTTCAATCATAATGTTACATTGATCGGTTGGTTTTTTGCGCTTGGCTCATTTAAAGAAAAAAAAAGTTCAGTTGGGATCAATTGTAGGTGAACTAAAAAAAGGTTGTGAAGTAAATCAGTAATGACTTTTGGGGTAGGAATATTTAGAATGTAACAACGTAACAGTAAAATCTTTTAAAGAGAAAAAGACTTTATTAAGAAAACAGATTAATTTCAGTTTACAAGTTTGAGTCTAACATCATTTCATTTTTGTACTTTTAATTTTAAAAGTTTACTCTTTAAAGTTTTTAATTTTCATCAATCATGTTAAATTGTTGAAATTATGTGTAATTTAGACGTTAATTACAACTTTATAACTCACTTCAAGAACAAATATAGTTATTTAACATCAAAAATAATCTTTTAGAACCTTTTTTTAATAATATTACATATTGACATTTTATATCCAAAATGGTCGAAATTTCATCAATTGAGCATGATTGATGAAAATTAGAGACTTTAGGGGGCGAACTTTTAAAATTAAAAGTGCGGGAGTGAAATAATATTAGTCTCATATCTCAGGTAGGTAAACTGAAATTAATCTTAGGAAAAACAGCATTTGAGTTTGACAATATTACTAAATCAAATCTACGCAATACAATATATTCTTGCATCTCAAGGTAATATCAATTCATTGCTGCAAGATATACTTTCCAACAGAAGCTGTGGTTTTTGTAATGTTATTCATGTATTTTGAGATTGAAGACAAAACATCATTCTTTATTGTAAAAAACTCCTTCAAATTAACATGAATTCGAATTTTGAGAGAGAGATGCCCTCCTCGATCCCTCTTTATTGTTTGTAGAGCGGAAACCCCATATTATGCGTTATAGGCTCAGAGCCTCCTTGTACGTTATAGGGTTCAGTCTCTTCAGATCGAACTCCAAGTCCAAACTTAAAAGATTGATGCAACAGAGTTGGCGCGCAAAAAGATTATCCAGAGTTCCTGCCTGGATCAGAATAGCTAGGTCATTTTTTTTCTCGTGAATTTATTGTACTTTGAGTTTCTCTATTTACTGGGAATTCCTATACCTCTTGTTCTATGCTGATTCCCATGGCTGTCATTTCCATCTGCAACTGAAAACAAAGGAGTCCTGTATGCTCACCGGCCAGTACACTATATATGATTCTTCCCAGAAATCGAAGACCCTACGGTTCTATCTCTTCCCTCAAGTCCTGAACATGCACAAACCAAATTAGCAAGACTGTTATTGTTTTGTTAATTAAGTTTCGATCTCGTAGAGTTAATCTGTTAATGTACTAAACATGAATAAGATGGTTTATCTTTGGTCATGTTTCTATTTTACAATCCTATATTTCGGATCCATGTTTCATTGACCGTTCTTCACGCTACTTGGAAGTTGTAACAAAACGGTTTAGATTCTTAGATTTCAACGTTAATTTGACGTTTAAGTACTTGATCGATGAGGTGACATCGATGAGGTCTTGTTAAAAATCTAACCAAGTTTCTCCTCTCGGATTTGCATGCAACTTTTGTAAACAATGTGCTGATAACTCTCCGACCAGTCATATCACATCAGTATAAATTTTTGACTTGAATTCTGTACAAGGTGTTAAGATCGTGTATAATAAGAAAAAGAGGCAAGAAGAGCCCTAGCTGATATTTTAGATATTCAATTATCCAAACCAAGGCCAACTCTATGTTTATATAGCATCCCTCGGAGAATGAAAATGAAGCAAAAGAAATGCAGTGCTCTGTGAGAAAAATAGAAGGAAAATTAGGCAGAAAAATAAAGAAAAATGACAGAGTTTTGTGAAAGAAAGAAAGAAGGGGAAACGAATAAGGGGCCAAAAAGTAAGAGAATTGATGCAATGGGAATCGAACTTTGGTCTTCTACGTATAAAAGACAGTTTAAAACCAACCAAGCCACAATTTACTAGTGAAAATGAGGCAATTTTATTTAAATATATAGAAACAAAGAACTACATTACTACTAGGATCAGTACTTTAACCGACGAAAAAAATTTCGTCGGCCTGTTCATCAAATTCGTCAGCTAAGATGTCGTCAGCAAATACTCGTTGGCTATACCTTTAGCCAACGAAATAAGAGTGGTCGTCGGCTATAGTTTTACACTTAGCCGACGACTTATTTTTCTATTTTTCGTCGGCTAAAGTAAGACTAAACCAGACGAAATAATTTGTCGTCGGTCTTAACCTGAGACTTTGGCCGACGAAATATTAATATATTTTTCGGCTAAAGTATTTAATTAAAAAATAACTATAGCCAACGAAATTTAATATAATTCGTCGGCTAAATATTAAAAATAAATAAATAAATATAGCCGATGAATTATAGTAACTTTTGTTGGCTAAATACTATGCTACCTGACGAAATAGGCTATATTTCGTCGGCTAAACCATGAAAAAAATAATATAGCTGACGAATTATGGTAAATTTCCTCGGCTATAAGTCAATTCCAGAAAAAAAAAACCCCAAAATTTCTAAATTACAATTCCAAGCAAGCTACAAATTACACTAAAACAATTTCAGATAACCAACAACACCATCAAGTGACAACACATTTTTCATTAAATTATTTATAAATTGTTCATAAAACCATAAAACTATATAAAAATCTATATCATCTAAATCTATATATGCGTCAGGAGGAGGTAGGGGTATAGGCATAAGTATGGGCGAAGTCGGAATTCCCTGAAGCTAGGCAGCTGAAAACTTTTGCAAGTACTGCAACATCTGCTATAGCCGACGAATTTTCAATAAGTTCATCGGCTATAATCATTTTTAAATTTATTTATATAATTTATTTTCATTTTGTTTGTTTAATTATCATTTTATTTTATTTATTTAACTATAACCGATGAATTTTCAATAAATTTGTCGGCTATAGTTCTTTTTATATTTATTTATGTAATTTATTTTTAATTTGTTTGTTTAATTATCATTTTATTTTATTTATTTAACTATATTCGATGAATTTTTAATAAATTCGTCGGCTATAGTTCTTTTTATATTTAATTATGTAATTTATTTTCTATTTGTTTGTTTAAATATCATTTTATTTTATTTATTTAACTATAGCGACGAATTTTCAATAAATTCGTCGGCTATAATCCTTTTTATATTTATTTATGTAATTTGACCGACTAAATTACGTATTTTGCCCGGACCTTTAACTGAAAATAGTTTCAAATTGATGAGGCGCAACCACTGGTATAAAAATTTTATGAAAAATAACCATCGGAGATAGAGCTACATCTAGGGATAAAGAATAGAAAATTACATTGAACGCAACTATCGGGATCGAGACTTTTCCGGAATTACGTGATTTTTCAACCGTAGACATATTTCACCATTTCGATCATATCTTATTTCACGATTTTTTTGCTTGAAACATCTACGTATAGTTTGTTTTTGAAACGAAACTTTTACTTAACACTTAATAAACAAGTTATACACCATTAGCTAACGAAAAAAATATTTCGTCGGCTTGTTTTTTTGTTCGTTAGTTATGCTGTTTATGTTGGTAGTGTCATGAAACTTGTAGTACACATGTTAAAAATTATTTAGGAGTTTGAATCTCATGAAAATGATTTCTGTAGATTAAGTTATAATTTTTTCAAGTTAAGATTCTGCATCAGCAGATTCATGCAAGTCAGTTTTCTAAGTTTGGATCAAGTTACCTTTTCTTTTGAAACCTGTATATTTTTGTTCAGAATTTGCAGTTAGTATCTTCACAAAAGTTTTAGTATATTTCTTAATGATCATTACAAAACCGGAATCTCTTGAAAATAAGTTTTTTAGATTAATATATGAATTTTTGAAGTTAAAGGTCTGCATCATCAAATTCTCCATTCTATTACTATGCTATTGTTTGTTTGTTTGTTTGTTTTGATTGCAGTAGAAGTATTCTTCTTTCAAAACATGTTTAGGTTGATCATAAACCGAAACATTCTAGAAACTAGAAACTATAGACATTCCGAATTTTTCAAGTTAATGGCCTCTTTAATTGATCAAACTAGAAACTAATCATTGTATTATTGTTCGGTATAGGAATTGCGTGAGGAAGATAGCTTCAATGACCATGCTATTGTATCCATGGAGGCTTAAAAGATGGAATTGGAGGAATACAACAAGTCTGAAGGCTTTGAAATATTTAGTTGCACTTAGTTGGGTTTGTGCTTATGTTAAGGAAATATTTGGTAGAAACACTTGTAAAATACTGCTTGATATGCTTGGATTGATAGTTTTGATGTAAAATTGGAATTTGAGGACTCTAATTGATGTAACAATTCTTTTTAGTATATTTAATTTATTTTTGCACAGTTTTTGTCTAAAAAAAATCTAGCAAGCTAATATGCTTGCTCAGTTTTTTAATCCATAAATAAATCTTGGCTTGCCGTCGCCAATGGGTTAATTGTGACGGCCCAAGCTGTCGCCATTTACCGTCGCCGAATTAGTGACGGCTCTTGCAGTCATTATGTTTCGTGGAAAATGCAGTGGTGACGGCTCTTTATTGTAGCTTAGAGAAATGACCATGCTCTCAACGGTGACGACAAAAATGTCGTCGTTATGTTGTCGCTGTTGTCCTTTGGTGACGACAAACTGATTTTTGGTGACGGCAATCGGTCCTAGCTAATTGAATTAATTTTAGTAGTGCATGTATGTCAAAAACACAGAAAATGTATACGTCATCTTGTGTTTGTATGTACATAACATGCATATTGTTGGAAGCAATGAAAAGAAAATTAAATTTACTAAGGATATGTTAAATTTCAAATTTGATATGAAAAATATGAGTCATGCTGATGTTATATTAGGGATGAAAATCACAATAACAATAAATGAAATTGTTTTAAGTCAATCTCATTATATGGATAAAATCCTTAGAAAATTTGACAATGACAATTTTGGAGTTGCCAGAACTCCAGTTGACATGACTTTACATCTCTTAAAGAATAAAAAAGTGTGTTTCTGAGCTAGAGTACTCAAGAGTCATTAGAAGTGTGATGTACTTAACGAGTTGTACAAGACCAGACATAGTTTATGATGTGAACAAGTTAAGCAGATACACTAGTAATCCTGAAGCCATGCATTAGCAAACAATTGTAAGAGTACTCAAGTACTTACGGTACACTGGGAGTTATGGGATGCACTATACCAATTATCCAGATGTCCTAGAAGGATATTGTGATGCAAACTGATTATCATATATGAAAGACTCAAATTCCACTAGTGGTTATGTGTATACACAAGGAGGTGTAACAGTATCATGGAAGTTCTCTAAACAAAAAATTACAACTAGATCCACGATGAAGTCTGAGTTTGTCGTATTGGACAAATGTGGGGACGCGGCAGAATGGTTACGCTAATTCATATAGGATATTCTAAGATGGACAAAACCTGTGCCTGCAATCTGTATACATTTTGATAGTCAGTCTGCAATTAGCAAGGCACATACAAAGTTAAATGTACAATGATAAGTCAAAATATATTCGTAGAAGATATAATACCATTAAACAACTACTCTTTACTGTAGTTATTTATATTGATTATGTAAGGTCAAATGATGTAAGAGAGAAGTTAGACCGCTTGTAGGGGAATTGTTTAGGGTATAATTCTTATCAAACTCTTACTGAACTAGGCTCGTGTTTAAGGCCAAAATGGACACAATAGTGTGAACTATAAAGTACCAGGAAGACTCATGTGTGATATATGTTATCATTTACACTAATGACGAACAGTTTGAAGACATCGCGTCTACTGTCTAGTTAGTAAAGTTGGCATACTTTCATAAGGGAAGGTTCAAAGGGTAAAACATACCTATCATAAGCAGGTTTCGACCATAAATATCTATCACCGAGTCTATCGAGTTTTTGGTCACCAATTTCATTCATGTGTGAAATTGTTGGAAAATTATGTGAATTTCACCATTTTAATTAGCCAAATTAAATTTGATAATTTAAGTGGGTGAATGAAACTTAGTCACCAAAGTTGCCTTTTCACCTTTGTAGTTGTTAGCACTACCAGGATAAGCATTTTAGCCGACGAAATTTTTTCGTCGGCCTGTTCACATCAGCCGACGACACGTCGTCGGCTAAGTAGTCGTCGGCTATAAGTCGTCGGCTATACTTATAGCCGACGAAATAAAGTCCGTCGTCGGCTATACTCCACCACTTAGCCGACGAATTTTTAATATTATTTCGTCGGCTAAGTGTTGGAGTATAGCCGACGAAATAATATATTGTAATTCGTCGGCTATACTCTAACACTTAGCCGACGAAATAATATATAAAATTCGTCGGCTAAGTGTTAGAGTATAGCCGACGAATTACAATATATTATTTCGTCGGCTATACTTCAACACTTAGCCGACGAAATAATATTAAAAATTCGTCAGCTAAAGTTTTAAAAATTAAAAAATAAATAAAGAATAGCCGACGAAATTAGCACAGTTTCGTCGGCTATGATATTTTTAGCCGACGAAATATGGCAAATTTCGTCGGCTATTGTCTATTTATTTTTTAATTTTTAAAACTTTAGCCGACGAAATATGGTAAATTTCGTCGGCTATAGTACTTTTTATACTAGAAACCCAAACAAAATTTATACATTACCATCCAAGCAAGCTGCAAATTACAGAAACAATTTCATAACCAACAACAACACACCATCTAAAGTAACATAAATATTTTGCATTAAATTTTCAATTCATAAATTGTTCATAAAACCTAAAAAGTAAATTTATATTTGTTCATAAACCTAAAAAACTAAATAAATAATTGTTCATAAACTTAAAAAACTAAATAAAATCGATATCGTCTAAATCAATATCTGCTCCAGGATGAGGTTGTTGGGGAAGTTGGGGAGGTTGCGGCGGCTGAGGTAAGACAATAGGCGGGGGCATGGGCGGAAGCGGAAGTCCCTGCTGCTGTGCAGCTACAAAATCTTGCATGTACTGGTACATCTGCTGCTGCTGTGTCTGCTGGGCGGCATGGGATGCTATAGTGTACTCCTGTAGAGCGGCAGTATATGCTTCTTGGGCGGCCTCTCTCGCGGCAGTATATGCTGCTCGGGCGGCCTCTCTCTCGGCATTATATGCTGCTTGGGCGGCTTGTTGTTCCCGTAACATCTGAACTTCCGCCTCAAGCTGAGTCGTTCTGCTGCTGGTCGAGGCTCCTTTTTTCTGAAACCCAGGAGTGGTTTTCAGTACCCCCTCGCCCTTCTTTCCCAGGCCCCGACAGTAGAAGTTATTTCCTCGCGGTGGGAAGGTTGTGCCCATGATCCTGGCCCCAACGCTGAGATCCGAACTGTCGATCCGGGACATGGCTTCGGACATGTCCTCCTCTTGCGTGTCAGGCCATGTCTCCCTGACTATAGCAGCCATCACCTCGTCACTAGCGTGCCTCACCCTCGCCTAATTTGATAGGAAAAAAAAATTAATTAACATTTTAAAATATATATATATATACATATAATTTACTAAATTTTAAAACGTAAAACGACTTACAATATCCTCCTGGGAGTCAGGATATGCCCTCTCGTACGTATAGACGTACTGGTTGACCTCTGGATGTTCCCTGGCCGCCTCCTCCATCAACGATGCGAACGGTCTAGAACCGGCATGATGGTTCCTCATGTTGCGTTGCCGGTTCTGAGCGTTCACCCGGGAAACGGCCTACAAAGGAATCGAATTAGTAAAATATTTTAAAACGTATTAAATATAATTCAATATAATAAATAATTATTTTTAATTACCTGTTTATGTGGGTTGTTGAATTCCGATATCAGAAGCCAACGCCACTCGTACTCCCTGAACTGGAACTCAAGGGGGTGCCGGAACGTTCGTTCCCATGTGTAGTCCAGTGGGTCCGTAACTCGTTCTTCCACTCCTTGTACCTGTAATACGCCAAAAAAAATATAAATATTATAAATTAAACATAGTTTTTTTTTGTCCTTAACTTTGCAACGTACCTTCCCCCGTGCACAACGTCCGCCCAGGTGTTCCTCAGGTACTCGGGAACGTCAAACCACACCTGCATTTAAACATTTATTACTTTAGACGTTCATAAATCTACAATGTAATAAATAATGTTAAATATGAATTTTGTTATACTTACCGACATGGCGTTGTGGACCATGTCCTTAACCTCCTGTGGGACCTCGCCCCAGTCTGACCACAACATAGGGACTCTATCCCTAATAAGCGCTCCCACGCGGCCAGAGTACATCCTCGTCTTGCCGCCCGATACTACGTTCCCACCCTCGTCAGTATCAATGACGATCCTTCCCGATGTACTCACTGTCTTCTCGAGAGCTTTCCCCGTGACCGGACCTCTCTTCTTCCTTGTCGGCTTGGCTCCGACGGTACCTATCATAAATTGATGATTAGACGTTGGGGCGTTGGTACATTATAACATAACAAATTACTTGTATAAATATTACCTGAGGGCGTTGGGGCGGATGCGACAGACTCCGACTCTGCAGCCGACGATGATACCCTCGCAGAAATTAACTCTGTAGCAAACGGCACGTACAGATACACCGCTGATGGGGTCACCTGGGGGGGTAGTGGATAAATCGGCGCCCCTGAGTCATCGACTGCAGGTATTGCCGGTATGAAGCGCGGAAGGAAGAGAAGAGGCGGCGGCATCTGTACCCCGGAAGACCCACCCTCCGATGCACTAGGGCCCGGTGCCGGTGCCCTACGTATCTCAGGCATACGTGGTGCAGACACCTCTGCCTGAGTCGGAGGCCACAACTGCCTCGAGGAGTGAGGGCCGCTGGGCTGCCTGGAGGAGCGCGGTACGCTAGGCTGCCTGGAGGAGCGAGGGGCGTCCTGCTGGCCAGAGGAGCGAGGGGCGCTAGGCTGCCTGGAGGAGCGAGCAGCGTCCGGCTGGCCGGAAGAGCGAGGGGCGCTAGGCGCCCTGGAGGCGGGAGGGCCATCTGGCTGCCTGGAGGAATGTGTCGGCTCCAGAAGAGACGCCCGTCGGGCCGTCATTGGGCCCTGAAACGAACCTCGAGGGTTGCTAGACGTTCCCTCTGACGATTCACCCCTGCCCTTCGAACTCTTTGATCTGCTGAATAATCCTTTCATCCTAAAAAAAATAATTAATATTTTGTTAAATTAAAAATGAACAATATACCAAATTAAAAATGAACAATACATCCAAATACACCAAAATACATCCAAATATACTAAATACATCCAAATATACTAAATACACCCAAATACATCCAAATATACTAAATACACCCAAATACATCCAAATATACTAAATACACCCAAATATACTAAATACACCCAAATACATCCAAATATACTAAATACACCCAAATATACTAAATACACCCAAATACATCCAAATATACTAAATACACCCAAATACATCCAAATATACTAAATACACCCAAATACACCCAAATGTACTAAATACACCCAAATACATCCAAATATACCTAAATACACCTAAATACACCCAAATACACCCAAATACACCCAAATGTACTAAATACACCCAAATACATCCAAATATACTAAATACACCCAAATACATCCAAATATACTAAATACACCTAAATACACCCAAATACACCCAAATGTACTAAATACACCCAAATACATCCAAATATACTAAATACACCCAAATACATCCAAATACCCCCAAAATACATCCAAATATACTAAATACACCCGAATACATCCAAATATACTAAATACACCCAAATACACCCAAATATACTAAATACACCCAAATACATCCAAATATACTAAATACACCCAAATACACCCAAATACATCCAAATACATCTAAATACACCCAAATACACTCAAATACACCCAAATTCACCCAAATACACCCAAATATACACCCAAATTCAGTAAATACACCCAATATAATTCAACATTATCACAACATAATACAATTCAACATTATCACAATATAATTCAACACAATTCAATATAATGCAATATATTGAAAAAACAACCCAAATTTGTTCTATAATACAATATAAACATGAAATTTCATACCTAATTGGTTTGGGAGATGAGGGAGGCGGAGTGGAGGCCGGAAACCGTCGAAAATGGCGAAAGAAAATCGAGAGGAGAGGAAGAAACCGTCCGGCCGAGAAGGAGAAGTGGAGAAAGTGGGCTTCTGTTCGGCTGCATTCGAATTTATAGGAAGAACTATAGCCGACGAAATAAAAATTTCGTCGGCTATAGTCCAACTTTAGCCGACGAAATAAAAAAATCGTCGGCTATAGATGGACTTTAGCCGACGACAAAACCCTAATGTCGTCGGCTAAAGTCCAACTATAGCCGACGAAATTGTTTTAGTAATTTCGTCGGCTAAAGTCCACCTATAGCCGACGAAATTACTACGAATGTTAGTAATTTCGTCGGCTAAAGTATATTTTATAATTATTTAGTAAGTTCATGCACAATTTATTTGTTTTATCTTGGTGAAACGAAAAACCGACCGTCAGATATCATCATTATGTTGAAACATGTGTGAGGGGAAAATTTCAGCATCATCGGACACACGTAAGGGCTCGATCCGCACGGTCAATCCCGTTGGTCAAACCCTAAACACAAACAAACGGTGATTTGGCCACCTAAAATACGTATTCTGTCGGACCGTCAACTACAAATAGTTTCATATCGAGGAGACGCAACTAGCGGTATAAAATTTATACGAAAAATAACCGGCGGAGATAGGGCGTCCTCTATGGCGAACGAATAGAAAAAATGCAATGACCGCAAGTATTGGCACCGAAACTTATCGGAATTACGTGAAATTTCAACCGTAGACATATTTCATCGTTCCGGGCATATCTTATCTCACGACTTTTTTTTGTTTGAAGCATCTACGTATAGTTTGTTTTTAAAACGGAACATTTACTTAACACTTAGTCAATTAGTTATACAACATTAGTAGGCATACTTTGATTGTGACAATCCATCTTGTGAAACGGAAAACCGACCGTCAGATATCATCATTATGTTGAAACATGTGTGAGGGTAAAATTTCAACATCATCGGACACACGTAAGGGCTCGATCCGCACGGTCAATCCCGTTGGTCAAACCCCTAAACACAAACAAACGGTGATTTGGCCATCTAAAATACGTATTCTGTCCGGACCGTCAACTACAAATAGTTTCATATCGAGGAGACGCAACTAGCGGTATAAATTATTATTTTATTAATTTAACTTTAGCCGACGAAATATTAGGGTATTCGTCGGCTATACTTTAGGGTTTAGGGGTTAGGGTTTAGGGTTTAGCCGACGACATATTAGGGTATTCGTCGGCTAAGATACTTTTAGCCGACGAAAATATAATATGTTTCGTCGGCTAAAACTGTCAAATAGATAAAAAAAACAGTTGGTTTAACCGTACCCATAACAATTTCCTGCATATATAACCAACATTCAGATACATTATGAATTGTAGAGCTTGTACCATATAAAACGCATCAAATTACGTAGTACAAATTCAAATAACTAAGAAGGCTCGTAATCAGAATCATCCGATGAGTCTTCTTCGGTGTCAGAATTAATTTCCGGTAATCTATGCATTTCTACATCACAAGAGTCGTCGTCTGTTTCTTGATTTGGATCCACATCAATAAGGTGAGCGTCTAAATCACGAATTCGAACCGAACGACCCGGTTTAAAATTATTAAGGCGAATTGTAGAGGAGTCAGGAATATCTATTGCACTGTGTTCTTGATACGCAACATTTTCTTCCTCGTCTTCGGCCTCTCCAAGTGTAGCCGCCCGGTAAATGTTTCGAGGGTGCACAAGATTGACTACTTTCCACGCGTCACCCTTAACAAGGTCATCAAGATAAAACACTTGTTTCACCGATGTCGCAAAAACAAAGGGGTCATCTTCGTAACAGCTTGTGCCAGTGTTCACCGATAAAATCCCGTACTGATCAATCTTCATGCTCTGCGAGCTTCTAGTATCAAACCATCTACACTTGAACAGGTGCACGGTCATGCCTTGCCCATAAACGAGTTCCACCACTGAATCAAGAACACCATAATAATCAACTCCATTCCGGCCACCATGCGCCATAACCCCAGAATTCTGTGTTCTTCGTCTGTTGTCTCTCATTTCACATATAAATTGCACGCCATTGACCTTGCACATCGGGTAAACTCTTGACATTATCGGCTTCATAGCTAGAAGTCTTAGTTCGTGAGACCAATTTGGGTGACCATCAAATTGAATATGGTTCATCTGCAACCAAAGATTCAATGTATTATAAATTAATATGAATAATTATGCAATCAAGGAGACTTGCAACATACAAAATTGGAGAATTACATACCCAATCGCCAAAATAGTTCGCGAACTCCTTGTTGTGGTAGTCGAGATCACCTTGAATGTCTGGACAGTGTAGATGGATGTCTTTCCAGTATTCAACTTCTTGACAGTTAATCAATACCCACCAATGGGCTATGACGAGCTCATGGGGTTGCAACTTGTAGGACTCTGGTAAAATTCCATAAACTTCAACATCATTTGAGAGTATGGAAAGGTTAAACTTCGGTTCATCAACCGGCATGGTCTGTGGAGTTTCCTTCAATGCTCCTAGATACAACTTCATGTAGGTGACGCACTCGTGCGCAATATATGCTTCTGCTATACATCATTCAGGCGCGGATTTGTTAGCCACATAAGCTTTGTAGTCTCCAAGTTGTCTGTAAATAAATAAATTTGTTGTCATATGTTACGATTATACAATGAACATGTACAATAAAAACATTAGGTGTAAAAAACATACCTTTCCATAGGATACATCCAAGTATAGTGTACTGGACCGGTAAGCAACAATTGCTCGGGAAGATGGATCATCAGGTGCGGCATGATGTCAAAAAAATTTGGAGGAAATATTCTCTCAAATTTACACATGATATAAATAATGTCCTGTTGCATTTCCCGGAGATCAGATTTTGTCACTTCCCTTGTGCATAACTTCTGGAAGAATCTTGACAACGCTACTAACGGCTCCACCACCTGACGGGGAAGGAATGGTCGAATGAAAATAGGGAAGAGCCGTTGTAGCAGAATATGACAGTCATGACTCTTTAACCCGTACATTTTATTGTCCCGAATGTTTACACACCGGGCTATATTTCCTGCGTAGCCTGAAGGATACTTCACAGAACTCAACCACCTGAAAATTACGTTCTTCTGTTCAGGCTTCACGGTGTACGGAGCTTGAGGCATTTTTTTCTTCCCTTCTTTCAACCACAAATGTCTTCGTATCTCCATTTTTTTAAGATCAATGCGTGCCTTCGGACCGTCTTTCGTCTTTCCCTCCAAGTTCAGCACGGTTCCCACCACACTGTCACACACATTCTTTTCTATGTGCATCACATCTAGGTAGTGCCTGATCAACAACTTACTCCAGTATGGGAGTTCCCATAATATGCTCTTATGTGTCCAAAATTTATACCTGTCGGGTCTGTCAGGTATTGCCGCCACTATATTGGGATGATTGCTGAGCTGCCCAAAATCATACTCATTAAGCACTGCTAAAATTTCTTCCCCTGTCCATCTTCTAGGAGGCACACCAAGTTCTACAGTCCCATCAAATGCCTTGTCATTGAACCGCCATTCGTGATCATACGGAAGGAGAGTACGGTGACCCAATCTACATATCTTGTTGCAATGACTACTGCTCCCCTCATCGCTTAGGCACTCTGGACAAGCCTTGTATCCCCTAACAACGTTGCCCGACAACATCCCACGAGCAGGAAAATCACTAATGGTACCAACAACCATAGCATGCATCTGGAACATCTCGTGCATGAACTTATCATAAGTGGGATGACCAACGTCCCAAAAAAACTTAAGCTCTTCAATCAAGGGTCTCAAATACACATCGAGACACTTCCCTGGATAACCGGGTCCCGGAATCAACAAACTCAACATATTGTATTCCTTCTTCATGCACATCCATGGAGGAAGATTGTATGGTACCAAAATCACCGGCCATACACTGTATTGAAGACTCATGTTGCCAAAAGGATTGAACCCGTCGGATGAGAGCCCGAGCCTCACATTTCGGACCTCAGACGCAAAATGAGGAAACTCCCTGTCTATATGCTTCCAGGCCTCCCCGTCAGCAGGGTGTATAAGGGTATCTTCGCCTTGCAATTCCCTATCAGCGTGCCATCTCATAGATTTGGCCGTGTGTGATGACATGTACAACCGTTCCAGCCTATCCCTCAACGGAAAATACCGAAGTACCTTCATAGGTTTCCTATTGCCTGCAGGAGTCAACTTATACCTGTCACTCTGACATACTGGACATGTGTCAAGGTCACCAAGGTCATTCCCTTCTGGATCTTTACCCCAGAAGAGAACACAATCATATCTGCATGCATGGATCTTGATGTAGGAAAGCCCAAGATCTTTCAGTATACATCGGACCTTATGATGAGTGGTAGGAAGACGATGACCGTGGGGCAGCATCGAAGCAGTGTACTGTAGATACTCATCAACAGCCTTCACAGTCGATTTTGTCTCAACTTTAATCTTCATAACGTCCATCACACTTTCAAGAACCGTTTTCTGACAACCGGGGTACACAGGGGTCTGTTGGAAAGCAAGTAGTTTGTTGTACCTGTCAATACCAGCAGTGTTGACAACTCTAGGGAAGGGCTGCACCGGGTCAGACATATACGGTCCTTCAGAGCATACACCCCTCTCATAAGGAAACATATCGTTGATGAAGGCCGTTGTTGGATCGTTGGATGTACTGCCCGTCTCAGAAAATTGCCCATGATCATGCGGACCCCTTGATGATGTTTCACCGTGATATATCCAACATGTGTACTTCTCCCAAAACCCATTACTTTGAAGGTGCTGCCAAACCTTGTCAATTGGAAATTGATACATATCGCTGCGACATTGACATTTAGTGCACGGACAATAGAAAATTGTATTCCCTTTAGCATTATTGATCACATATTCAATAAAACTAACAACTCCTTTAGCATATCTTTTGTCCCATTTTGGAAGCGAAATCCAACTCTTATCCATATCCTGAGAAAATAACATAATATATATGTATAAACGCTAATTAATTAAATTTACGAATCATTCAATTTATATTATATCTGAGTTAACGTACAATTAATATATATAATAATTACTAATTATATATATATATATATATATATATATATATATATATATATATATCAACAACTTCATATATATTATCAAACCCAAATCGATCAACTCAATCACACTCAAAACACAATATAATCAACTCTAATTAAAACACAATATAATCAACTCTAATTAAAACACAATATAATCAACTCTAATTAAAATTCAAAATCAATGTGCATAACGAAAATAAAACTCTTAAATCAACTCAAAAACAAGATATATACATATACGTACCTATATATAGCGCCACAAACTAATTTCGGACAGATTTCGACAACACCCAACAATTTCGCCAACCCCAAAACTTTTTCTCTCGTTTTTTCTTTCAAATCAGCTACTGTCTAGATCTGGAAATATAAAGCATTTTAGCCGACGAAATTATATATATCGTCGGCCAAAGTTTTAAAATTTCGTCGGCTATAGTTCACAGACTATAGCCGACGAAAAAAACTATTTTAGCCGACGACACAACATTTCGTCGGCTAAAGTGGACTTTTAGCCGACGAAAATTTAACTTAGGCGACGAAAGTTTTTTTCGTCGGCTAAAAGTCCACTTTAGCCGACGAAAATTTCACTTAGGCGACGAAATTTTTTTTCGTCGGCTAAAATGGACTTTAGCCGACGAAAAAAAATTTCGTCGGCCTGCTAATTAAATATTCGTCGGCTATGATACTTATTCTGGTAGTGTAGGGTCTATAACACTTTAAAATGTTAAATAGAGTAATAGTGAGTGTTAAATGAAATATTAGTGGCCTTATGAAAGGTTGTAACTTATGATTTTTCATTCATAGCATTCATGTGGCTCCAAAGTTCTTTTATATATAAATATGTGATATCTTCTTCATTCTCAATACACCAATTCAGAAATCATCTCCTCCTCTCTTGAGTTCTTTCTCCATTTAATTTATAGTGTTCTAATAATAGATAGAAAATACTACAAGTTTGTCAGAGTGTTCTTGGCAGCTGTGCAGCTCCAAAGCCCAAGTGATAATTATATTCTAGGAGACAAGTGTCATCAAGCCTTTTGCATCGGTAGATGAGACATAAATTGTCTTAAGAAAAGTGTGTGAGACACATGACTCGATTTCATCACTTTCCTATTCCCCTATATATGAGTTTGTAGCATTGGTGTTCTTCATGTATTTTTTATTTTATTATTATTATTATTATTATTTATTTTAATTATAAAATTAAATTTATAAATACATATATTTGTAGAGAGCTCTTCTAGTGAGGACCTCTAATAAGTTGAGGACTTTTCGGTTTATCCCGCTTTTCGATCTTATATCCACATCTTAACCGTTTATTTTATAAATATTTATGAATAGATCATTTCTGTAAATTTTCAACTAAATTGAAAGTCGTTAAGACATTCATAAGTGTGATTTACCAATTATGAACTTGAACGGTTCATGTTTAACAGATTTGGTCCGTCCATTGATTTGATCTAAAACTAATAATTAACGATCACTAATTTGGCTGAAATTTTGTATAATTGATCTACTTATATAAATCTACAACTTCAACGGTTAAGATGTCAAATTTTGATTAAAAAGTTAGTCTAATAAGTAATTAATTCAAAAGTCTTCAACTAATCTTTAACTTAAAAATCCTCATTAAAAGGGCTGCCTATATTTCTACTATCTAACTCACTTTCGTTAATTTTGTAAACTAAGCTATATAGCTCGTAATTGAGACATGTGCTGCACTTCCTTCATTTTGGAATTAGAACAACACGTGTGAAGTATAAGTCGTGTGGCATGTCTTGTGGTGAGGAAGGAAATCACTGCTCGGCTCACCTCTAGACCCCCACCATCCCAATACTTCTGAACCTGAGTATATTTCAATGCAGAAAGCTTTAACCTTGAGTCACTTTTGTAGCATGTTGTTTTAATGAAATCGGGGAAAAAACGATCAAAGGAAAGAAAGATCGTGTTGAGCTTCACTATATAATGGAGCCTTTTTGGTGCAAGCCCGAGTAGAAGGTGAGGCAGGTCTAATTTGAGAGAACAAGTATGCAAGTATGCAACAAAATGAACAAACGAAACAAAACTCATAGATTGAAAAAAAATCAGTTCATGTAATTCCATATGAATATGCTTTTTACCTCAAAAATCACGAACAAGGCAAACACAATATTCTACAAATGGAGTAAATGAGTAACACAAAATAGTAATTGAGTCGGGCATGGGGTTAAGCCTACCGTTAGACTGAGTTCCAAACCAAAAAAAAAAGAAAAAGAAAATAGTAAGTCGACCATTTCATCACATAATGCAACTTCTTTCCAGTATTATTTCATCATATATTGTTAAAACTTGAAAGCCAAGGCTAGTATATACCATCAGAATAATTTTCTGGTGTCATTATTATCAGATTTTGAAAGAGACTAACAAACCAGAATCAATCTTCAAGGAGTACTTAAACCTTCCATCCTTCACCACCGCTCAATCTCAAACTTTTTGCCCAATCAAACTTCTTTGTGTTTGCACCCAGTTTCATAATTGATCTCGTAGTTCCTGATGATCTAGAACTAGGCCGAGGAGGTAAACCCTTTTCCCTTTCAGCTGGTGCTGGCTTTTTGCTCTCTTTTATTTCAATCTTGGTTCCTCCTTCCATTTGTATGTTTATATTCACGTCACAAAATGCTAATTTGCTTGCACTTCTCTCCTTTTGGTGCTGATAGAGCCTATGCAATCTCAGAGCAAGTTGGCATAACCCATCTTTGATTTCTTCTTCCAAGTCTTTTTCTACTTCCATCTCAAGCTCATTGCGAATCTTCAGCTCTTCTTCAGAAACATCGGTCCCTGAAAATCTATGGTTTCTGCCTTGTAATCCCTTGAGATGATCATGTAAACTGACCTGTGTCATAATACAACAGTTATAATCAGTATATGAAATGACATAATTAAGGTTTAGACTAATGCACGTTTGTTTTTATGTAGCAATTTATGCTTATATCCAAAACGTATTATATCGCATTAGACACAAAGGGACTTTGCCTAACCCTAAAAACGACGTCGTTTTGAACATAAGCTTAAACTGAAAAGTAATAACAAGGAACTAGTTGATTGTTTATTGTGTCACCAGCCAAGTTTCGCTGGCCTCATCCGATTCGAGGATTGAAATATCTGCAAAAACCCACAAAGGATCATCAAAGATTGATGAGAATAAACGCACAACAAAAGCAAAGTATATCTCGACGTACCTTTATTGTTGCATATTCCTTGCTGGTCCATGATCTTCTACTTTTTTCTATCACTGGGATTTCTTGTTTGTGCTTTCAAATCCCCCATTTAAATCATAGCACATCGATTAGGACTGATGGGAATGTGAACTTGAAAGTACATTATAGTTGGCATGAAGACGACATAAGCTGGTTTGGTTTAGTGAGTAAAGGCCGTTAGGGATGTCATTTTGGTTCGCTTATTCGAATTTAGGCGGACTATACATTAAAACAAAGGATGTGTTTTCCACAATGGAAGTGCTTTACGTGAAAGGAAGGAATGGAAGGGGGTTTGGGTTGGCCTTGAAGCAAAATCAATATGCAAATAAACAGATGATGGGACTATGGAGAGTTACCCTTCAATTTGGGCTAGTCTTGAATCGTGCCTACAGAATTTCTTGTAAGTTCTGTTTTTAGTTTCATAAGTGTTTGTTTATGTGATTTAGTGTTGTATTGAGTTGATTCATTAATCATTGAGTGCTTCCTCTTCTTCTGTTCACATATCATCTGTGTCACGATTTCTGGTAGTTTGGAACAATCGAGGGTTTTTGAACACGATGAAATGAGTAAGGTTATGGTGAATTAATACATGTGAACGATGTGATGCATCAACTTTGTAAAATGAGTCGTTAAAGTTGTAATATGAGCCTTTAAAGTTGTAAAAAAAATTAGTTATAACAGTAGTCATCATTTGTCCTTAAAGTGGTAATTGAGTTCTCAAAGTTGTAATATAAGTCATCAAAGTTGTAACTATCACCTTAAAGACTCAATTACCACTTTAAACACATATTTTACCACTTTAACAACACATGATGACTAATGTTGTAACTAGAAAATTTACAACTTTAAGGACTCATATTACAACTTTGAGAACTAATATTACTGTTTTGATAACTCATTTTATATACTTGATGCATCACATCATTCGCATGCATTAACACATACTAGAATTTTTCCGATAAAAGTGGTGGTTTACGACTAGCTTTACGCCCTACACGACTGCAGCTCGATCTGGCCAAATTAAAAGAGATATGTTTCCAGAGTTTCTCTTGATTACAGGAGAGCGCTAGAGCTTAAGAAAATACATTTGGTGTCATTATAGTTCATATTCTTCATTAACACATGCAACCAATGTAAGGAATTTGAGTTTATACTCAAATCATACACAAAATTAGTGGCACGAGATGAAAACTTAAAAGTTATTAATCTTTATCCTTGAATATATCTTATAAGCATGGTTACCTTTTAGTATTTTAATGGACAAAACAAGGGCTTGTACATATTTTGGTTCATGTCACCTGTAAATCTGTAATATTGTAGAGCAAAAGTATTAACCCGGCAAAGAATAAAGTTGAAAAAACTTTGACAATACCTTTACATCCGATTGCAGATCGAGCATTTAGTAGCAGTAAGCTGTAGTTTTAATCGATTTATCAATCTTAGAGATGGATGCCTTGTTGGCCGTTAAAGATCTGCAAGATCGATCATCAAATTTGATGACCATGTGTTTTCGAATTGGATCGTAGCAATTCAAACTAGCAACCCACCCCGATCCTAGAGTGAAAAGAGACCTCATCTCTTTATATATTGTGTTGGTCTGCTACTCAAAAACCCTAGAAGAGAAAAGAACCACTAGGGTTGTGGCTTCTTGTTCTGAGATGCAAGATAATGAGGCAAGTTTATCTAGCTCCTTCCATAACTAGCTCTTACAAAAAATAGAGAAAAGGAATGGAGGTGCATGCAGAAAATGCTAGCTAGCTACTTAGGGATCTTCTTCTTCTTCTTCTTCTTCTTCTTCTTGTTTTATATTGATGTTTGTCATCCAAGTCTGGAATCCGGCTGGCTATTGACGTGCACTGTTTGGAGTCGCCGGTCTCCTGCGCGCCTGCACAAACCAAAGAAGAGAAAGGGCACCGACTCCTTTAACACAAGCGATCGTAGAAGTGACCTCTTCGATCAGTAATTTGGTCTAATGATAATTAACAAGCTAGGTGAACATGAAAATAGTGAAATTACCCGTTTCTTTTGTTTTTTAGTTTGAAACGTCCTTATCTATTTATGTAATAATGGCTAGTTTTAGGACCATTCCTGAAAAATCTGATGACTTTGAATGGGTACATAACTTCGTGTCTAAGTCCTTGTGTTACCTGACTTGTGATCATTGCTCACCCATTTTGTGCTTAGTAGGTGACCGACGCACCTCTCTAAACTCAACCATATATATTGATCGCATGTACTCGAAACTACTCTAATCCATTCATTGATCTCTTGTCGATCAACAATTAGAATGGTAACATCGACAAGCTCGTAACCTTCAAACTATGGCCTTATATAAGAAGTTTCGTGGAAACTAGAATATAAGGACACTCAAATTGAAACTACAACTCATGGATTTTTTTCTTTATTACTTAAAAAACTTAAAATTACAACGAAAAACCTCACACACAACAACTTCTTAACAAGTCAAACAGGAAAATAGGTTGTGCTTGACGGGAAAGATGGTACAACCAAAAACCACAATGGATTTAGATCCTCTAAAGTAACTTTATATAAAGTTAATAAAATCTTAACCCTCCTTCTAATCCAACGAGATTAACCCCTGCCACAAGAGCAAACATGCTTTTAGACTTTTTTCTCTCAAATCAAACCTAACGTCGTTAAAATACCACAAGAAAAAACCAATTCTTTAAACTGAATTCTAAAATTAGGGTTTATGAGTCTTGACATCCATGGCTGCCTTGAGTAACCATGAAACTGATTAATTCTTGCACTTCGATCGATCGCCGAAACTAAATTACTTTGTGTAATGGATTTAAATATACATGTAGAGTTAGCAAAAAAATAGATATACATGTAAGGTACCCATAATAAATTTTTGAAGAATCAAACTTTGTTTAGTCCTTGTAGTTTAGTTACTTCATCCGTTTAGTCCTTTAGGTTTTGAATTCATCTGTAATATCCTTCAGGTTAAGATTTTTAATCTAAAAAGTCATACCGTTAGTTTTTTTCGTTAACTTTCAATATTATGCTCAAATATTAATTCAGAAAAAGCTACTAGCACGGTTACAACCCTTTGTAACCCGCCTGATCCCGATAAAATGGTGAATTTTAGGGCGGGGTGTTATAAAGGATCTTCACTGATTACTGGTTTCAACAAGTTTTCTATTTCTGCAATAGTTGACATTCTCTTCTGCTCGGTCTTGTTAGTATACACCTTTAGGTTGTCCTCTCTAATAAACTCTTCTTCTCCGTCTAAGCTTTCTTTCTCTAAAGAATATGAATCAGACTTATCTAAAGGGGATTCATACTCTTCTTCTGACTTAGAATCTTCTGAATTCAACCCTTCATTTACTAATATTTCACTGTGACCCTTGAAATGGTCTTTTAGCAGCAAAACTGGTTTTAAAACTAGCTTATAATCACCACTCTTCGCTGACGATCTCTGATATTGGTCTGTAAATCCTAAACTTGTAACGCTTACAGCGTTGGTAAGGCGAGATTCCCAAAAGAATTTGTTATTCTTTTTAAAACCAATCATTTGTGGATTCTGAACTATCGTCTGTTGAAGAAGGAAGTCATTTTCATTTAACACATCTGCTCCTTGACTTTCACATTGCCAGATGATTTTTATGACAAAAGTTCCTCCGCCAAGGAAACTTTAATGTCACGAGCCATAGTATCCATGATTATTTCATTCTCTCCCATGGTTATTCTAGTGACTGATCTTGGAGCATTTTCACAATTTTCTTCAGGTATGGCATATCTTTTGACAAGAGTATACCCTGATCCACTATCTACAAAGGCATGTAGATGGTACTTCCTATATTTAGGAAATTTCAATCCTAAAGTGATGTAATTGCTGAATCTGCTTGTTTGGACCTGCTTTACTTGTTCTTTCCTTTCTGCAGTTTTGCCAGCAGTTCGATAGGCTATTTCAAACCTTATGGAATCATTCTTTTCATCATAATAGGCTATTTCAAAACATTTTAGGTTTGTATATTCTATTGCTGCATCATATTCTTTAATTAAAATCTTTGCAGATCTTTTGTCCTTTTAGGACACTCATTTGTAAAATGTCATTCGACCTTGCAAAACCAACATCTGCATTTCTTCACTTCTCGAAAGTAATTTGAATTAGTTTTTTTCTTCTAAAAAATCTCTTCCTAGGAGAAGATCTTTCTCCTGCAGAACTCTTTTTGAAGGAGCTTTTCCTGAATTTATACTTCTTTTTAAAAGCAAAATTCTTTCTCGGCTTGTTGCTAGAGATCATTTTCTTGTATTTCTTCTCTATGTGACATCCTCACTGCATTGACGTCTCCAATATCTTGGGACACATATTTTCAACTCCTTTGAGTTGCTTCTTCGCAGTTTTAGATTTTCTGTTCTCAACGCATTGCTTTCTCGGGAGATCTCTGACTCTCTCAACAATCCCACCGTAAAAAATGACAAAAGATTTTCTTCTAAATATTGTGCTATTGCATAGTTCCATGGTTCTGGTAACTTCCTGTAATAGGTTATGACCAGATCTTCATTATCTAGGTCTCTAATGGTATAGTAGTAATTTTGGAACTCATTAGTGTACTCTTCTAAGTACCGCATGTTGCAAATGCTCAACTTTTGAATGTTCGCTTTAGCTCTTTCTTTAGACTGCTCACTATGCGCAGTAACGTCTCCACAAAATTGTGCATAGATAGGACATGCGAATTCTAGAGGATTATTGGTTTGAGCTAGTTTGGTTTCTCAGTCAGGCCATTGAGAGCTTCGCTTGAAAGACTGATACCATTTCTGGACTATACCGGTTAAGGAAGACTCATAATATGCAAGAGCTTCCTTGTAGGCATATTTAGACAACACCAAAGCCTGACTTAGCCTTAAGCTAGCTACCCAGTTGTCTATTATCTTTTTCTTATCTCCTATCCTATCGAGATCAAGATAAACCCCTCTTTCAGATACTGATTAACCCCATTTGGGTTCTGTAGGGATTTACTTCTGAGAACTTTGTTCTCCTAGCTTTAATGTATGAGTCTGTCCTTTAGGAAGTTTAATATTATTTTCTCGAATGATCCTAGTGGGGTAGTTTGTGATGTTCTGAACTACAGTGCTTCCCTAGGGAATATTTTTGATTTCCATTGTTGAGGATTCACTTGGTTCTTCTTTTGTTGCTTGATAAGGAAGAATCTTCATTTTTTTTCTCAGTTGGACTAGAGAAATTTTTTCCATGATCTTTTAAAGCTCCTCTATAGATTCACAAATTTCTGCTTGTTCTTACAACCTTTTCAATTCTTCTAACTTTAAAATCATCATAGGTCGTGTAGCATATTCTTTCTCGAAAGATTCTTCAAGACAAGAAGTTGGCTTGGTTATAGAAGTACTAGCATCTTCATAGCTAGCGAATGAATGTCTATAAAATTGTAAGCTTATTTTTCCTCCCATGTCTTCATAGGTAGAATCATTGGTATTTTCTACCTATCTAGCTGGAGGTGTCAGATTCCATTCTCTTGGAAATGTTACTTTATGCTATTTTGTGACATGCTTATGTTCAGTATGATTTCTAAGATTGGTGAGGATTGATGTTGTAATCCCGGGACTATTGAGAAATATGGTGTTTAGGGTTACATTCGAGCTCATCAGCTTATAATAGATTCGACAATCTATCACAAGCTCCATCATCAATTTCTTTATGGAAATTCCATCTGTCTTGATTTGTAATCTTAGATAGCGTGCTGCATCTTTGAGATGTGTGGTGAAGTTTTAGAAAACATTGAAGTATACAACTTGGTTGCACAAAGAAGCTTCTACTGTTCCTAACAGGCTTTTCTTAAAATCTATTATTTTATCATCTTGTAAGACACATAAAACGGAACAGTCTATACCATCTATGGCTAAAAGCTTTATTCCTACTTGGACTGCTCCAATACGCATGTAGCAATATTTCTTCTGAGATGCTTCACTTGCCTCTTTTGAAGTGATTAACTTGATGTCGGTTTCTTGTCATGTGGCAGGAAATGTCAGTTAAAGAATCTTGAATATGTGAGAATCCATAAGGAAAGATCATCTCCTATAGATCCCATTGAGCTTGAATCTAGGAACTGATGCTTCCTGCATGCTATATTCAATTTCATTATACTGAAATTCTTGAGTGTTGATTAACTGTACATGCATAATATTTCTTTTACTGAATATTCTACTCAGCATCTTCACATCTCTTCTGGTTGAAGATGTAGATTTGGACGAAGACCATGTAAGGAGTTTAGGTTCACTAAACTTAAACTTATTTTCTCCCTTTGGTAAAGGGGGTATAATTATTTTACTAGCTCCATTTTGAGCTAGTTGTTCTTCATTGATCTCTTCTCCTTCTTGTATCTTCATTTTTATGCTTGTTTGCAGACTTGCTATCTTGCTGTTGGAGATAAGCGATCTTGTAATTCTGTTGATGAATTATTGCCTTGACATTGTCATGCACTGTCTCTATAGGAAGAAAAAAGCTTAGAGGTTTATCATCTTCCTGTTTTACTTTTAGTTTAACTCTGTGATTCATCAATATCGGGTGATCAGAGTTTCTAAAAGCTTTTTCAGCGATTCATGAGAAGACTTTAGCTCAATTGCTTGCTGACGAATGTTGTCGGTGAGATACTCAGTGTGAACAAATTACTTTTCAATATCAAATAGATGTTGTTTTTCTTTGAGATAATCAAGCTTAGATTCAAGCTTGCCAAGTGTTGAACTTATCTCTTCAAGTTTCTTGAACTTGAGATGAAATCTCTCAAGTTGTATTGCTACCTTGTCTGAGGTCTTGTTCCTAGACAGATGATCTAGGTATTCAATTAAGCCTGGTCTGGAAGAATCAAGCTCTTCGACTCTAACTTCTATCTGGAGGTGGACAAAATCGTCATAGAGCGTATTTAATACTCTCAGATGTACTCTATAGAGTATTGATTTTCTTGAATATGTTTTGAATGAAAGCACTTTTGCCCCTTATCAGTACCTTTTGTAATACAAAAGGACTGATAATTTTTTAATTTGGATTCTCTCTTGTTGGTCAAGAGAAGCCAACTTTGTGGCATAAGTCTTGATAACTTGCTTTTGAGCCAAACAGACTCTGATACCAGCTATGGCGGATCTAATAGAGGCTCAACACGTTCGGCGGAGTTTGATCGTAATCAAAAACTTCTTGTAGAACTTCAATTCGTTCTTCGGTTCGTTTGATTTTTCGCTGAACTTTGAGGATAATATCCCAGTAATTTTTTTATTTTTCTAGGAATATTATTTCTATATGTTTCCAATGTTCTTAGTTTTCTTTTTTTCGTCATGCAATTCTTTGTAAGAGATTTTAGCATAAACTAATAAATCAAGCAGGGTAGCTATTAAATTTGTTATTGATAATGAAAAATAACTGTTTACCTTCGAGTAAGAGGATGAGTTTATATTTGCAGTATGCTTAGATAACCAAATTCATATACCTATGCCCACCATACTCTGTCAAAATTAAAAGCAAACAATAGAACACAAAAAAGAAGGTTAAAATGGTATTTTTAATAGTAACAGAATATTATTTTTCTAACAGAATATTCTAACAGAAAACTAAGTAGATCAAAAATAAAAAGTTCATGGACTAAACAGATTAAAACTAAAGATTAAGGACTAAGTAGATGAACCACCCAAACTTTAAGGACTAAATGATATTTTTTCCCATTTTAGAATCATTATATTTGAATAGGTCGGGGGAAGTATGAATATGACGAAACCAGATGCAAATGCACACACTCAATTTTGGCAAGCTAGTTTTTAGTTTTTCATCATGTTTCCATCGTATTAAGATTATCTCATCCCCACGAGAGTGTGAGCGCTGACAAATCAAAAAAATAATTTGTAAGGAAGTAGATATAAGCGTTTTAGTTTGACGGTTATTCAGTGTTACGAGTTGACTGTGTCAATCGAAATGATGCTGAAAACATGTAATTTCTTTACCATAATCATATTTTCGTATAATGCTTATATCCTACGGTCAAATTTTTAATATTATGTTTGTTTGATCTTGCTCTTTGTGAAATGTATATATGACCAATAAACATGTTATACAATACTAGTAAGCATAGAAGGATTTTGAGCGATCCAAGTAATAAAACTAAAAATAGATAAATTTGACATCACTCGTGTATTTAACACGTACTAATAAATTATGTGGATCGAGATGACAGATGAAGAAAATAACTTGTAAGCAAGTACAAACTAGGGTTTTAGTTTGACGGTTATTTAGTGTTTAGAGTTGAGCATATGGATGGAGACCAAAACGATGATAAACACACGTAAATTTTTTTACCATAGTCACATTTCCTTATAATGATTAAATCTAACGGATGGATTTGTCAAATTATTAGATCTAATGTATCGAATTTTTAGAAAACGAAAGAGATTGAGATAAAGAAGGAACAAAGGTTACTAACTAGAGAGACCAGGAATCAATAACTCCACCATTACTCCTCTCATTTTGGGTAAATGGAAGGTTACTGACTCTCATTTTGTTTTAGTTGAATTTTTCAAGCTAATGACCTCTTTCATTGACCAAACTAGAAACTAATCATTGTGTTGTTGTTGGGTATATGAATTGAGTGAGAAAGATAGAAAGTTGTGAAATGATCAGGCTGCTTAATCCATGAAGGCTTACAAGATGGAATTATCGGAGGAATACAACAAGTTTGGCGGCTTTGAAATAGTTGCACTTAGTTGGTTTTGTGTTTATGTCAAGGAACTATTTGGTAAAAACACATGTAATTTACTGCTTGATATGCTTGGATTGATAGTTCTTTTGATGTAAGATTGACATATGAGAACTCTAATTGAATGTAACAATCACTACCAGTATCAGTACTTTAGCCGATGAAGTTAAGTACACAATTTCGTCGGCTAAAGTCTTAGCCGACGAAACGTCGTCGGCTAAGAAGTCATCGGAAAAAACCCATCGGCCAAGACTTTAGCCGACGAAATTTTGTACTTAACCGGCTAAAGTCATTTATTTAGCCGACGAAAAATTTTTCGTCGCTTATCGTCTGGAATTTAGCCGACGAAATTTTCTTAAATTTCGTCGGCTATAGCTATTATTTTTATTTTTTATTTTTATTTATTTTACTTTAGCCGTCGAAATTTATTAAAATTTTTTGGCTATAGTTATTTATTTATTTAACTTTAGCAAATTTTAATAAAATTCGTCGGCTATAGTTATTTTATTTTTTTACTTTTTTTCCTTTTTTTATTTCTTGTATTTTTGATTAATTTATTTTTTACTTATTTTTCATTTTTACACTGGTGGTGGAGTAGGAGAAGGAGGAGGAGAAGAAGAAGAAGAAGAAGAGGAGGGGAGGAGGAGAAGGCTAGGAGAGGGAGCTATTGGAGAAGGAGGAGAAGAAGGAGAAGGATCTAGAGGATGAGGAGGAAGGAGGAGAAGGAGGAGGAGGAAGGAAAACGAAGTGGAGGAGAAAAATGAAAGATATAAAAATTTTGAACTTTAGCCGACGAAATACCCTAATTTCGTCGGCTAAAGTTCAAAATTTTCAAAATCCCTGCCAAAATTTTTGAATTTTTAATTAACTTTAGCCGACTAATTTTAATAAATTTCGCCGTCTATAGTTATTTATTTATTTTATTTGTTTATTTAACTTTAGCCGACAAATTACCCTAATTTCGTCAGCTTTAGTTATTTATTTAACTTTAGCCGACGAATTACCCTAATATCATCGGCTAAAACCCTAAACCCTAAACCCAAAACCTTATACGTAGAAGCTTCAAACGAAAAAAAAAATCATGAAATAAGATATGACTGGAATGGTGAAATACGACAACGGTTGAAAATCACGTAATTTCGGTAAAGTCTCGGTGCCCATAGTTACGGTTAACGCAATTTTCTATTCTTTCTCCCTGGAGGTAGCCCTATCTCCGGTGGTTATTTTTCATAAAATTTTTATACCAATGGTTGCATCTCATCGATTTGAAACTATTTTCAGTTCAAGGTCCGGGCAAAATATGTAATTTAGACGGTCAAATGACTGTTTCCGTGCGTTAAGGGGTTTGACTTACGAGATTGACCATAGGATCGAGCCTTTAACGTTGTCGGATCAAGTTGA
Source organism: Comarum palustre (assembly GCA_951800085.1). Lineage (NCBI taxonomy): Eukaryota > Viridiplantae > Streptophyta > Magnoliopsida > Rosales > Rosaceae > Comarum > Comarum palustre. Next base: position 11,908,519 of record OX637588.1, on the reverse strand, counting down.
ATCTTTTCCTATAGACATATTTTGACAAAATGATCATATCAGACGGTCGGATTTTTGTTTCTCAACTTTGATCATCGGAATCACAGCATGCCAACTAATGTTGTATAACTTGTTTACTAAGTTTTAAGTAAATGTTTTGTTTCAAAAACAAACTCTACGTAGAAACTTCAAACGTAAAAAATCGTGAAATAAGATATGACTGGAATAGTGAAATACGTCTACGGTTAAAAATCATGTAATTCCGGTAAAGTCTAGGTGTCGATAGTAGCGGACAATACAATTTAGGGGTTTGCCTTACGGGATTGACCGTCCGGATGAAGCCCTTAAATTTAACGGATCAAGTTGAAATTTTTACCAAAGACATATTTCAACATATTGATGATATCTGACAGTTGTATTTTTGTTTGTAAATTTTGATGACCGGAATCACAACATGCTTACCATTTACCATTATTTATCTATATGGGGAGCCCTATCATCGAGGGGTAAATGTCACAAAATTTTTAGATGGACAGTTGCGTCTCATCATGGTGAGAGTTTGTTGTGTTGAAGGTTCGACTAAAATACCTCATATAGATGCATACATGAGCGTTTAAGTGTTTAGAAAAACTGCATTTTGAAGCCTTAAACGAACTCGGATGGCAAAAAAACCCATTTTACATAGCATAGCAATGAGTTTTACGCGTACGCCCGTTCGGCTTCCAGATTGGTATCACAATAGTCAATTGGACACCAAAATATCCGTAGTGTAATTTTGTAACTAAAAGGTACTTTAGCTAATGAAATACCCTAATTTTGTCGGCTAAAGTCACAGACTATGGCCAACGAAAAAATTAGTTTAGCTGATGAAATAATTTTTCGTCGGCTAAAATTCCACTTTAGCCGACGAAAATTTAACTTAACAGATAAAAAAAAATTTCGTCGGCCTGTTTTTGGTTATTTCGTCAGCTAAAGTCTTTTTCTGGTAGTGAATTCTTTTTAGTATGTTTAATTTCTTTTTACACAGCTTTTGTCCAAAAATAAAAAAATGGCAAGCTAATATGCTTGCTAGGTAAATAAATAAAACTTGGCGATGGAAAATATGTTCTTGCCAATGGGTGAATTGCGACAGTTTAAGTAGTATCCATTTTCCATTTCCAACTAGGCGACGACCTTTGCAGTCGCTGTGTATCGTCGTCAATTGGGTGGCGACGACTATTTACCATAGCCAAAAGCAATGACAACGCCCTCAATGGCGATGAGAAAAATGTCGTTGTTGTTCGTTTGCCATGGTAAACTGGCTTTTAACGACGATAAATTGGCTAACTGAATTCTATTGGAAGAAAATGTCGTCGTTGTTGGTCTTTTGCCACGGTAAACTGGCTAACTGAATTCTCTTTTGAAGTGGTTGCAGACTGTATATTGACTACCATTTGGGTGCATATTCATAATATTCGCCAAATTTCAAATTCAATCTTTAGCAAATTCATAATATTCTACCAACAACCCAACATCAACATAAAACAACAGTAAGCAAATAATATTGTCATCCCATGTCCTCACATTAAAACCAGTCTACAACGCGTGCCAATTTCTTCATACCAAAAAACCACATTTCGAGGTAGAGCTTCTAATGAGAACTTTATAATGAGGACTAAGTGAGGATTTTTAAATGAACGGTTGGATCAAATGCACGTAGGAATTATAAACTATCAATTAAAAGTGAAAACCTTAATCCAACCGTTTATTTAAAAATCCTCACTTGAATCAAAGGTCCTCATTAAAAGTCATCTCCGCATTTCGATACCATATTCCCAAATAGGCAAAACAAGCACTCAATCTCATACATCCAAACCATAATCCAACTTACTAGGCCAAATCGCCGGTCGGAAAACAAACTTAAAAACTGCTTCATCACCTTCTTTTTCTTTGGTTGACAGCAGACACAAACTTTAATATAAAAGTAAATAGAAAACTATTGAGCATAACAATCAAATCAAAGAGAGAATCCATGAATCAAGTTATAGAATCACCAAATCTGAAAGATTAATTACCATAGAATGGTAGAGTTGTCATTTGTTGTTATTCTCTACCCTATATATGGTACTCCATCAAGACTGTAAAAATTATCACTCACTAATGGTTAAACAAGTTGTTCAAGATATCTCGAAAAACGTCATAAAATATTTTTCATGACATTTTTCATAAACGCCGTTGAAAATTTGTGTGTAGTAGTGATAAGCAGTGAACATATGAGAGAGGGTTTATTGAAGACTTTTTTGTTGAGTAATAGTTGAGGATTTTTTCCTTAATGATTTATTACATCCACTTTTCAATCACATTTTTTATTTCAACCGTTCAGTTTATAGGTCTATATAAGTAAATAACTTATACCAATTTTCAGCCAAATTGGTGATCGTAAAGACATCGAAATAGATCAAATCAATAGATGATCCAAATATGTCAAACATAAGTCGTTCAAGTTTATAATCGGTGAATCACATTTATGAATGCTTTAACGATTTTTAATTTGTATAAAAATTTGTAAGGATGATCTACTCATATATATCTACAAACTAGACGGTCAAGGTGTGAATATGCGATCGAAAATAGAGTGAAACTAAAAAATTCTTAACTAGTCCTCAATAAAAAGATGTTTAATAAAACCTCTCTCGTGAACATATAATTGTTCGAAAATTCAGCCAACGTGATGGAGGTAAAGACACATCCGAAGGGGCTTTTTCCAATCCATATCTTCTTAATTTCTTCCATTCCAACGGTACGGTGGTAAAATTACTTGCTCAAAGTCATCTCCCCAAAGGGCGATAGTCACCAATTATTGGGGAAGGCTAGCAGTTGATCAATGGGACCTATAATCATGCAGCTGAGAATTATAGTTTGAAACACGTTGTTCACAACTTATGATTCCTCTTTCTGCTTTCCAGAACGTACACATCAAGTTACCCCCCATCTATTTATCACGACAGAACATATCGGGTCACAACTTTTACAAAATAGATTTTGTTTCCCCCAACTTTCCAATTAATTTGTTGATGGAATGCTCTTTCAGTGTTTCTGTGATTACTGAAAATTTGAAATTAGTAATGAAATCTCTTAAGGTCGATCTCTCTCAGTTCAAGCTAGCTGTAGTTCGTTCTTCATTGCATGACCAAGTACTGTTCATTTATAAAGTTTCTTTTGCTTAGATATATTACGATGTTAATTACCAATTTACCAACACTGTATATAGAAGAAAGATTCGATGACAAAATAAAAGGTGAAAAGGTCATTTTCCAGTACCTACTGTCTGCACTACTGTCTGCACTACTGAAATGGAAAGGTCATTTTCCAGTAGCCTTGACAAACCATGTTAGTCATGAATTATGGGCTCCTCTTCCATCGTCCTTTTTTTCTGAACAACCTCTTCCATCGTCTAATGATCGAGAAAGAGAAAGAGCTAGCTTCTGGTAAAACCACATGCTTTTCTGAAAGAATTTCGTTCACTTTTATCACAATATTTATCAGAAAACATGTAAGTTTCCTAATCATGATCAGAAAACAACGACTTAAACACAAAACCTGAAAAAATTTAACCCAAAGAATTAACCTGAAAAAATTTTAACCCAAAGAATTAACCTGAAAAAATTTGACACCTACCTGTAATTTCTAGCCGGTCACAGTGCATGCAGCAGCAGCAGCAGCAGCAGTGTATACTCTTGTTTGAGCCGCGACTAAATTTAGTTGATCAAGCACAAGCAGACCAAAAGATATTCACATAAGAATGCATGGTTGGGTGTGAGAAAGTTAGCTCGAGGATTGGCAAAAATGTGAAGAGGACCAACTGAGTTTCCACTCAATTTATAGAGATGCTAGCGATGCATGTAGATGTAGTACATGCTTAATTTGCTACCTCTGAAGTACAAATGTACTACATCATTTGGATTTTGAAGTTTGATTTAAAAAATTAATTAGCCTTCAAAGAAATCAGTCCTTATACATGTGTGTATATGTGTACGTAAAGACATTCGTCTTCAATTTAATCTTAATGTGGACGTGTCCGAAAATTTGAACATTTTATTTTGAAGGCTAATTAAGCACAAACCATATCCCAAAAGTTTAATTTTAGAGTTTAGGGTTTAGGTTGAGGCTTTATTTATTTTAATTTTGATGGTGTTATTCATAAACCCAAGCTCATAATCTATTTGTTTATGACAATAATTCAATCTTATTTACAAACTATATATCCTCTTAAATTTTTTCCATGATTGACATTCATCATAGATAGGCCGTGTTAATATACTCCCTAATGAAATTTTTTATGGTATACATCACAGTACCGTAGACAACCCTCTCTCTAAATTGTGAGATTCATGAATTTGAGATGGAGTAACGTAGTCGGACGATACAGGGGGCTAACCAGCGTTAAACCTTAGATAAGATGAATAGTTAACCAGCGTTAAACTTTTAGATAGAAGTCTGGAATTAACCAGAAAATAAGAGAAAGTTGTACGCTTAATCGTTAATAATATGATTGATTCATCGAATCCCTAAATTACAACATAGAGGTGCCTTTATATAGGCTCTAACACATAACTAAAACCTATTTAGAATAGAACTAAAATAATAAAACCTAACTGAACTAGAAATCTTAGAATAACAAATAATATGTCTTTTTGCTCGAGAATCCCAATATATCCAAAATAGTAACTTATGATTAATTTCATCATTAAGAAGCTTATTTGAATACCAATTTCCGATATTCAAATCATTCTTCTTAATGTGACGCCTTTTCTTTCTTTTCGAGATTCTTTGTTGATTTCGGCTAGAATCTCATCCTACATCAGTCTTTCCAAGAATCTCATCCTACTTGGAAAGAGCTCGCCCTCGAGTTGATCTTGAATGAAAGACAAGAGTTTGTAGACAAAATCCCTAATGATTTGGATAATAGAACGTGTGGACTATTAGCAAGATCTTTTGCATACTTTATCGGTACAATCATGATCTCCACGTCAAAAATGAGTTTATCATAGAGAACTTGGTCAGATTGTTTTGGGCACTCAAAATTGCATTCTTTTATGTCACCTAGTTCCGAATTATTTACTTGAGGTTGCAAGCTTTCTTCAACCGTGTCAACACATGCAATTTCTTCTATAGCCTGTTCTTGGATGATTTCTTGAGGAATTGCTTCATTTGGAAGTTTTTGAATAATCTCTTGTGGAGCTTCTTCCGTTGGAATTTGTAGATTAGTTTTTGGTATAGCTTTTCCGTCGGATATTCATGTATAATTTTTGGTAAAGCTTCTACAATTGGAAATTCTTTTGGTTTTTCTTCAGTTAAAATATTACTCTCAACGGGCCAAGCAAATTGTCTTGCTGTTAATTTCCTCGCTTCAACCTTCGAATGATACCTCTTGATAGGAAAATCTCTAGGTAGAAATTTTCCTTTAAGAAGACCTCTCATCTTCCACCACGTTCGAACATGTTCTTTACCTTGCAACTTTCTACCTCTTTGCAATTCATCCCACCAATCAGCAGCAATGCTTTTAAGTCTCGAAGAAACAACCTTTGCTTGCTTGTCTTCAGGAACATTCATAATCTCAAAGAATCTATCCACGTCTTTTAAAAAATCCAAAAAGTCATCCACGTGCATGAAACAGGAGAATTTTGGAATTTCTGCAGTAGATAAGAAATTTTGATTATCAAAGTGATATTGCCCCATGGATCCTCTTCCTCCATCTCTCTTGCAGTTGTTGTTGTTTGTCAAAATTCCTCCAATCTGAGCTTTAATGGTTTCAGTTTTAATGTTTGTCAAAACTTCTGCAGTAGATAAGAAGTTTTAATGGTTTCAGTTATCTGAGCGAAAAGACAATCCAAATCTGCTCTTATAACTGTCATGGATAATTTAGATAAAAGAGACGGGAGAGACCCGCTCTGATACCACCTAACGCAGCGGGACGATACAGGAGGCTAACCAGCGTTAAGCCTTAGATAAGATGAATAGTTAACCAGCGTTAAACTCTTAGATAGAAGTCTGGAATTAACCAGAAAATAAGAGAAAGATGTACGCTTAATCGTTAATAATATGATTGATTCATCGAATCCCTGAATTACAACATAGAGGTGCCTTTATATAGGCCCTAACATATGACTAAAACCTATTTAGAATAGAACTAAAATAATAAAACCTATTTAGAATAGAACTAAAATAATAAAACCTAACTGAACTAGAAATCTTAAAATAACAAAGAATGTGTCTTTTTGCTCGAGAATCCCGATATATCCAAAAGAGTAATTTATGATTAATTTCATCATTAAGAAGCCTATTTGAATACTAATTTTCGATATTCAAATCATTATTCTTAATGTGATGTCGTTTCTTCTTTTCGAGATTTTTTGTTAATTTCGGCTAGAATCTCGTCCTACATCATGGAGGGGAACAATCTTTTTTATTTTTGCTTCTCTAATTATTTAACCTAGCCACCATTCCTCCAAGTAGTAAGTGAATATGATAGTTTTTTGAGTAACATTCAGATTAGAAAATATAAAAGAATTATAAGAAAAGTTACCGCGCTCTATGATCTTAAGCTGGTCCTACCTAGATTTCCATTAGATTGGCACATACAGAAGCACGCACTCTATGACATGAGGTAGTTCATTCCTTGAGTACAACTTCATGGCTTTATCGATAATTATAAAATTGTATTTTGGCGTATGTTATCTGCGTTTTAATTTGTTTTTTATTTTTATAAATTTATTTATTCATATTACATCTTTACTTTTTTCTCAACTATAGAAAAGAGAATCTCATTTTCAAGAATTTGAATTGTCTATTTTATCCATACTTTTTTAAATTATTAGATTTAAACTTTAATAAATCAAAGGTATAATCAGAAGTTTAAAAATTTAACCATTCCCAATAATTCCTAAATCTCTTATGGTTTTTATTAATATAGATGTCTATTTTATCCATACTTTATATAAATGATAATTAGAAGTTCAAAAATTTAATAATTCTCACCGTTTTCTAAATCTATTTTGACTATTAATATAGATAGATAAGTTTTTTTCTTTATTAATATAGATAGATAAGTTAAAATTGGGAGGTTAATTGGACTGTTCGGTGTGGATGAATTATTACAACACAAGTTTAAAGAGACTTCATATTTTCCATGTTCTTCAAAGACTGGTCTGTGTCCTTCCATAAATAGCTCATAAACACAAGCTGATCATCAACCAGCAAAGACAGCTTAGAAGTCAAGAACAGGGAGTTGAGAGATGGAAGTAAAGAAAATGTTGGGGTTCCTCTTTGGGATCTTCTTCCTCGATGGGATGTTCCTCCTCTCTGTGGCTTCTAACGTCCACCACTACAGCTTTATCGTAAGGATCGATCGACTACTTGTGGTTCATGCATGAGTATTTTCTTTATACCTTAAGGCTTACTGTTAAGATCATTGCAGCTGAAGGAGACGAACTTTACAAGACTATGTTTCGAAAAGCCGATGCTCACGGTAAATGAGCAGTTCCCAGGACCAACTATTCATGTTCGCAAAGGAGATACTGCTTTTGTTAATGTTCACAATGATGGCAAATATGGTGTCACCATTCACTGGTTCTCTCTCTCTCTCTCTCTCAAATAAAAACGATCACTGTTCTCAGTTTTGATACTCTACTTCACTATAGTTGGACCTGAATTAAGTATCTGAACTTTTCTAGGCATGGAGTGAAGCAACCAAATAATCCATGGTCAGATGGTCCGGAAAACATCACCCAATGCCCGATTCAGCCTGGAAAAAACTTCACTTATGAGGTCATTTTTTCAGATGAAGAAGGCACGCTATGGTGGCATGCGCATAGTGACTGGTCTCGAGCCACAGTCCATGGCCACATCGTTATTTTGCCTGAAATAGGAAAGACCTATCCATTTCCCGAGCCTTACTCAGAGAAGACACTTTTTCTTGGTACACATATATATGATCTATAATTTTAACCTGTTGTCTTCTAGTTCAAATCTAGCTAGTTATGCTTACTCTGTCACACCTAGTATTCGGAGTCCCTCTTATTGATACATATGGTATTGGCAGCATCTTGGTTCAATGCTGATGTTAAGGAGCTAATTGATGATGCCACACTCATTGGAGGTGACCCGGATCCATCGGATGGATTCACTATCAACGGCTGGCCTGGAGCTTTATACAATTGCTCTAATGGTATTTACATCTGTAAGAAATGATGCCAGTTAAACTGTGCAAGGACTTGTGTACAAAAGTTAATTTACTTAATGTTCTGTTAAATGTTGCAGAAACCATATCGACGTTTGAGGTTGAATACGGCAAGACCTATCTTTTTCGTCTAGTGAGTGGTGTGATGAACGAAGAAATGTTCTTCGGAATCGCCGGACACAACTTCACCGTGGTAACTCAAGATGCAGCATACCTCAAGCCAATAATGACAAGCTACATAATGATAGCTCCAGGCCAAACCATGGACATTCTACTCACAGCAGACCAGTCTCCAAGCTCCTACTACATTGCTGCCAGTCCCTTCTTTGATTCGGGGGCTCCATTCGACAATACCACCACCACAGCCATTCTCCAGTACACAAACGCTACCGCCCCGTCGTCCATTCCTTTTCCTTCACTTCCCTCAACGACTGACAAAGAATCTGTAGATAACTTCACAAGCAAGTTGAAGGCTTTGGCAAGCGAGGAACATCCCATTAGTGTACCTCAAAATATTACCAAAAGAATCTTTATCACAGTTTCGGTGAATCAGCTACCTTGTGATCTTGTTAATGGCACTTGTGGGGGTCCTCAAGGTAATAGACTGGCTGCTAGCTTGAACAATATCAGTTTCTCTACCCCAACTACAGATATACTGCAACAATACTACAGGTACAAGTAACTTCTTTGCAATGCCTGCATGTTTTACCTCAAGCCCAGATACATATAGATTGATTAACGTATGGTAATTGCGCAGCATGTTGAATGATACCAGCTTTGACAGTGACTTTCCTAGCCAACCAGCTGTGTTATTCAACTTCACAGGGGATGATGCAGACGATTATTTACTGCCAGAAGTAGGGACAAGGGCAAAATTGATTGATTACGGCGAATCGGTTGAAATTGTGTACCAGGGGACTAATATTGGGAATGCAGAAAACCATCCGATGCATTTGCATGGTTATAGCTTCTATGTCGTCGGAGCAGCTTACGGCAATTGGAATGAGACCACCTCTCCGGACACTTACAACTTGATAGATCCACCGGAAGTCAACACCGTCGGAGTTCCGAAGAATGGATGGACTGCCATTCGATTCGTTGCTAACAACCCTGGTTAGTAGAACAACCTTTCTCCTTCTCTCATACATATTGGATTAATTGCTATGATCTAGAGTTAGGTTTTATGACTAGTATTTGTCTAACCTAGCTATAACGGTTAAGTAGCATGTACTATTTGAACTACATATGTTAGCAATCATATATAGTGTGTGTGAAATGCAAACTGAAGAACTTCCATGTTGTAGGAGTGTGGTTTATGCATTGTCATTTGGAACGTCACGCTAGTTGGGGCATGAACACGGTACTTATAGTGAAGAATGGACCAACCAATGATACCAAGATCCGACCACCTCCTCCGAACTTGCCAATATGTGCTTAGTCTTGGCATCACATGGTCACGATTAGTTTTATTTATGGGAAAGTATGAATGCAAGTTTTATCTTGTTCTCTGCTTTGAATTATTATTATTACGTCAAAGATTTTGGCATCGTCCATATTTCTCTGATGTAATATATTTTTTTCATCTTTAATAAAATTTTAAATTAATTAGGAAAATAATATATATTGGTTGGTGGAAGAACAAATTTAAGAAGTGATCTACACATATTGGCCTAAAAACTGAATGAATGAGATGTATGTTTAGGCCTAATGAGAATTGGGTCTGAAACTGATTTTCTATAAGTGTTGGGCAGCATTTTGGCAAGTACCAGTGGCCCAAATAAAATAAGTTTTTTTTGTTTTCGGCCCAAGGAAACAGAAGTAGGCGAGGCAAAATCCTAGGTGGACTATGCTGCTTTCGTGAGCATTTCTACTGGTTGAATCTGCATTGGAAACTGAGAATTTTTTGATAAGCGAATCAACAACAACTACAATAAGCAAACAGCTCGACTTCTTCGATACAACCCAAACACTAAAGCCTTACGCCTTAGCAAATCAATTCGGCTCCGTGGAGTCATCATTCTCGGTGCAAAGCTTCTCGAAGTAAGGTTCTGTTCCGTTCACTATGATAACTTTGCTCGTCTTACGCGAGTATCGATAAGAGCAGAATAAATCATTACTCATAAATCCTTCTGAGATGACACTGGTAACCTACATTCGTTTGACGCGAACCGCGGGTGGCGCACACTTTACTCTCCTACTATTTTCTACATTTTGAACTCGTGCAGTGGCATGCCAGCATCTTCTTTAAATTTCCGTGTAATTTACTTTTTGCACTTAAAATTTCAGTATTTTTACTATCTTCTCTTTGTTTGGAAGCGTGGCCAAAACAATGTCAAAATATAATATGTAGAAAATAGGTATTGAGAGCATAAACAAAAAAGTTAGAGACACTAGCCCCCACAAGGCCAAACCCAAAGACAAAACATTCGAGCTTTTACATTGTTACCCAGCTAGTATAGGAAGTATCGTTATGACATCTAAATGATCAACCAACAAGCAAACAAATTTGACAGCCTTTTCTTACCAAGCAAACAACAATACATTGAAGACACCGCCTTTGATGGAAATTATATATACTATTATTTTTAGAGAGAAATGAATAAATTCATTAATCAAGAGACAAACCCAAATTACAAAGTCTGCAAACGCGAAGCCGAGAAACTAGAAATTACAAAGAGCATGAGACTCCAACTCAATCAAACTCGAAAGAGTAAGAGAAATCCAACAACTCACTATATTAAGGACCAGAGGTCCTACAATCGAAAGCATAAAAGCAACACTATCAGTCAATCTACCACACACACCATCCATATTTGCTAGCATTGTCGTCATTGCCACCAATTGTCCTAAAATAGTGAGGAGTACTAAATCAGAGCAATGATGCCCTAGTAACTGCTACCAATCAAATCCTAATACACAAATCATATGAAAACCTACACCCCAAAGGAAGAGCTCCACCAAAATAACATCAAAGAAACCACCATCAAAACCCAAGCAATGAAGTAGTTGTGGCTCACAAAAGAGGGACCGAGAACGAGAACCAAGAACCATAACCAAAAAAATAAGGGGTGATGTACCCATGTGTGAGCACCCACAAGCTCTCACGAAGGATATTGATGATATAGTCGATGGGTTGTATTGGTGTTGGTTGTTCGATAATCTGGAAAAAGTTAGGATTGTTTTGACAACAATATAAAGATCCAAGTCCTCCCGAACTGGACCGGGCCAGTAATATCCACATAGGGAAAATGCACCACAAGAGGTGATAAGGGTCCATAACCATGAAACCCTAAATAACAAGAAACTGAAATTAACTGTAAATGTAAGATAGATACCCCATTTGAGTCTGTAACCCAATCTTAGGTAAAGACCCAGGCCTAGGCCCAAAGGACATGAGGCCAAATACAAGGTGGTTGTAACCAGGCCCAAACAACCAAGACATCAATCATGTGTGTTGCCCTCCCATAAGCTTTCAATCTCTGCATCGACTCGGTCGCGTTGTCGTCGTATTATCTCAAATGCTGTCAGGAACATTCTCTGAACTCCAGCGCTCGCAAACCCTTTCCTACACTCACCCAGCAACCAGCAACCATCAAGATCAAAGTCCGTATCAAGATTCGAAATGAGATCAGGTGATTCACTTCTCATCCAGATTCGACAGTAAAATAAACAATTGAACCACCGACGCCGGCCCAACCATCAGATTTCCACCACCAACAAGCCACTTCTCATACTCCAAATAAACATATCAGAAACAAAAACCATGACCACTACCAAATCTGGTGAAATACCTGCTTTGCACACTCGCTGGCGAGCCCTACCGTTGAACCACCGATGTCGGAGCATCATCAGAAATGGTGAGGTGTCTCACCAATCCTGCAACACTCCAAACTCTGATTTGCCTATCTTCCATGCTAGATATGTTGATGTAGCAACAGCTCCTCGATTTGAGCCTCTAAACCAAAAACTTCTCCTCAATTCAAGCCTTAGAATACATAGACAGAGCAGTGATAAAAATCTCGTGCCCGACCACAGCCTTCGTACGCCGGTGTGGCCAGAGGCCGACACCAGGGTTGCGGCGCAGCCAGATGAGAGGGAGAAAGCACGAGAGAGAATTCTAGGTTAAGCGCGTTCTAGAAAGAGGAGAATGGTTGAAAGTAAAATTGTGAAAGCATTGTTCATTCAACGCGTTAATAGACGGTTTCACCCTTGGTTCAGAATTATTTCTAATTTTGCCATCAGTTCCACCTGGCAACGCCGTAGTATATCACTTGTACTTCTCCATGACAAAGTCAGTTACTTCCCCGATATCTCTTCTTTTATTTGGGTTTTCGTTGTTTGTTGTTAGAAGTTTTCTGGGTGTTATTCTCCTTATCTCTTTTTTTCAACAAGTTTAAATCTTTACTGGGTTAGATTATGTTGAGATTTGGTGGCAAATTGGATGAAGGTTACTTGGATTGGGATTGACACTTTTGATCACATAAGGTATGTTTCATCTTTACTTAATCTTTTGTTTCATTTTCTTTTCCTTGGTTTGATTTCATATTCGGATTAAGTTAGGGTTGTGACTTTAGATTGGGTTTGCTATGTGATTTGGTTTTTGAATTTTTCATTGGTTATGTTTGGGTGTTTGATTCTTAGTTTTCTTCAGGGATCGTCACCATTGAAGGAGTTGTACATTTTCTCTATTTGGTGTTATATATTTGAGAATCTAGATTCTTATATGATGATGCTAGTGTAAGATGAAAAGCTCGGAGCTTTATTTTCAAGGGTAGCACGCTCCCGCTAGAATTTTAAAAGTGGTGTACCATCTATTTAAACTTCAAATGAATTCAGTTGGTTCCATTACAATTTTTTTTAATATCTCAGGTCCCTAAGATCGAACTATGAAGGAACTTTCAGAATCTTTGCGTACGTTTGTGAGTTTTCCTTCTGCTTTAGCCTACTTTCTTTTTCAATCTTGAAAATGGCCACTATTGTTGTGATTCTCGGATAAGGTGAGTCTCACTTTCTTTGCAATAATTGGGTATCGCTAAAATGGAATTCTTTTTCCAACTGACCTATAAAGACCTGTATTATTACTCTCTATGTGGTAGTAATCGTGTTTATATCATGTTATGGTTTTGGATCATATACTTCTGTGGTAAGTGATATCGATTGATTCTAGGTTTGTGTTTCTAATTGATATTTGTGAGTCCCACTTACATCTCATAGTGTTTTGAGGAATCGATTATTCGTAGTTTCTTCATTTTCAGGGCAGACAAATATTGATTATTGTTAGTTGTTGCATCAGAGGGGGTTGAATAGTTTCCCAGAGGTATGATTATAGTTAGGGATGGCTTCGGTCTACTTCGGTTCGGTTTATACCTCAAATTGTAAACCAAACCAATATTATACTTCAGTCTAATTCAGTCCAATTTTCTATTTTTCCAAATATCAAACCGTAAACCAAACCAAACCTATTGTTCGCTCCAGTTCGATTTTTTTGTTTTGTTTTATAATTTAGATAATTTTGCTTACTAATTTCTTATGTAGAGTTGGTTCACAAAATTGTACACTTGATTATAACCTACTAAACAATGTATACCACATTAGTAGGCACGTTGTAATTCCAATGGCTAAAATTCTCAAAATAAAAATTGGAAAATCTAATGTGTTCATTATAGTTAAATATGAGTGTGGTAGAAAATTCAACTTGATTCGGTAAAGCTCAAGGCTCAATCGGAGTGATCAACACTAATTCAACATCACTTATCACATGAAAACACTATTACCTACCCCTTAGTGACCTAGTTTGGTCGACTCTTCCACACATTACATTCTCACATAGATGAGATGTAACCATCCATGCAAAAATTTTGAAACATTTACTTGCCAAGGATAGGGCTCCCCATAAAGAAACATAAGCGTAAATATTGTTGACCATTTTGATCGGGACCCAAGCATTGTCGGTTTAAATTGATTTTTCCACCGTAGTCATCTTTCATTATAACAAACACATCATATTTCAAAATATTTTTGAAAATTTTGCTTCCTTTGTATAGTTGGTTCACAAAATTGTACACTTGCATATAACCTACTAAACAAGTTATACCACATTAGTAGACACGTTGTGATTCTAATGGCTAAAATTCCCAAAATAAAAATTGGACTGTCAGATGTTCATTATAGTTAAATATTAGTGTGGTACAAAATTCAATTCGATTCGGTAAAGTTCGAGGCTTGATTGAAACGGTCAACCGTAATTCAACGTCACTTATCACACATAAAACATTATCCCTTAGTGACCTGGGTTGGTTGACTCTTCCACACATTACATTCACATAAATGAGATTTAACCACTCATGTAAAAAATTTAGAATGTTTGCCTCCCGAGGGTAGGGCTCCTCATAAAGAAGCATAAGTGTAACTAAGGTTGAATGCTTTGATCAGGACACAAACATCGTCGGTTTAAAGTGATTTTCTACCCTATCCTTATTTCACTATACCGATCACATCGTATTTTAGAAAATTTTTGAAAATTTTGTTTTCTCTGTATAGTTGGTTTACAAAGACGTACACTTGAATATAACAAACTAAACAAATTATACTCTTAAAATTATTAGATATATACATATATATATATATATATATATATATATAGTATTGGAATTGACCGTTGTTGATACTGGTTGATACCTTCAGTGAGCAAGGCTACATCCACTTAACGTGTACTAGTCTTGGACGCCTTAACGAATTACAAGAGTTGCAGTCATTTTCATAATCATAATCATCTCTATACTAAGAGAGTAGAGTCTCATATATATAGAGGAAGGAGACTACACTCTTTACATTTCTTTTGATGTGAGACAGGATGTCCAGAACGTGCTCAGTGAGGGCATGTTGGTCAGGCTGACAATGTGACTTCCCGATGTCAGATTGGCAACTTCCGAGTGTCTTCGCGTACCTTGTATGACAGTCTTCGTGATGTGTGTCGCGGTCGGGTCTCGTTGTGACTTGTAGGGTCACATAAAAGGTGTTACTTATGCTTGGCGGTAGAGACACATAGTGGTTACTCCAACAACCGTTGACTCCGATTTGAACGATTTGATTCGGTTTTCAAGGGACTAAAACTGGAAACCAGACTAAATAGATCCGGTTTAGTCCGATTTTGTTTTCCTGTTAGGTTTTTTATTCGGTGAGGTTTTAATGATTTCGGTCCGGTTTTTTCTGGTTTTCGGTTTTATAATGACACCCCTAATTAGCGTAGAGGGCAGTGACTAGTGACAAGACTGTTGTATATGGATGATTTAGTGGCAAAGGATTAAGTTATAGAGTTTGTTTTCAAAAACCATATTTACTTAACCACATGCAGTGCTTCATAACTTTATTCTCCCGGCCTTACTATTTTCAAGATTGGAATGCTTGCATGAAAACACAACAAATTTATCAAGCCGTTTCTAGAAAAGCAATAACCAATTCCTCAATACTACATCCATGTCTTTGATAAAAATTGATTAATTTCTAAATTAATTTTCACATTGATTACTTGAAATGGGGTGTTCACTCTTTCTTTTTCTTTCTATGAAAATAAGTAGAGCTACAAATGAAAAAAGAGAGACCATTTTCCTATCAACAAGTTTAGACATGTTTACTAACCTGGAATGGAATTGAAAGTGATGTAATTAATTCTGGAATGGATGAAATCCTACTTTTACTAACATGTCAAGATATTAGAATGGATGTGGGTCACACTTGCTTATCAGGAATCGATTATTCAACCCTAAATATGTATGTGTGTGTGTGTGTGTATATATATGTTGTATTTTAGGGGTATTTTAAATTTATTTATTGCAGGGGTATTTTAGTAATCAAATTAGTTTTTATAATGATTTTATATGGTAAGTAAACAACATCAATCATAATTAGTTTCATTACTGTTTTGATTCCTTATGCTAAGTAAATAGCAGATTGTTATGAAATATCCAGTTACTGATTCTTGTGGATACCGATACTTGTTAATACTGATTCATGATAAGTTTCCTTCGAAGTTAGTAAACATCCCTTTAGATTAGCTACACTTATGAAAACAGAAGATTCAATTGACTGGATCATGAGATGATGCGATGATGAGGCGCCAAACTAAATGGAATACTGGTGAGTACATGATCAATTTCAAAACAAGTTTTTTTTTCTATTTTCTTTTAGGAATTTCTATTCATACCTTCAAAAAGGCTATTTGGATATCTCTCTTTCTTCAAGCTAATATTGACTTTGTCAACTCATTTAAAATTACCAATAAAAACAAATCAACAAAAGTTTTTTTTTAAATCATAATAATAAAAATCTCAACTTAATTAATATTGCAGTCTTCAACTAAGACAAAACTTGATCATTACAATGACGGTCCAAGAACCATATATATAGATATATATAGATTCATAATCGATGATTAAGTAAAGTTTTACAAAAAATTGAAACATTATGTTATATATAGACATTAACTCTTTAATGTAATTTTGAAAGAGGATGCAATTTGTAGACATTTTTAGGTCTCTTCTCAATCAATTTCTTTTTGAATTTCGTATGAACGTATTTGTTGTAATTAATTTATTTTATTTGCTAATTGTTACTGCGCTTGAACAAACAAGCTCGGCTCGATAACTAATAATAGGTTTGAACCAATTTAGAGGATGTTGAAAGCAAATTATGATTGTCAGATGATTTAAAATCGAAGGAGATCTTACTACCGAATATGGAGGTATGAATAAAATATTTTAAAAGAAAAAGGTTTTATTGATTTTATTGAATTATGGGCGTTTTGAGAAAATTATGGAGGTGTGAATAACATTTTAGTTATTTGTAAAAGTAAATTAGAGATCCATTAAGCAAGGATGTCCTTATTAGAGGTATGAATAGAAACTCCAATTTCTTTTTACAATAGGCTTGTCTTCAATATGACATTAGTAAAAGTATTTAATGTACCAAAAGTACTTGACTATGTGATATTCTTTTGCACGATTATCTCTAAAAAAATTAATGTCATTGTTCTCACCTCATAGGCCCCATTTAGTTGACTGAAATGTGATAGTAGAAAATGAATTGTAATCATTTTCATTTCAAGGATAAAATGAAATTGATTTAACATATTTCCATTTGTGATGTTTGGAAAAAGTTAAAACTTGAGATTAGAAAATGGTTTAAAATAATTTATTTATTAATGGTTTTTCATAAATACCCAATCAAATTAAATGTGTAAATTTAAATTAATATGTTTAAGTAAAAAATTATTTATTGACTAGAGTCTACAAGACAATATAAGTAAACTTTCAATTTCATCTAGTGAAGAAAATGAAATACCACCCTCCTAGATGGTATTTCAATTCAGCTTCTATAATGAAATTGGACTACGATCAATTCATTTAGTTTACTTGAAATCAATTATCAATTTATATCATGTTTTTTCACCAACCAAACGAGGCCTATATAGTATGAGTAACTTTGATTGCTTAGGAAAAAACAAGGAATACGTGGTTTATATTCTACAAATCATCTTTGGATTTGATTTTTTAACGAATATAAAATATTCTCCTTGTCACTTATATTGTTTATTCTTTCATTTGTGCGGTTTAGATTGATACTTGATTGCTCTTTGGTTTTTTTTTGTTTTTCCTTTTTTTGGGTATGTTTGGTGTGCTTTCGTTTTCACTTGGTAATGTTAAATTAAGTTTGTTAGTTTTCCACACGTTGGTGTGGTTGGTATCATAGCAGGAAGGCTCATCATAAGTGACTGCTTTCATATCGTTTTACAGGTTGTTGAGTATTGTGGTTTCAAGTTTCGTTACTGTTTTTTGAATTAGGTATGAGCTATCTTATAATTTATGATATAAAATGCATAATGTTATGTAACTGTGTTGTCACGTGTATTAAAATCGTAAATATGGATCTCATGTGTTGTTTCAAAATGTCTATATCGACACAGAATTCGATCTTCACCTGCAGACCAAAGATCACAAAGATCGCCATTCGCGAAGGATACAACTAGGTTGCCCCAACCTGCAAAGTTCAGCTACAAATGGGATCTGACTGTGTACTCTATATATATGTCCAAAACATATCGAACAAGTTAGAGTGCCGATTTAAGCAAAAGTTTATTTGAACATCTGAAAAGTTTTCATATCAGTTTTATGATCTTATCCATTATTGGATTGCATTTGAGCATGATGGCACCTCGCCATCCTGGGTATGCCTGGTATTCCTACCATACATAAGTGTTTCTGATATCACCAACATGCTGAGTGAAGGCTCCTCTTACTATTTTGAGATTGTTTTCATCTGATAACCTTGCCTCTTGAGCAATGGTTATTAGCCTCCTCTAGAGTACACCTGAGGAGAAAGAATTTTGGTGTGCTTATATATCACAACCAAGCCTATGGCGTTGTAATCACTATAGAAAACTGGTTTTTTGTGTGTAATTATTTTAATGTGTACATTAACTGTCAAGTCTAGTGTTGTATTCGCTACAAGAAAATGTTTTTTGATGTACATACATGAACAGTTTTGCTTTCGGTTATTTTGATACTCTTTGACCGCACACAAATCATTTAGCTACCACCTCGCAGCAGCGCGGGGTTACCTGCTAGTATGTACTAAATCTCAAATATTGAACCATTGTAAGCATTGTCAATTTGGTATATATATATAAAGACGTAAAGAGAAGGGGTACAAGTTCATGACCATAAGGTTTACTGTAACAGACATTTTAGGATTATGAAAATACACGAGCTGTAAAACGATACTAACATCGAGCACCTCGACACCCAAGACAGGGGACACTGATCTAGGGGGATGTAAGATACTAACATCGAGTCTTACAGCAATATACTATACAGGGATGTAAAAGGACTTTGTAGGTACTTCAATAGTAACCAATCATCTACTGTGTGGTAGACGGCTTCACACCCTGATGTTTCCATAACTCATCAATTAACAATGTTAACAAAGTAGAAGGAAATCGACCTAACATGAAATAGTAATCTTAAAGCACACAACTTATACAAGGAAGTTTCAGATTAGATGGCGCAGCAGAAACAAAATGCAGGGTAAGTGAAGAAACAATGCAAGCCAAGAACAAAAGAATTGTGTCAGAGAATCAGATCATAGTTAATGATAACTACATTCAAAATTAAATTGATCAGGGTGCAACCCAACAAATAGCATACTGCATGGAAGTAACAATACATGAGGGTAAGTCCAAAGAAAACCAGTAAGTTGCTCAAGAAAGTTGGGTGCATAATCACAAGCAAACCTTTAATCAAATAATATGCGTCACTTCTAGCATCTAGAAGCACAAACACTAATCTGACAGATACACCATAGGCATATAAGAACTGTTTTTCAACTGTTGGATAAGTAGCTATATCCTATACAACATCCATTACTTGCAATCCAAAAACCATATAAACCAAATGGCTACTCACATTACTTTGAGACCAAAAGGATTTCAGGTTTCTTAGCTTTGCTTGGTGTGTTAACATTCGATGATGAATTAGCACCAGCCATCGCTGCAGCCTTGGCTGCCTCACGCCCCCTGTTATCAAGCTGAATGAGGCTCTGGGAAGCTAAAATCGCCTGCGGCACCAAATCATGAGACGCCCTGGCATACAATCTCTTCACCGCAACAGAAGCAGTATCCTTAACCTCCTGAGAATTCAAAGGCCCCAACAAACAATGCCCCAATATGCGCAGCGCCGGCTGCAAAAGCTCCCAAGGCAATGGAATCCTGGCCCCCTTGGACTCCTCCACATGACTGAGACCATTACTGTTCCCGTTTTGCTCAATTCTCAATTGATCCATTTCTTCCGCCACATCATCCTCAATCCCAATCTCACTCTCATTACCACTCCCAGCCTCGGAGAACCCAGCAATCTCCGGCTCACTGTGGTCATCACCGGACTCGAATTGGCTCTGACAAGAGCAATCCTGGCCGGCCCAAGAAGCTAGGAACCTGCAAAACTCTATCTTAGACCAAGCCGGCATCTGCGAAATGTGCTTGTAGTAAGAATCCAGCGCAACTCCGACAATGCAGGCCCGTTTGGTCGACTTCACAGCCACCTGAGGCTCCAGCGGCGGCGACAGAACTCCGAAAGACTGCACATTATTGGAATTGTTGTTCAAATCACTCTTCTTGGGGGATCGGGCCGGAATGTGGTAGAGCGAAGGCTGCGATAGGTCCGGGATCGAAACGACAACAGGATTGCCGTTTCGGAGTTTTGTCTCGGCGGCGTAGAGAGCAAGGAGCACTGCCTCGAAGCCAGCGAGGGAGGGGAGTGAGGTCAAAGAGTCAGAGGAGAGAGAGTGGACGCGGGAGAGGTAGAGGCCGGAGAGGAGAGGGAGGAAGGAGAAAACGACGAGTCGTAGATGGGGGTCGGAGGAGAGGAAAGTGTCGTAGAGCCAGTTGCAGAGGGGGTCGGATCCGGAGCCGGAGGAAGGGGAGGAGAGGACGGAGGATACGGCGGAGTAGGCGTGGAGGGAGGAGAGGAGAGAGAGGGCGGGACGGTCGGAGTCGGCGAGGGAGGTCAAAGAGTCAGAGGAGAGAGAAGGAGGGAGGAGAGTGGCGAGGGAGTGGATGCGGGAGCGGGCTTTGGAGATGGATTCCCACCAGGAGTGCATTGGGTCGTCGTCGGTGGCGGTGAGGGAGGAGAGGGTGTTGCGGGTGGTGGGCCTGGGGTTAGGGTTTGGAACGGTGGCGGTGGAGGTGGGGGAGTTGGAGCTGTGATTTGGGTGGAGGTTCATTCTGGGTTTGACTGAGGGAGTGTGGGTGGATCTGGGAGAGAGGAGACGGTGGGTTTGGGTAGAGGCGCCTTCTTTCTGTAAGACTTGTTGAGAATTTATCTCTCCGTATTTGATTTTCCAGGGTGGCAAATCGCTGCTTCGGTTGTAACTAAATGCATATTATTTATGAAAATGTAATTAGCCAGCGCAATGGATAGTTTATTGTATTTAAAATTAGATAAGTTTGTATCAATTTTTGATCGGAGAATTCAGATCTGAGTAACAAAGCTTATGGCTTTATAATTTCGAGATGTCAATGGAAAACCGATTTCTACAGCATTTAGCTATATTAGAAAAGTTTCAATCCTAATGGCTGAACTTGTGGCTTTAGAGAAAGCTTAATCAAAGTAAAGGATAAGAGTTTTATTAATGTTGAAGTTGAAGGAGATTTCAACAATGTTCTGAATAACCTTTTAAAATTGTTGGCATACATGTTTAGGTGACGCACTTTGACAACATTTTGATTGACTATAACTATCGAACCCACCACAGCTAAGACATGCAGCAGGAAAGCAGCTACGCCAGCTACTGGCGTCCACAAACTGCTACCTAGAAGGAGCTGGGACGCGCTCTCACGCGCAGCCCCAATGTCGCCCTTTGACACAGCATTGCAGCAGTCAGAACCGTGTTAGTCTCACATCGACAGGTAAGAAGAAGCATCCCCACCAATAACCAATATATGGTAACTATCTCTCACCTCATTAACTAAGCGTTCAATGCTCATCTACTGTTACTATGTCAACATCAATACCAACTTATGCATCAGAGAGTCGAAGACCGCTCTTCGGTGGTTTTTGATCCGCGAGTGACGTTCTATGGTCTTATTGACAGTGTAACAGGAGCATACAAATCCCCCTACCCAAGGCATCCCATATACGTTTACACGAACATAAATCACTTGGTGATTGATCAAACTATTTCAAGTCATAGAAGTTTAACTAAAATAGTTTTGATTATATTACCTCTAGAAATGTGTGTTTTAGGAAACTTATATTGTTGTTATAGGTACGGTTGGACACTTCTGTATTTAGAATGATAAGGCTCTTAGTGAGACTTTATGAGGGTAGTTTTTTCATATTGTAAACGGTAGTTGCTCTAGAGGCTTCTTAATGCAACTTATTCTTATTAAAACAAAAACAAGAAGTTATTGACCGGATTTTGTTTGAATTGGTCTGGAAGGATCGAGGATGGTCTTAATGTCTTGTATGGTTTTGAGATGACAGGGTTACCAGTGGCACCGTATAGTTTGCTCAGCCGAGACAAAATGTTATACCTCATCCAATTGTGGTATCACAAGATTGGGTTCGAGCTTTGTTGCATCCAAAATGTTCAACTACGTACATGCTGCATTTGGATCTAACTGAAAACTTAGACCATGCTGGTTTCAATTAGGGAGTAGTGTCTCTGCACCTTACCCTGTCGCCCAATGATCTAGTACAACACCAGAGGATAATTAGGGTTTCCACCGGTTACGTACTTCTGATACAGTTTCACTATGAGCGTTTTCTCAGGCTCTTTCTTGATTGCATGATGATTAGTAGGGGGGTAATTCTGGTGGCTACAACAATCCTGACGGCCCCGGTAAATGGTGTTTAGGCAAAACGTTCAAACCCCCCTTTATGTACCCTCAAGTACTTTTTTGGCTTTGTCATTCTTACATATGCACCCTTTAAACTCCATCAAACTATTAAATTATCAATTTATTTACTTACTATTCATTACAAATTATTTTTGTCTATTTTTATGCAACGGTGAGCTCAATCAATATAGCAATAATTAACCCCCCTGTCCAAAAAAACCCAGAAACTATAGACAACCCATTAAGACCCAGAACACATGAATCAAACCATTATTGAATCAATGAGAAAGACCTAAAATCCTTTATACAAGAACGCAGAAAACAGACCCAAAAATTATAGGCAAAACCTATGAAAACCCAGAACAACGACCCCTAATTTTGGAAAGAAACTCCAATTTTCCTGAAAGAAACCATATTTGAAATCAATGAGGACCTCTTGTACGAGTGGTTATGTCTTCTTCGGTGATGAAGCCCTTCCATCTATGGCGTTGTTATGAAAATGAGGGGGAGGATGACAAAATGAGGGACAGTGAAAAAATGAGGGTTCCGCGTGCGTGGATTCCACCAGTTGCAACCCATCACTCAGGCAAGCAACATTTGCTGGCCTTGGAGATTTTGTGATGGTGAGGGGTGGGACTCGCCCTTGCTTATACTTCCATATTCCTCCCGTTGCATTCATTCTCACCATAAAATTGGCAATTTGGATGTCATTTGACATGATTTTCTTCTCCCGTTGCATATGCTCTTTAGGAAAGTAGATCAATTAACAAGCAGGAGATGCCAATTTTTCCCTTCCCAACTAAGATCACAAGGGTGTGTGAGGAACAAAAGATGAGGAACATAAGGATGGTAAACGTCCCAAGCCTGCGTTAGCCGTGATCCTGCTCCCTTTGAAGCCAGAATATATAGATTTTGTTAGGTAAGTCAGAATAGAAATGTGAAAATATTATAGTTATGTCGCAGATTAATTTTCGTTATTCTATAGTTAATACTTACCATTTGTATTCTTTATAAACTCCTATATAAACATCTATGGTGAGATGAATAAGATATCAGAAAGTTTATTCATCTCTATATCATTATATTTGAGTTGGTATCAGAACAAAGATCTGAAAGGATTTGAGTTTATTCCCACCGGCGAGGATATTCCCCACCGCAGTCCACCACAGACCACCGCAATCCACCGGCGAGTCTCATCCGAGCCCAGAACGCTGTCCAGGCCGCCTCTAACGATTTCGGCGCGTTTTTCCAATCCCAGGCCGATCCGATTCGGCCCTTTGACCCGGTCAACAGACTCGACCCGATCTAACTCGGATCCATCCTACCTGGAACCATCTGACCTGGCTTTCTCCGACCCGGATCTATCTGACCCAACTTTCTCCTACTCGGTTCCATTTGACCTGATCCGGAACCATCTGACCTGGTTCAATTTGACCCGAATCCATCCGACTCGACTTAAATCTGACCCGGATTCATTCCGACCTGGCTCGCATCTCTTTCATTCAAGTTTGGGCCCGAGTCCATAACTAGACCCGGCCTAGCACATTCAATTCAGTGTATCTTCACCTAATTAAGTGCATTTTCACTTCAGTGAAAGTCCACCTAAGTGTAGGTACACCCGACATGCTGCTCCGGTCCAGTTCATTTATCCAGTCTATCATCAATGTCTTCATACTTACATCCTTCACCGAAGGGTGCCCAAATCAAATTTTGCAACCTCAAGTGTAGTTCCACCAACACAAGTATTCACCAGAATTCAAGGACAAAAAATGGCTAGTTTATACATAGGAAATTTGAGCCATTGGGTGTTAGAGGAAGAGTTTGACAGTGTCAGTGTATTTTACAAGTTCGGAACAGTAAAGAGGATATAGGTTGCAAAAAAGCTATCAGGTTTCGCTCTCATCGATTTTCTTGACAGTAGAGATGTTGCTGATGTCATTCGTGAATTAAATGGCTACAATGGCTTGAGGGTTGAGCTTTCGCACAACCCTATATGTGTAGTGAGACATGGCTTCAATGCTGGTAATACTTTTGTGACTAAAAATCCACGATGAAGTGATAAGATCAGTATTGCTTTAAAAATCTCTAACTTTATTGGTTTTGATACTTGGATTATTGATGCGGATGCCACTGACCATATGACTTATGATAAATCTTATTTCACTGAGTTGTGTTCCCCTCTAGTGTCTTATATCACTAATGCTAATGGTGAAGCCTTTCCTATGTTAGAGAAAGGGTCAGTCTGTGTCACTCATATTTTAGAGTTATATAATATTTTATATGTACCTGATTTATCTCATCACTTGATTTTTGTTTCCCAGTTGAATACTGAGTCTAGATGTTCTGTAACTTTTTATCTTATATATGTGATTTTTCAGGATCCTTTTACCATGGAGCTTCGTTCGGAGGTATTTGAGGGGCAAATTGTTTCACTTAGACCAGACATATACAGAAGCGAAACCTGGAGCACAACCTCACACCGTTTTGACTTCGAGCTCTATCTGACCAAGTGAAATCTGGTTGTGGCACCACCGCTTAGGGCATCTATCTTTCAGCCTTATGAAAAATTCTATGCCCTCTTTATTTTTTTATGTGAATGAGTCTTCTTTGCGTTGTGAAATATGTGTCTTGGCCAAGAGTCATCATGCTACATATTCTCCGAGTTTTACTAGGAGTGGTGTTCATTTTGAAATAATTCATTCTGATGTCGGGTATGAGATACTTTGTCTTGTTTGTAGATGATTGCACAACATTGTCATGGGTTGCTCTCCTCAAAACCAAAGATGAAGTTTTTCCAGCTTTTCAAGTTTTTCGTACTCTTGTTCATACACAGTACAATAGTATCATAAAAGTTCTTCGCTCAGACAATGGGAAGGAGTATGTTAATCGTGTTTTTCAACAGTTTTTCTAAACACATGAAATTATTCATCAGACTACATGTCCACAAACACCAGAGCAAAACGAAGTATCTGAAAGAAAAAAACCGTCATCTCCTAGAAATGGCTCGTGCCATTCTTTTTAGTGCTCATATGCCTAAATATCTTTGGGTGATGCAGTACATGCTTCCACTCATCTTATCAATCGTCTTCCATCTAGTGTTCTTCAAGGAAGGATTCCCTATGAGATACTTCCATCTCATGTTCTCATTCCCTCATTTTCATAATCATTCTGCTCGTGTCTTTGATTGTGTTGTTTTTGTTCATGTTCTTAAAAACCAGAGGTCTAAGCTAGATGCCCAGGCGATTAAGTGTGTCTTTGTTGGCTATGGAGGACATCAGAAAGACTATAAGTGTAACCATCTGCGCATCAAAAAGTATTATGTCACTATGGATGTTACTTTCTTTGAATATATGAGTTTTTTTCTTCATCTGATACTGCTATTTAGAGGGAGAATTCATATTTTAAAGAGTTGTATCACGGTAAGGGGAGAAATTAGAAGAAGTGGAAGGAGTCACGCTTACAGGAGATACAATGACGGATCCAGTTGAGATCATTGTTCCGTCAATTTCTGAAGTAGAGGTTCATCCGGAAGCAGAGGCTCCGCGAGAAACAGATGCACCGGTTCCAAGCACTGAAAATGTAATTGAAGACACAACTGCCCCTCCTACCATTTTTCATACCCCTGATCCACAACTCACTAGTATTAAAGATCACGCATTTGAGGTATGTCACCCTAGTGATACTAGTAATAGTGACTCTGATAGTGGTCAATATGTGTTACCAAATAGGTCTACTCGAGGTCAACCACCCAAAAGATATGAACCTACTCTTCAAACCAAATCAAAGTACCCAGTAGTCAATTACATATCTACTAAGAGATTATCTAAGTCATATGCATAATTTGTGAATCAAATATATGTTGTATCAGTACTTAACAACAGAAGAATGATACATGGCAACTTGTGCATGATGCATTGAGAGATTCAAAGTGGAGGAAAGCAATGGAAGAAGAGATTGAGACATTACAGAAAAATGATACATGACAACTTGTGCATCCACCACAAGGCAAGAAGGTTGTAGGCTATCGTTGGGTGTTCACTGTGAAACATAATACGGATGGGTCAGTAAACCGATATAAAGCGCGTCTGGTGGCAAAGAGATTCACTCAGACGTATGGAATAGACTATGATGAGACATTTGCTCTAGTTGCCAAAATGAATACTATTCGGGTTCTACTTTCCTTTGTTGCTAGCTTAAACTGGTCACTCCGACAATTTGATGTCAAGAACGCTTTCATGCATGAAGAGTTAGCCGAAGAGTGTACATGAGTCTTCCACCGGGTATGTAGCTGGTTCTCCAGGTGAATTTGTGTGCAAATTGAGAAAGTCTTTATACGGTCTCAAACAGTCACATCGTGCTTGGTTTGGGAGGGTTTCACAATTCATGCGTAAGATTGGTTACAGACAGAGCAATTCAGACCACACTTTGTTTCTCAAATATCAAGGTGGGAAATTAACAGTTTTAATTATTTATGTCGATGACATGGTGATCATTGGTAATGATACCGTTGAGATTCATAGATTAAAGAAGCAGTTAGCCTTGGAGTTTAAGATGAAGGACTTAGGTGATATTAAATACTTCATAGGTATAGAGGTAGCAAGAGGGAGAGAAGCGATCTACTTGTGCCTGAGGAAGTACATCCTGGATCTATTGACAGAAACAATTATGTTAGATTGCACGCCTATCGACACTTCTATTGAGCAGATCCATCATCTAGCAGAATATCCAGATCAAGAACCTACTGATCGAGCTCGCTATCAAAGGTTGGTTGGGCGTTTGATTTACTTGTCCCATACTAGACCTGATATTGCATATGTTATGAGTGTGGTGAGTCAATTCCTGCATAACCCGAGCGAGAGTCACATAGATGCTGTTGTAAGAATTTTAAGGTACTTAAAGTCAGCTCTAGGGAGATGAATAATATTTTTTAAACACAACAACATTCTCGATGTCTGTGGCTTCATGGATGTAGATTGAGCAGAAAATATTACAGACAGAAGGTCGATATCAGGTTACTTCACCTTTGTGGGGAGTAATTTGGCTACATGGAAGAGTTAGAAACAGAATATTGTGGCACGATCCAGTGCTGAAGCTGAGTACAGAGGTATGCCTCATGGAGTGTATGAATTGTTGTGGCTGAGGAACTTGTAACGTGATTTGGATGTTCATCCTAAAAAGGCTATGCAGTTGTATTTGTGACAACAAAGCTGCAATTGATATATCATAAAATTCAGTTCAACATGATCGTATTAAACATGAGGAGATTGATCGACACTTCATAAAGGAAAAGCTAGATGCCAAAATTATTAGCTTTTCTTTTGTTCCAATTGAAGAGCAGCTTGCAGATATACTCACTAAATGAGTTTCCAAAAAGGCATTTTATGACTCACTAGGCAAGTTGGATATGGTTGATGTATATGCGCCAACTTGAGGGGGAGTGTTAGCTTGTGTCAGAATATGAATGTAAATATATTGTAGTTATGTCGCAGATTAATTTCCGTTATTCTATAGTTAATACTTACCATTTTTATTCCTTGTAAACTCATATATAAACCTCTATGGTGAGATGAATAAGATGTCAGAAAGTTTATTCCTCTCAATATTGTTTCTCTATTGCTACTAATGGTGGATTAAGAGTTGTCAGGAATGGGAAGTCTCTAAAGAAGAGGTACAGACCTCGTGGAAGCAAGAACAAGAAGCTGGTGCAAGGAGAGATGTCATATTCCATGACGTTCAGAAACGAAAGGCCTCGAGGCTGAGGCTGGAGGATAATAGTTTTCCTACTTTTTCTATGAATCAAATACCCTTATCAAACCCTAACAAGGAACTCTCTTTCTCATATCGATTTTAAAAAAACATTTTATTAATAACTCACACACCCTACATATGTCCGTGAGGCTTGAACTCGTGACCTCAAAGTTGTCAATTAAACATCTTAACCAACCAAGCCACGACTCACCGATGAAAGAACTATTTCTTAGGTCTCTATTTATTAAATGGGAATACAAAATTACAACCATGAGTGATATCAGTGGTGGAAATACATTCCTCACTCTTTTTTTTACCTACCCGAAACAATGATTACAATGGACAATAACCGAAAGAGTTCAACCGTAACCTAACCTAATCCAGAAGCCTCGATATATCCTCACAGTCAACCTCAAGAAGAAACAACTCTTTCAAACACTTTATGTCAAAATTACCAACATATAGGCACATGTAACTTCCCTATTACATTGACAACAAGAACTAACCGACATTAGAATAGTCACAGGACACGACACCATAACAATGACATCTCCAACGACACGACCAACATCACCTTACCATAACCCCCAAAACCCAAAACCCTCACCCAAAAAAGGACGGATGACCAATACTAAAACACAAAAAAAAACAAAACAAAAAACAAACCTTGAACCAACATGCCCAAGCCCTAGCTGCAACCCACTAGGCCCAAGGGAAGATCAGAACACATTTGTTGCCTCTTCTCTGACCTAAAACATATGCTGCATCTCCTCTCCACCACCTTGGTCGTCACTACCTCACTAGACTCAGATCCTTACGAGCCGGCGTCAAACTATTTGTTCCACCTTGAAAGGCCAGCCACCAAACCCTAGAAGCAAGGCCCACACCCACAACTTCGTCATCCATCCGGATCGGCAAACCAATCAAAACCCTTAGAGCACTCTCAGCCCTTCAACCACAACAAATCGTCGAAACAACCTTGCAATCCAACCCCAACCAAATCATAATTCTTGGCCGCCCGATCAAGTTGTGAAAGCAGTCGTCACCTTGCCCACGAGAAGATGAAAATGGCCTCTCTAACTCCATCCTCCAAGCCCAACAATCGTTCCCCTACCATGGATCCCGTCCACCCACACTCGACAGACGTCGGCACGGCTAGAGGCCATCACCAAACGTAGTGGTGTAGCCGGACGAGAGAGAGATACTCTAGTTTGATGAAACCCTAGCTCCAAAATTTGCAGAGCAAAAAGGAAAAGTAAGAGAGATACTTATATCTCAACATTTTGAATGTGAGGAGAAGAAGATTTGTAACTCTACTAATCGACATAAACTTTGATGTTGTATTTTAATACGTGGTTTGTAGTTGGAACAAGTGAACCTTTTCTTGTGTTTGCGTTGTTCTTGGACTACCCATTCTTGACCTTTATGATTGTATGATTTGGATGAATGAAATTTTCTCTGCTTACCTAAAAAAAAAACATAAACAAACAACAAATCTTCTTAATAGCACGTAGATTTCTGAGATCTACATTTATTTCACCACATCAACAAAACGAAAGAATATCCAATCGAATCCAGAGATGATTTGGACAAGATTTACTAAAAACATCGAGGTGATTCAAAAGTCAAACCCATACCTAATTTCTGTCACGTCATAAATATTAACAAATTGATACAGGACAATAATCTAGGAAATTTCAACAAAAAATTTCAAACATGAAGAAGTATCGTCACATTAAGAAGAATGATTTGAATATTCAAAATTTGTATTCAAATAGGCTTCTTAAAGACAGTGTTAATCGTAAATTACTTTTCTGGATATATCAGGATTCTGGAGCAAAATCTTGGTTAAGATTCCGAATACATATCTGGAGTAATATTCTTTAGTATCTAGTATTTCATATCTTATTTTTATTAGGTTTCCTAAATTGTAGTCTATTCTAGATTATGTTTTCTGATTGTGTTAGGTTTAAGTTCCTAGTTTTAGTATGAATATGTTTATTTCTATGTCTATGTAAGGTCATTGCTAGATTGTATTTTTTTTGGATTCAAATTATCAATAAGAAAACGCAAAAAAATTAAAGTAGAAACTCTTGTGTGTTAGGCTTATACCTTTGTTTTGCTAGTGAATTATAGTCATATATCCCATTAAAGTTTCGACGCTTGATGAAGCCTTACTGTCTATTGTGATTACATATCCGTTCCGTATCACAAATTCACCATATCAAACAAACACCGAACATAAAGAGAAAGAAACAACAAATCCAAATAGCAAATACATTTCCAAAATCTACATTAACTTCACCACAACGAAAAAGAAATAGAAATCTCCGATAGAATCTACAAGAAATGGAAACTTACCTCTCATCTTTTCATACCCATGCATGTTCGTGTATGTCATCACCCTCACAAAATGAGAAAGAAACAAAAGCCGGCGATCACCCTCACAAAATGAGAAAGAAACAAAAGCCGGCGATCCCCCGTTGAAAAAAGTTGGGTAGTAGTAGGTAGGCAAGGTTCGGCCCAATAATCGAGTCAATAAATCAACGCACCGCCTTCTTTTGTTCGTTGTAAATAACAAAGCTCTCGCCGGGCCCCACTCCTCAGTCTCAGAAAGCCTTCACTATTTTTCTTTCTTCTTCTCCAGTTTAGTCAGCTCCTCCCAAACTCCGCTCTCTCTTTCTCTCCGCTGCATTGTAACGGCGTCGTTTCATGGGCACTCTCTCGCATGCGATCTCCCCCAGGCTTGCCTCCCCGGCCGTCCACCGCCGCCGTCACGGTAATGGAATATTCTCCTCCTCCGTTTCTTCTTCTCGCAGCTCGCGCTCTGCTTCGAGATTGACGAAGAGGAAGAGCGTGAGAGTCGTCGCCGGAATCAAGCACAACCGTGATATCGACTTCAGCGATCCTGACTGGAAATCAAAGTTCCAGAGCGATTTCGAGAAGCGCTTCGCCATTCCTCACATCACCGACGTCTTCCCTGACGCCGTTCCCATTCCCTCCACCTTCTGCCTCAAGATGAGGTTAGCCTCACTCACGCCGTTATCGCAATTCTGCAAAAAAATTGCTTCAATGTACTGACAACTCTGATTGGATTATTTGCAGAACTCCGGTGATCGAAGACTTCGCCGGCGGTTATCCGTCCGACGAGGAGTGGCACGGGTACATAAATAACAACGATCGCGTACTTCTCAAGGTGAATTAGTCTCTCTCTCTCTAGGTGAATTTTACTGTATGGTAATAAAAGAATGGTAATTTTGTTATTTGTTTTTGTTAGAATGAGATATAACTACCGTTTGTGGTTCTGTGAATTTTGCAGACTATATACTACTCATCACCTACCTCTGCCGGTGCCGAATGCATTGATCCTAACTGTACTTGGGTGGAGCAATGGTAAGTTTTTCTCCTCAGCTTTGTTATCTGATTGTGGCGTTTAGTTTTTCTCGAGTTTTCATGTCGATAGGTTCTATCATTTTTGCATTATAAAGAAGCATACGAGCTACTCTGCTTTGAAATTTTGCTTGAAGAAGAATGCAATTGTTGTATGGATCTCTTTTTTATAGTTATATGCTTGGCGTTGCTTAGCATATGGTGTGGTAGGAAACTTGTGATGAATATGAGGTGAAGTTTTGCAGGGTTCATCGTGCCGGGCCACGAGAAAAGATATATTTTAAACCAGAAGAAGTGAAAGCAGCAATTGTAACATGTGGAGGGCTATGTCCTGGTCTTAATGATGTCATCAGACAGGTATGCTCTTTCAACAGTAACTGTAAATGTCCTAGTGATGCTAGTGATTTTTATCTGCCTGGTTTTGAACCGTTATTTATAAATACTTATTCAAATGTGTTGGAAATTGTAGCTCTTTAATTGCTGACTGAAAAATAGTTTCAGTTTTCGCACATTCTGATATAGGATAAACAAGGTGTTTGCAACTATTTTTATGGTGACTTATAGATGATGTAGTAAGAGCATTTAGAGTAAAATAACATGATTTAAGATTGGTAGCAGTGAAATTAGAGACTGAGATGATAGAGGGCAAGACTCGGAATGAGTCTTGATATGTTTACCATTTCATTTCTACATGATCACAACGGCCTCATGGTGCTCTTGCGCAAACAGGCTTTTTTCTGGACTCCCAAAAAGAATTTTTCTTTTCTAAACACACTATGCGTCTGTGTTGCATTATTTTCGTGGTGAAATATCATGGTATCATTGTTTTGTTGTTGTTGTCTTGTTACATGAGAGCAAACTGCAAAAGCTGTACATGATATAAATGTCTATTCTAAGAAGAAAATAGAAAACATCTATCCTTGCCTTTTTGATGTATAATAGGGTGAAACCCGTATGATAGGCTTAAGAGTTGTGCCACTCTTAAACTGTTGTCAAGACTGTATAAACTATATTAAGAAATTGGTATCACCGTATGCATGTTTTCTGGCTATAAATATAATACTTGAACATTTTGTTATAGACAATTGTGTTGTGCTCAAAGGCTTTACAATCCACGGATGTTATTTACATCGATTGTAGTTACTAAACATGCGATTGAGCTTAGTGTCTTCCCTACTTGTTACCCTGTCAGTCTTCATACTTTGAGATTTATTCTTTTAACATACTTCAATCACCTATGCAGATTGTCATTACACTTGAAATATATGGTGTAAAAAAGATTGTCGGGATTCCTTATGGTTATCGTGGATTTTCTGATAAAGAATTAGCCGAAATGCCAGTAAGTTCATTTGTATATCCTTGGTTGTATACATCTATGTAAATCAATGAAAAAAAGTTATTTTTGGTTCTTACTTGCTGTCTAGTATAAAGCATTTTTATTCTCTATTTGGAGAATACATTCTCAGTGTTATAGACTAAGATCTTGAAAATGAATTGGTTAATCAGCTATCAAGGAAGGTGGTTCAAAATGTTCATCTTTCTGGTGGAAGCTTGTTAGGAGTTTCGCGTGGAGGACCCAGCGTTAGTGAAATTGTGGACAATTTACTGGTGAGTATAATGAAAAGTTTTCATGAGGCAATTGCTATTCTTCAAACATCCATTTATGTTGTAATTTATTGGTATTACATTTATCTTTATATCAGGAAAGAGGGATCAACATGCTCTTTGTTTTGGGTGGAAACGGCACACATGCTGGAGCTGATGCAATACACACTGAGGTTGGTATAGCTTGTAGCTCTATTGTAACTTGTGTCACTCGTTGAATTCCGTGAACTATTATTAAGACCTTTTTTTCATTGATAAAATTGTACTCCTGTCCCTGTGGGGCAATGTGATGTCATAAATAAGATTTGAAGGGAAAAGACAAAAAGCAAGTTTGAATGAGCTATGCATTAAGTTTGTTTTTATTAACCCATGCCGTTAAAACTCTTGGAAGTTTAGAATGTGGGCTGCAATGTACACATAAATGCTAGGATGGATTTCACAGGGCCTTAATATGTGATAATGTTAATCGTTGGAAGTTATTGTCACCCTTTCTTTTTCCTTTATCTTTTATGTGCTAGTTTCATTGTCCCCCCTTTTTTGTAGTGCCGCAAAAGAAAGTTAAGGGTGGCTATAGTTGGTGTGCCAAAAACCATTGACAATGACATTTTGTTGATGGACAAAACATTTGGTTTCGATACCGCTGTTGAAGAAGCACAGCGAGCAATAAATTCAGCATATATTGAGGTAGGATGAGTTATGATATTGTTTTTCTGTATGCTGCTTATTCCATGTCATATGTTCTGCTCATGCATGGAATATATTTTATGGGCTTTTGGCCAACTATGTCCTGGTTGTACTGATGTCTACATAGTAAACTGACTTTTCTTCTCAATCCCTTAATAGGCACACAGTGCATACCATGGTATTGGCATTGTCAAATTGATGGGTCGTAGTAGTGGATTCATAGCAATGCACGCATCCCTGGCGAGTGGACAAATTGACATATGTTTGATACCTGAGGTACTTCAACTACAATTTAATTGCATTATTAGTGAGGTACTTGGACACTTTTTTAATTGCATATTAGCTTTTTAAACCTGATTTATTGACATATGCACTTCCAAGGTACCTTTTCAAATACATGGCCCTCATGGTATTCTGCACCATCTGAAATACCTGATTGAAACAAAGGGATCAGCTGTGGTCTGTGTAGCAGAGGGAGCAGGGCAGGTAAGTTAAAAAATTTAAATGTTAAAAGTTTCCGGAAATGGGATTCCATGTCGTTGTGGAAAACTATATTTTAGTTCATTTTCTCCAATTGGTGTTTTTTTTCACAGAACTGTATGCTTCTTTTAATGCAGAATTTAATACAGAAAACCAATGCTAAAGATGCATCAGGAAATGTTGTATTTGGGGATATTGGAGTACATATTCAACATGAGGTTGGTGTTTCTGTATTGATGTGATAATGATTTTCATTATTATGGTAACACTTGTAAGAAAACTTGAGGATCTACATAGTATAACCATTTTGAGTTGTTTAGTTTAACAGTTTCATCCTTAGTAACTTAGGAACTGAATCTTGGTTTCTAACTCATGGATATGTATTTTACTGCTCTCTGGGTTATGATCTTGCTCTATAGGATCAGTGATCTTTATGTGGTTTGTATTGTGTTTTGAACCTCAATCTTAACTAGATTGATACACGGCATATTTTCATGTAGCCGATGATCAAAACTAAGAGTTTTAGTAAAATGTATTTCAGAGCCTTAAACCTGAGAAACATGAATATCTATTTCCAAAAAAAATATGTTGTCATGCAGGAGTCCTTGAACAGTTTCGTTTCTGATGATATTAATTACCTGAATTTTTTTGTTTAAAAAATCAATTATATTTTCATCAATATGGATAAAGATTTATTGATAACCATCTATGTTCTTCCGCCAGACAAAGAAACATTTCAAGGAGTTTGGTGTTCCTGTTGATGTGAAATATATAGACCCCACTTACATGATTCGTGCATGTCGTGCAAATGCATCAGATGGTATTCTTTGCGCTGTGCTAGGGCAGAATGCAGTGAGTGTCTCTATCCTTTTACGTCCTACCCCTTAAATATTAGATTTTGAAACTACTAAGCTGGGAATCTCTGCTGAAGTTCGTTGAATATGGTATGATATGACAGGTTCATGGTGCATTCGCTGGATATAGTGGCATCACAATTGGCATATGCAACACTCATTATGTATATCTACCAATTCCAGAGGTTATTTCTCATCCTCGACTGGTGGATCCCAACAGTCGAATGTGGCACCGTTGCCTGACATCAACAGGCCAGCCAGACTTCATCTAATTGTTAAGGCCTCGCCACATTTTTTAGAAATATACATTCAAAGAGTAAATTATTAGGAAAAATAACCATCATCAGAGGAATCTGGTTTACTGCTCACGTTGCCCATGCCGCAGTAGAAATAATACAAAGGATGGCATTCTCCTGTGCATTCAAAATTTATTGTATAGCAGAACTGCCTCAGAGCCCAAAGTTGGAATCTGAGAACCACCAAGCAATTGGTGCTTGGTTGATAATTTCATGTACATCATTGTTGAATCTTCGAAAATATACTGAATGAGTTCATTGGTATCATGAACCAGACTGAATTATATTTAGTTTTAAAAACTTGAATTGCTTGTGCTCCGTTACATATTTTCATGAAATAGTTTTGGTTCCTCGCTTACCCGAAGTCCGGGGTTCATCGAAATCTTTTTAGTGCTCTTAAGTCGGGAGGTGAGAGTCGTTAGATAAGTTAATCCTTACGTCTGTCTCACACAATGAGCTAATCTAAAGACTTCATACACAACTCGATCCTTATCACTCAACTCACGTCTTCTATTACAATGGAGATTAGCGTTTGTCTTCTAACCTTTATAAAGGCTACAATGAGGTTGACACCAAGGTTTGCAGAATAATATAACTTGATTCCCTGCTTCTGAATTTCTGATGGACTGGTCAAAGATGTGCCTCAGCTCCTCTATTATGGTGCAAATTTAAACATTAGCTAATGGTTGGATACTTTGATTCTACTCAAATTGTTTTCCCTTTTCTGAAGATTCTACTTTGGATAATGATAAAAGAATGTGACTACACAGTCTACTGGTTTTGGTTTGAACCTTCCACTTTTGGTTAGGAGTGAGATGAAACTATTTCTGTTTTAATATAAAGGATGCTAAATCAAGGCCGGCTTTGAGGTTTGCATTAGGATGCAGAGGTAAATGCTCTTTACGATATAGAATAAACTGTTTTGTTGGCGAAGAGTAATGTGTACGAGAAAATGAATGTTGGATCATTTCTTCATTTAACCCCAATTTTGGTTAGTGGTAAATTTAATGCTCTGATTCCTCCACTCCAGGAGTTACACAAGACTGGCTTATCATACATAGTTACACTTGGGTGACATTAATATATTAGCGTCCAGAGCAATGAACAAGTTAAAAGAAGTGGGTAGTGAAAGTGATTCTTCTAGGTCTCTCTGACCAACTCCCTTTGGGTTCTACTTTCTTTTAAACACCTCCACCTCCACCTCCACCTCCACCTCCACCTCCCTCACTCCCCTTTTTTGTTACAGTTTCCTTCACGCACTCTCACAAAAGTGTTCCTTGCGCTGCTCATGCTCCAAGCTTGCCCCGCAGCCTGCCGGTAGGTATATATTTCTTGGTTTCGTCCATTCAACATTCAATTTCTCGGTAAACTCAAATCCAGCTAGTTTCGCCAAAAAAACTCAAATCCAGCTAAGCTCCCAGTCCTACAAAAGCATACATCTTCAATTCTATTAATATGTATGATCATCTTTAATTTTTGGTCTCAACCCGTTAATAAAGTTGAGCTAAAATATGATTTACCTAAAATGTGTTCTATTTTGACTTAACCAAATATGACTAAAACCTATAATTTATGAGGATAAATGAGTGTAGGCCATTATCATATTTTATTAATATAATAATATAATATAATTAAACAATTGAGTTTTACTCCATGCGTGATTGAATAATGATATGAAATAATCAAATAGGTTTCGGCTTTGTCTCTTTGGGTTGAAGATGCAAAACCTATATGAATAATTTTAGATTTGAGTTACCTAAAATTTAAATATAGGTTTAGGTTTTAGACCAATTGTTAGAGATGTTGTCGCAGCCCTGGACTATTTCCGGCCCCGAAACACGGCAGTAACCGCCGTGATCCAAAACTAATGAATAACTGATACGTTATCTGACATATTGACTACCCACTAGGTCGAAACCACAAAGCTAATTTAAATAAAATGACATAAATGTGAGGAGCAGATGAATGAATAAATAAAGATATATACAAGTGCGGAAGGTAGCATACAAGACTTAGACTACAAGATACATGAAGAAAGTCCAAGTCAATGAATATACAACATGGGCCAACGAGCAAAGTACAATTGTATAAAAGCTCGATAGGTTAGAGTGCGCCAAATGCGTCTAAATCAACAGTCACGGAGATCGAAAACTGAAGTACCACGAAGGATGAATAGCTCCTCCAAGGTGATCCCGAAACACAGATATTGAACATCACGCACTGCCAAGCCCCTAGTCACCGATTCATCTCTTCTAAAACAAGTCTACCGTGTACCTGTAAAGTAGGGATGAGCACTCGTCCTCACTAACCCAAAAGGGACCGAACCCAACTAAGATAGGGTTTGAAAACAAAGGTGTAGTTCCCATAGATAGATACTATATATAGCTTTCATCGGTGATTAAACATTTCGTAAAACATGCAACAACCAAAAACTGTATTTGGTTTTATAGGCAGATTTATATAAATTCATTTTTCATGTGCCAAAGCTAACATCAAAATGACTGAGTGCTCAAAGTAAAACAACAGCCTGCAGGGCTTCACATATCTAGGCGACCGAATCCCGGGTTTGTCTTCACAGCAAACTGAGGCCAACTACCTATGCGCCCGAAGACGCGTAGTAGCGAGAGTGTCCATTTACAACTAATGTCCAACATATCACTCATAACAACACACCGCACTTACGACTCGCTAAACTTTGTGCCAGACGAGCGTAAGCGGGAAATTAAAATAAACAGGGCATTGCCCCTCCGGAGGTTCACGGTCATCGACACCGTGGGAAAACATAGTCTAAACACTAGGTCCAGTCACTCTCAGGCTAAGCACAGAAAATCAGGACAACGGTACTACTTTTCGATCTGAATCATCACATGTGTGTCTAGCCTCGGTTTTCTAAACCTTTAATGAAGCGATAAAGTAAGAAAACATATATCGCGAGGCATCAACAATGCACAAACAAATATCATATAGCCTTTATATTATAGAGCACTACAAAAATTTAAAATGCCACTAATCCAGAAGTTACGGCTTACCCTACCTGGTATGACGAAGCCGAAATCCTCGTGCTCCAAGTCTTAATCCTCAAGCTCTGAGTGTAGGCGAAATCCTGAATCCGTCAAAAGACAAGTCAACGACTAAACAAGTCGAAAGCAGAAACGTAACGGTCATTCTATGGTCAACTACCCACTTTTCTAGTTTGACCAGGAAATATCAAAGGTTGACTTTAAGGTTGACCAAGTCATTCCTGGATTGACCAAGTCTACCGAGCTGGTCAAAGTTGACCAAGACTCGGTAAATTCGATAAACTTTTCGTTTATTTTCTCTAACACTAGAGTCTAATTATTTGATGCCTCGATTCTCGAACCGGGTTAGAATTAAGATTATTACTCATTCGATACTTGCGCCTTTTCGTCGCCTATTTAATTTATAAAATATTTAAACCATTTAACCGTAGCAGTAAAAACGTAAAAATTAGTCTTCTACGGTAAAAGTCAAAAGTCAACTTTAAATAGTAAAAATCAACGACCAACGGTCAAAAGTCAACTAATGAATAATAAAAGTTAAAAATCAACTAGTGAATAGTAAAAATCAACAGGTCAAATTGTAAATAGTAAATAGACATTTTCCTGCCAAACACCTGCAAATTCGTCTTCTACAACATCCAAGCAGTTCAATAAGGTAAAAATCGAGAGAAAAGATGGAGATTTTATACCTCGAAGTCGAGCTTTGTTTTTCTGACGGTTCTCCTTCAGCGGAGCTCCGCTCGCCTCCTTCTTGCTTCTGGGCGGCTTCTGGTGCTGCCTGGAAGCTTCTTGGCTCGCTCCTAGTCCGGTTCAACGTCGAACTCGACTGGGCAGCCGCTGAAGGTTTCTCTCTCCTCGTGCGGCCATGAGACATGAAATTGATGCGGTACAAACAAACAAGACCTTGAGCCTTGTATCGTTGCCTACTCACAAACGCCCTATTGGATGCAAGTGGGTGTACAAGATCAAGTACAATCCGAATGGCAATGTAGAATGATATTGTCACGCCCCTGCCCCGACGTCGGTGAGATTTTCACCATCGGACGCTATTTTCAAGATGCGATTGAGTGTTATAAAGCGGAATATAAATAAAATATTATCTTTTAGGCTCTTCACTCTAGGCTCGTCGTCTACCCTGTTATTGGCTTGGTCAAATCTAAATATTTCTCTCTGCAAAAAAATTAGAAATGGGTGGGTGAGCAAAACCACACGCTCAGTGAGTAGACCAATGTAATATGTCCGCAAAGCCATATCGTTTTACACATAAAATAAAATATGTATATATCGTATACACAACAACTCAACCAATGCATCACGTCGCACAATCTCTTCTTATTGGTTATCCTTCAATTTAGTCCACTACGAGAACCTAATGACCATCATGTCTTATACAACCGTGTGTCACATCCTTACTTCAGAATAACCAATCAAGAAGTTCACATGCTCCATAACTAATCAAACAATAACTACTAACATATTATAATAATATAAAATTCCGCATATTTCGCAAATATCGACATGCTTTACTGTAAAATAGAGAGATATTTATAAAAAGATTAAAATCATGTTTCTTGACTATTTTAAAACATATAAGAATATTTTAAACATATTACAAGAATCCACTCATCTTGATAGCATCAAAACCTCACCGAGGACTCAAATCATAAACCGAGCCTCCTAAAGCGGGTCATCTAAAAAATATTACGACTACTTTTCAAACCTCAATGGTTGGAAAGAGGGCATCGATAAGACCTCGTAGCCCTTCAAAAAATAAAAATTGGACTTATGGATCAAAAGTTATGATCGGCGAAAATTTAGTCGTAACCCAAGAGGGAAACAACTGAACTACAGAGAAACAAAGCTCTCTCCGAAAAAATAGGCTATTTTTTAAAAATAGAAACTATTTAAAAAAGCTCTCTCTGAAAAAATGCTGGGAATGAACTGAGCATGGCATGCCTACTTTAGGGTCGAGCCACCGACATAATAAGTAGGACAACAAATTTGGTCCAACAACAGAATGACAAGTGTTGCAAGTATGACAGCTCCTTTAAAATTTGGTCACCTTCTATCCACATGTCAATACCTCATTAATCCACACTAACACTTGTCAGACAACAAAGTAAAAGTTGTCTCTTCAGCATGTGGTCAGCTGCTTCGTGGGGACCAAGTCATGTTAGCAGCTACTCAAATTGTGCCACATCACCAACTCGGAGCAAAATAATAGAAGTTCGGCGAAAACTTTGAAAAATCGTTAAAAATAACGTGGGAGTCTGAAAAATTAACCGAAAAATACCATGAACTTGTGAAGATATCTACTTTCTATTTCTAAGAAGAAACATGACTTTTGAAAAATTTAAAATTCAGGATGTTACATATATAAAGCTCGTCTTATTGTCAAAGGATACAGTCAGTTGGAAGGAATTGACTATCGAGAGACTTTTGCTCCGGTTGCTAAACTCACCACTGTAAGTGTCCTACTCAGTTTGTCATCTTTGCATGGTTAACATCTTTACCAACTTGATGTAAGTAATGCCTTCGTGAATGGTGATCTGTTTGAGGATGCATATGTTTATATGCAACTTCCTCTTTGTTTTGGAGGAAAGAGGGAGAATCGGGTATGCAAGCTACACAAATCCTTATATGGACTCACACAAACTTCAAGAATGTGGTTCATCAAGTTGTCTAATGAACTCAAGATGGCTGGTTTTCATCAAAGCTGGTCTGATTACTCACTTTTTGTTTGAAACTGCAAAGAGATATTCACTGTACTTTTAGTCTATGTCGATGATATTATTTTGGCAGGAAACAATCTCGAAGATATAAATGCTGTGAAGTGCTTCCTATCCACGAAGTTCAAATTAAGAGATATGAGAGTGTTGAAATATTTTTTTGGCATAGAAGTGGCCAGATCAAAACAAGGTATCATATTAAGCAAGCATTAGTACGCATTGGAGATATTGGAGGACTTTGGTTTCCTTGGAGAAAGACCTGCAAATTTTCCTGCAGAATGCAATATTACTTTGACACAAAGAGACGGAAAGTTACTCACCGATCCGTCTCAAATATTGAAGATTGATTGGTAGACGTATCTATCTCACCATTACAAGACCAGACCTTGTAATGGTAAACCAAGAATACCGCATCTAGAAGCAGCGCACAACGTGCTACGTTATCTAAAGCAAGCATCCGAACAAGGTTTGCTATTGTCATCTAGAGGTACACTTCAATTACTTGTCTTTTCTGATGCAGATTGGGCACGTTGTAAGGACACTAGAAGGTCAATTACTGGTTACTGCATTTTATCTGTAATTCACCTATCTCTTGGAAAAAAGAATAAGCAAGGAACTGTATCTAGATCAAGTGCAGAAGCTGAATATCATTCCATGGCTTCTACTTGTTGTGAGATTACTTGGCTGCAGAACGTATTGAAAAACCTCAATGTCACATGTACGCAGCCAACATTACTTTTCTGTGACAATCAAACTTCTATACATATTGCATCCAATCCAGTTTTTCATGAATGAACCAAACACATAGTGTGATTGTCATGTCGTTCGTAAGGAAATCCAAAGAGGTCGGATCAAAACTTCCTACTTTCGAACACAAGATCAACCAGCAGACCTATTTACCAAACCACTTACATCTATACAGTTTACCGACTTGTTGAGAAAGTTAGGTATAATTAATATACACTCTAAGTTGAGAGAGAGTATTGAAGAACCAAAGGAAACGGTTCTAAATAGTTAGGGATTTGTATCAATGATTTGTATTGATATCTATCTGCAATCACAAGAATATTGTTGTCATTAGTTGTCTTTCCTTAATTAGTCTTAGAATTTAGCTAGAAGTTAGGAAGTCTTCTATATATAACATTGCATTCGATATGAATCAAATACCAATCTATTTCACCACAATGTCTCAGTTTATTAAAAACTAACAACAAACAACTTTGATGCCCGAAAATATTTTAGTTATATACTCTTATATTAAATATCTTATATAGAGCTTTGGTTATTTAGCCATTATTGTACAATTTTGAGGTATTAATTCATATTTATATTATGCTATGTGTATATGATTGTCAATTCACAGTAAATATCATTGTTTTCTCTGTCCAATGAGTATAATGATGCCTAAATACAATGAGTATTTATCATTAACTGTCTTTAATAACCTCTAGTTTCTCAATTGTGGAGTATTATGTACACAATCATATAAGTGTCAGTTTTTTATTTGACAACTGATTAAAAGCATTCCACATAAGCCTGGTAAATTTGCACACGATACGATAACACAATACGAAAACGAACGAAACTATAAGGATTTAGTGTGAGGTTTATAGGTTTGGTTTCATATAGGGTTGACACAATAAAAACACGATTTATAATGGTTTGGTTTAGGGTTAAACCGGTAACACAAAACACCCATTAACATAGAGGTATTTTTGTAATTTCCATTTCATTGGCTTCCATATATAAGAAACCCTAGGGCAATGATGGTGAACTGGTGATTGATTATTCGATCGAAATTATAAGGAGAAATCCACAGATGCATGAAACTTTGTCGTTTGTTATTTTTCTAAATTAAGCTTTTGCGATTTTTCTATCTAGCATCTATCTTATTATTACATCCCTAGAGGTGTTCTTGACTTTTGAACTGAGTTATTGTTCAAGATTTATGACTTTCTTCAGCTTACAGATTATAATTTTGAGTCTGTTTTTTATTTATTTATAAAGATCTAATGTATTTTAGTATTTCTGCAGTTTATAAAAAATTGAAAAAAAAAATATTTATTATAATTTTTAATTTAACGGTTAATACGATAATTTATGGTTTGGTTTTGGTTTTAGCATTTTGTATACGATTACTTAATGGTTTATTTTTGTGTGACACGATAAATAGACGAAACCAAATAAATCTGACACGAACACGACACAGTATTTTGTCAAACCTAATTCCACACATCCGCTCTCCACATGTGCATTTTTCTTTTTCTTGTTTAACTAGATTTCAATTTTACCAACACAGTAAAATTGCTTTCGTTTTAAATGGGGTTTAGCAAGACGTGACAACATCCTATAAATCTTAGATGATATAAAATCCAGACCCCTCCAGCTTCTTCAAATTGCAGCAATCAATCCCTTTCACCAACAAAGAATCAGCGACGAAATCATATACCGCCACAGCTCCATCCTCTCTGGCTCCAAGCCCCCACCCAAATCCCATCTTCCCCAA
Source organism: Comarum palustre (assembly GCA_951800085.1). Classification (NCBI taxonomy): domain Eukaryota; kingdom Viridiplantae; phylum Streptophyta; class Magnoliopsida; order Rosales; family Rosaceae; genus Comarum; species Comarum palustre. The sequence continues at coordinate 11,864,618 of OX637588.1, read as the reverse complement.
TCCCACATTCTGCCTCGCCAAAAGGGCCACTTCCCGTACCTAATCGCCGCCGCCCCATAGTCAAACGAAAGTCAATAACCGAATTTAAAATCCTTATTGTTGGGCGTGAAAATGTATTTTCTTCGAACAACCAGTCTTGAGGCGTGCCAGTACCTATGGGTCAGGTACAACCTTGATCTTGATGCTTGTTCGCCTTCTGTCTTCTTCTCAAATGACTGTCGTAAGGGCGTTGGTCAGGCCGGCACTTAGGTTCTTCTTAGACCTAGCTGAAGAGCAACTAGGATTTTTCTCCTCCTCATGCTAAGTGGACGTTTCTTACTCGGACCAGTGTGGTTGAGCAGAGCTAAAAATCAGGATTGTAAGTCGTTCGCCAAATGGTTCCTTGACAAACCGGGGATATTAGCTAGAGTTCTTACTCCAACAATGGTTTTGCGGGTATTCGCCTACAGATAGGGCTTTATGAAGCGGTGGTGGACTGTTCGCTCATGGATGAGACTTGGTGAGTAGAAACGGATATTGCTCACGGATAAGGTTTTGGTGAGGTAGAAGCGGGAACTGTCGACTGGTCGAGCTTTGATGAATAACAACGGGGAATGCCTACCGATAGGGCTTTGGTGAGACAAAAAGATTCGAGGAACCTTTCTGGTAGAGGTGCTCCGAAGAGGCTTGTTTTGTAGTGTGCAAAAGTTGTATTGAGATGTTGATTGATGATGTCGTTGTACCCTGACCCCTTTATATAGTGAACACTAGGGTTTGTTCTTACTTGCAGATCGAGGCATATCAAATCTTCTTCGGATCTTCAGAGGATTCCTTAAGCAACCGAAAATCCTTGCCAAACATAACTTCAAATGGAAAGAGAATCTTTAGAATTACTTAGACCGCAAGAATCGGTCCAATAGGCTCGAGGAGTCAGCATTCGCCAAGAAATATTATTTTGGCCCAAACATAGCCCCCCAGGTCTTGAATGAGAAGTCATGCGTCTTGACTGAAAAAACCTATAGTTCTCATGCATCGTTCACACCGCCCAACTGACAAACACCAAACTCATGTGTAGGTCTTGACTCTTGAAGCTTCAATGACAAAGAGCAGTAGCTAGGCAACCCATATAACAACACAATTAATTTCCAACATGATAATTATGTAATCAACTTGAATACCTAGACTGATCTGATAAGAAAATAGTCTTAAGCCCCCTCTAAACACTTTGACATAGAGAAGCCCCCCACGCTTAATTAAATATGGTAACAAGACCACAAGCATTGGTCTTGATGATAATTGATAGCAATAAACCAAGAAAACTTATCCTCAAAATAGGCACACTTGTACTTCACTCTAGATGAATAAGAAGAACTTGAACCAACCACTTACTGGTTGTTTTATAACTTGACGTTGTTCTCCAACACCACAGCCACTAAGATAAATCAACTCTCTCAAAAAGAACTTTCAAGAAGACTAAGAAACCAGCCCCAAAATAAACTTCATCAAAACTAATAACATTTTGCTGCTTAAGGGACCAACTTTAGGCACGATTTACGCTATGCTCGGATGATGATTCTGGTCAGTTCTTAGCTTGAGAATGTAGTACAATATATGTACTTGAAGGATTGATGAAGCGAACGGCCAAAGAAACCCAGGAAGATGGCACAAATGATCTCCCAAAACAACCTCAAGAAACACATTTTCTGGAAATTCAGTTTTTCCTTATTATTTGGTCGACTTGAAGAGTTTGTACCTTGAGCTTCCCATCGTATTTCTTAATGATTCTTGATTCTAAAATGCTCTAAAACATCCCAACTTGATGTGTAAACAATAACCCCAGTGATAGGTACATGTTAAGATGAAGAAACAAGGTCACCAAAACTCATTGTAGTTCAGTTTTTCTGGAATGGCTGCTTCAAGATGCCGACTTGGAGACCTCATAACTCACTCCTTAAAGCAGCGAATGACATGATTTTTTTTCCTACTTGTAGTCCAATATACTGGCTTTAAATTGGTGTATGGCAAACAGGATTCTAATCCATGGAAGGAGACGCGAATGGACCATGAAAATGCCTAAAAATAAGCCAAATCTGAAATTTTCAGATTTTCTCTTTGTAGGGGCTAGGGCTGGGCACGATCCGTGACGGTCCGGGATCCTCCCAGAACCGGTCCCGGACCGGCACTATTTAAATGGTCCGGTACGGTCCGGTCTTGAGGCCTAGAACCGGTTGATACCGTCTCATTTCAAACGGGACGGTACCATGCCATACCAATGCCAAAACCATGCCTATTTGGTTCAAGAAAAAAGCAACCCATTCCAACACATAATCCAAATTAAATAGCTCAATGCTCAAGTACTGAATGCAGCAAACAACATTCAACATCCATTCATGACACAATTTCAACATAGTTCAACAGCAAACAAATTCAAGTAAATTCATGAATGCAGCCCTAAATTCAACATTCATTCATGAAACAATTTCAACACAGTTCAACACATAATCCAAATTAAACAGCTCAAGTACTTAATGCAGCTAAAGTTCAAGTTACATAAACTAAATTTTAACAAAACACTTCACAAATCACAACCAAAAAGAGAACTTTGGCATCATTGCTGCATAAACAGATCAGTTTTCTGACTTTTCTCACTTTCTGTATCTTCATCATCTGCATTGGTGGCTGAAATTCCAGCTTTTGCATTTGCCAACTCTATAATACAACAAAAAACATAATTAAAGAACTGGAAACAGAATTAAAAAGCAATCATATGCATGTTTTTCCCCTCCAAAATAGACTGTGGACTATCACAATCATTGAGCTTTTCCCTTAATAACCCTAAAGCTGTCTGATTAGCACTAGCATTGTCCACTGTAATTGTCAAGACTTTATCTATCCCCCAATCACTCAAACACTGCTCTATAAGATCTGCTATGGTTATGCCCTGATGATTGGTAATCACACAAAAGTTTAACACTCTTTTATGCATTTGCCAGTCAGAATCTATGAAGTGGGCAGTCAACACTTGTCCAAGTATCCGTGGTTAGACAGATCCTATAAGACTTCAAATCTGTTTTCAGTTTCATTTTCCTATCTTCATACATATCTAGGAATGTTCTAACAAGAGTTCTCCTAGATGGCACTTTAAACAATGGCATCCCTTTACTGCAAAACCTCCTAAACCCCTGCTTCTCAACAAAGCTAAATGGTAGCTCATCAAGAACTACCATCTCAACACAAGCCTCCATGGTTTCCTTTTGATTAAAAGCCTTAGCTGTCAAGTGATTGTAATCACCTGGAGCTAACACTTTCTGTTTTTTCAAGTCTACATTGCCTGGATAAAACCTACATTGCTTATTGTATATATGTTTTCTTGGCCCTCCCGTCCCATTAGGTCCACTATTACAAGCATAATCTCCTTGACCTTTTGGACAGTACTTACACTTAGCTCTCATTTTCCATGTTACTAGCTCTACTAATTTCTGTGTTTGTGAATCCTTTTCATATTTCTTATGTCTAACCCAATAAGGAGTAACATGTTCCCAAATTTCAGCTCTAAAAACACGTTGCAAACCTGGTGGTGGTTCATGTAGGATATCAGGACCAGTTGGTAGGTTGTTGGTCACCACTGGAGTTCGCCTGGTCACCACTGGAACAGGTGACGCCACTGGATCAGTTTGTGATGTTGGTGCTTGTGGAGGAGGCATCAAGTTTTCAGGTTGCGCCACTGGGAAAGAGGACGAGGAAACCATTGAAGACGAGTAAACCATTGAGCAGGTGGCGCCACTACCACTAGCATTGCCTTGCGATTTTGATTTCTGCCATTCAAAGCAGAAAACATGAATTAGAGAACCACCAAACCTGGTTACTAAAATAAAAGACCACGTAGAGTTTTGCTGCAATATGTAGACAGTAGATACAAAAGTGAACATTACCTAAAGTGAAATTGACTAGGATACAGCTCCCACAACTAAACTCACTCCATCTATATGTCTTTCATGTGTTTATAAAACAGCAGATACGCATACAACACACCACAATAAAAAGAACAAGCAAAATCGCATAGATTGAAGAAACCAAAAAACATCAAACATAGAAGTTCTACAAAATTGGACTAGGCACTGAATTAGTTGAAAATCAATCACCAAACTTTCTGTCATAATAAGGAAATTTCATATACTATTGGACAAGACCGGAAATTCCAGGCCAATACAGAAGCTTATATCAAAGCTCCATGCCTCTCATAATCAGTTCATTCAGTTGAACAAAAGGAGTTGTCACCCATTGCAACAAGGGAAGAATCAACAGAACCACCAAAATCTATCAATGCAATTCAAAACCCAACTTCAAAGCAAAACAGTAGTTCAAAGAAACAATTCCACTCAATTTCACTTCCCGAATAACAACCAGATATCCCCAGCACAAGAGCTAGACAAGACACCATAAGTTCACTAGAATTGGAAGTACCAAGCCAAAGCAATAGCACCCTATGCCAGTCTATAAATAACAACTTCCTATACAAATCTTACCAAACACACCACTCTGAATCGAATAGAGAATAGAGAATACTTCTAAATCGAATAGAGAATAGAGAATAGAGAATAATTACCATTTTGATTGGAAGCTTTGAAGCTTTGGAGCTTCAATTTGGGGATTTAGGGTTTCGGGTGGAATTTGAGGGTTGAATGGAATTGACGGAAATCAGAGAGTTGAAGAGATGGAGGACTTTTGAACTGTGAATTTTAAGGTGAAGTGATGGAGAAATTGTGAAAGACGAGGAGATAGGAGGGATTTGAAGACGAGGAGATATTCTCGGCGGAGAGCTCGAATGAAGTTGTGAAAGACTGAAAGTGGCGAATGAAGTTGTGTGCGACTGTGCGTACACTGAGTCAAAAAGACAAAAACGGAAAAACCCATTATTATGACCAATTAAAACATGACATGTGTACACTATATACAGTCTTCGGTCCAGTCCGGGATTTCCGGTTCTCAAATTTCAGGACCGGTCCCGTACCGGTTCTAACCGGTACGGTTCCGGTTTGGGACAGAAAACGAAGAACCCGTTTGAAACCCCTCTTTCCGGTCCGGTACCATGTCGGGACGGTTCGGTACCATGCCGGGTCGGTATTTATGCCCACCCCTAGTAGGGGCTGACTTGGTTGATGATTTCCATAGGCTTTTCTTGTGATTTCTGGGGAATGAGGTAGCCAAATATGTTCCTTAGCATTAGTAGTACATGTCCAAAGTCTTGAATGCTTGATGTGAACCTCCCAAAAGCTTGGAACTGTCTTGCAAATTAGTACCTTGAAATACTAAGTTTTCTTAAGTCTTTAACAACTTTTTGCTGCTGTAAATATTTTAAAAATAGGCCACAGGTATTGGCCTAGAATTATAATAATCAACCTCAAGAATAGATTGACTAAATAAGGTGCAAAACCACAAATTGGTTTCGGAGAACCACAGGGGTTGGTTCAAGAAATAAATGAATAATATTGAAACTCTAAAAGTTTCAAAAGAACGAAACTCAAAAAGTTTCAAAAATTTGCCTCAAGAATTGGCAGAAAATATGTATAGTGTAGCCCTCCAGTTTAATTGGATGTAATAAATGTAGTGAGAGTATGCCGATTAAACTAAGCTCGCAAGCTTCCGGAATAGGCATTCTTGTAGAACCTGATGTAGAGAATTGAGCTGCATATATAGAGTTAGAACTTACTTCTTTGCATGCTTGCGCTAATTTAGCTCCATAAATGAGAATTACAAACCTCCTTGTGGTGATCAGACACAAATGGACATGTATTGTTGCTTTGAACGTTTTACCAAAAACGTAGTATTCTTATACTGTTGTCAACTCTGTCTTCATTCCTCCAAAAGATATTAGAGCGTCCTCCATACTCCCGGCGAATGTCAAAATTCTATGCCTTGTATTAAACTCAAACTCCTCGAGCTCTCTAGTAACAACTCAAAAGGTTGTTATTAAATATATGAATAAATTTAGAATGATTATAGCTCACGGTCCACAGCCCCCCAGTATAAACAATGATGTTGTCTTTATACAATGACTTCTGGTTGCTTACATATGAAACTTGAAGCCCCCCAGTATAAGAATTAGAACAATCCAACCTCAGCAAAAGTCTTCGTCTTATTTTGTTGCTAATTTCTGCATATCTGGTATGCATGAGGCTCTATAAATACTTGGCAAACTTGAGTAGTTGTCTGTCATGCCTTTAATTTCAACTTTGATGTGTCATTCCTCCAAGATATACTATATATGAAAACATTATGCCAAAGCCTCCCTCATATCCAGTTACTGGATGTATAGAATTTCATCTCCTCATAATTAACTTCACATGCACGGTAACTGACATAAGTAATGAAGAATTAAAGACCACAAAGCTTGGTCTTTGAAGTACCAGGCCAATAAGATCTGGTATTATGATAACATCACAGAACCAATGAGGTACGAGCTCTCCAAGAACACGAGATGCATGTCTTGGTTTGTATTAATGCCTTCCATATGATTTCACTTGTGCAGATTTAGATGACTCTACCGTGATGCAGAAACTGGATCTTGTGAAGTTGCTCTGCATGATTCCATTGGAAGTTTGAATTTTTAGCCATAGGTGTTGGCTAAATTAAAACACTGTTGGCCAATGCTTCAGATATGAGGAATTATAATAACACTTCTTCTCAACCTAACCACTATCGCCAACGGCTGTGGAGAAACACACAGATGTTTTTCAAACTTCTGAGAAAAAGAAGCCACATATATTGGCATAAGAGAAAACATCAAACCCTTAACGATTTAACACCAAAGGGATTAGTTTTATGAACACCATAACATACTTAGATGAAGTCTTGATCTTGAAATCATCTTTTACTCTTAACCAGTTCTTCTTTTCGTGTATCCCCCTTCAATGAGTATCCTTATATGTGTACATCAGAGAACCCTCAAGCTTTATCAACTCGAACCACTTTATACTAATTTATGTCCCTATGTGCACCAAGTTTTGGTGTCCGAAGTTGACAAATGAATGAGACAAAAACTTGATTCAAGCCTCCCAAGTACGTAAGCATAAATATAGAACATTGCAGTGTGCATTCGCCGAGGTATATGTGATTCCAAGTCCGTTCGCCGTAGTCATAAACACAAGATGCATATTCCCGAGCATTCTGACCTCTTGGTACTAAAACTGCCATAACTTCTTCCTAAAATGTCGAAATCACGAACCGTAAATTGCGTTAGAAACTAGATATCCATATCTTTCTACCAATATGCAGCTTGTTCACTGATTCACTCGGGATCTTCCCAGGTGTATCTGCAAAGTTACTACATAGAAGCTGCCACTGAAATTGGTTGAACTGAAACTGCTTGGTTTTGATCTCCATAATTAGGCGAAGTAGGATAGCGAATCATGAGTGTCAATCTCCTTAAGCATATAAGAATATGTATAGAAGGCACGAGTACACATTCCCCAGCCAAACAAGACCTCTAATGCCCATTCGCCACGCAGATATGCATGCTGTCAATTTTGTGTTCATCCTGACCTTCCTGTCTTCATACTGCAATAACATTTTACTGGAACGTCGGAATCACAAGCCGTAAACTCCGTTGGAAACAAGACATCCAGGGCTTTCCATATATATGAAATTCGCAGAATAGTTCTTAGTAAATCATCACCAGTGATTCAATGAAGTTGATGCACAGTAGTATAGACTGCTGAAAACGTACCTTCTGACCTGTCGGGACTCCAAAAGCCTTAACTCCTTCTTGGACTGCTGAAATTGCAAGCCTTAAATTGCGTTGGAAATTATACATCCAGGGTTTTTCGTGCATATGAAGCTTGTCTTCTAACTCTTCCTGTATCTTTCCAGTTTATTCCTTGAAGTTGCAACACAAAAGCTGCCACTGAAATTTGCTGAACTACTCTTGCTTCAAATCTTTTGTACTCTGCTGGCAGAATGGCTGTAACTATGAAACATATATATTGTTTCTTGCATCCAAGACCTCAGAAATAGATCTCTAATAATATATGATAGAATTCAAACCTCTGTCAGGTAATAACATTGTCTTGTATTTCAACAAAACACAGAATCTCTTTTTTGTATTTTTTGTTTTTCAATGCAAAAATTGAAACAAAATAAAAATAGCTAGAACCAATGTCAAAAGGAAACTCAACATAATTAGTTAACCTTCGTATAGCCACGGGAGAGGCCACCAATGCTTCACTCCAAGCCTTGACGTCTTGATATTTACAGCACGGTGTTCTCTCTTACGAACATTCTTGAACATTTAGCAGAGATGTTTCTTGTCACCAACATGAAAATTCAGAAATGTCTGCTCAAAGGGTATGTTATGTAGCCCCTCATGCATTTTTGTTGTAGCTTGACATAGCATGATCATCAATTGCACATTTACAGATGGCTTAGTGTGGAAATCTGCCTTGCACCTACTACCATGTCCTGATGCATGTTATGTACAGTTGCAGCCACCAATTGACTTTCATAATAAATCACTTGCTGGTTTATAACTTCAACACTAAGAGACTCCAAGTAGCTAACCTCTTGTGTGCAAGACTCGCTGATGTTAGAGCCAACAATCAACTTGTAGTCATCAACGTATTCGTCGTAGATTGACTCCACATTAAAATCAAAATAACAATCACCACATATTGGTGACTTAACTTCTGGCTCAGACATAGACATAGTCTAGCTATAAACATCATTGAGGACCGTCTGTAAAGCTTGGCATGTGTCCATACACATAGTATTATGCGCAAACGGAATGACTTCGCCTTTGAAGCAGCTTTGTTGGTTGTCGACTTCATTGTTGTGCTCCTCATGAGATTCACCATCCGATCCGCGGTTGCATTGATTTTATCAATTTGCTCAATGATTGCCTTCAATTTCTGCTTCAACTCGTCGTCCATGATCACCTCACTACAGCCAGTTGGCTGGTAATCATCCGAAACGCGAAATCATTTCTTCTACAATCCTGACACGTTATGTCCCACTGGGCGTGACAAATGTTCGGCGTGAAAATGTATTTTCTTCGAACAACTAGTCTTGAGGGGTGTCAATACCTATGGGTCAGGTACAACCTTGATCTTGATGCTTGTTTGTCTTCTGTCTTCTTCTCAAACGACTGTCGTACGAGCGCTGGTCAGGCCGGCACTTAGGTTCTTCTTAGACCTAGCTGAAGAGCAACTAGCATTTTTCTCCTCCTCCTGCACAGTGGACATTTCCTACTCGGACCGGTGAGGTTGAGCAGAGTTAAAAACCAGGATTGTAAGTCGTTCGCCAAAGGGTTCCTTGACAAACCGGGGATATTTGCTAGAGTTCTTACTCCAACAATGGTTTTGCGGGTATTCGCCTACAGATAGGGCTTTATGAAGCGGTGGTGGACTGTTCGCTCACGGATGAGGCTTGTGAGTAGAAACAGATATTGTTCACGGATGAGGCTTTGGTGAGGTAGAAGCGGGAACTGCCGACTGGTCAGGCTTTGATGAATAACAGCAGGGAATGTTTACGGATAGGGCTTTGGTGAGACAAAAAAAATTGAGAAACCTTTCTGGTAGAGGTGCTCCGAAGAGGCTTGTTTTGTAGTGTGCAAAAGTTGTATTGAGATGTTGATTGATGATGTCCTTGTACCCAGACCCCTTTATATAGTGAACACTAGGGTTTGTTCTTACTTGCGGATCAAGGCATATCAAATATTCTTCGGATCTTTGGAGGATTCCTTAAGCAACCGCAAATCCTTGTCAAACATGACTTCAAATGGAAAGAGAATCTTTAGAATTACTTAGACCGCAAGAATCGGTCCAATAGGCTCAAGGAGTCAGCATTCGCCAAGAAATATTATTTTGGCTCAAACACTTATTGCCCTTCTAACCCGACCCGCGTAGGGAATCCCCAGATGGAACGACGACCTAACACCCTTTACCTGGCCGGAAAGTTCGTCGAAGCTCAATTGGACGCCACCGTCGAAGGAAGAGAGCGGCTATGACTGCGCACGGTGCGGGCCTTGTAAGTCTACGGCAGGCTCTTTTTCAGGTCGGGTAGTGGGTCCGAGAGTGAGGTGGAGGGGATGAGGATGGAGTTGAAGAATAATTAGGTGACTGGTTGTCGAATATTTATTTAAATTCTAATTTAATTAGAGTTTGATAATTTCAGGCAATATAGGGTGAAATTTATTGTGTTGATAAAATTGAAGCCTAGTAAAACAAAGGGTAAAATAAGAAAACGAATTATGCATATTAGAAGAGAGGATGTGTTGAATGCTTTTAATCCATTGTCAAATGAAAAACCGACACTTGTCTGAGTGTGGCTAAAACACATTCACCTGAGTGTGTACATAACACTCTTCTTCTCAATTAACAAACCTTAATCAATGTTTCGTAAACAAAACACCAAATAAAAAAGGTATAAAAAACAAGAACGGAGCCTCTTGATTTCTGGGCTATGAGTCTATCAGCTCTTTAGACTACACTCAAGTTCGAGCCTGAATATATCACTATTAGATAGACTTTTATACTTTTGAACTCATAATGAATTAAAAATTATTAATTTCAGTGTACCCGCCTTAGGTTTGGAGCTAATATTATTTCACCCTATGTACTTTTAATTTTAAAAGGTTATCCCCTAAAGTTTTCAATTTTCATTTGTCATGTTTAATTTTGTGTAATTTAGACGTTCGTTATAACTTTATAACTCATTTTAAGGACAACTATAATTATCTAACAACAAAAATCATTTTTTAGAACCTTTTTCTAATACTACATGTTAGCATTTAACGTCCAAATTGGTCGAAATTTCAACAATTAGACATGATTGATGAAAAATTAGAAACCTTAAGGGGTAAATTTTTAAAATTAAGAGTACAAGAGGTGAAATGATGTTAGCCTCAAACCTCAAATTGGTAAATTGAAATTATCCTTGAAAAACTCTTAATTAATTGAGTCTATAGTAGAGTTAGATTCCTATGAAACACAAATTTTTATAGAATAATGTGAAAAAAAATATTTTATTCTAAAAAATTAAACAAAAATTATTATTATTTTTAATTATAAAATACACGTATTATACATTTAGTTTAAAAAACACGTTTTTTCCTATCTTTAGAAAAATATAAAAAACACACGCTTTTTTAAGATTACGTGTATCAACTAACTGCATGAAAGTGAGAAAATAGACCATATAAAATGTATACATTAGCATGGAAAGTTTGGTCATGTTAGTTTGTAAATGCCATAACTACAACATTAGCATGGAAAGTTTGGTCATGTTAGTTTGTAAATGCCATAACTACAACATTAACATGGGGATAGTTTGATCATGTTAGTTTAGGAAGACTAATCTTATCGAACGCTCCTAATGTCGGAGTTTTGTCATGTACATTGATATTAGAGATAGATATAACATCGAAGAATGATAGAAATGAGAAAATAGACTAACTAGCCAAAAAAGAGAAAATAGACTAACAAAAAAAACATTAATAGCTGGGCATAGGACGGGATTCGACGAATCCCGTTCTGATAATATATTTTTAGGATGGGACGGGACAGGATTGTCCTTTTAGAAATCTATCTCGTAGGGGACGATCCCGTTTGATACCGGGACGGGATCAGGTAGGGATCGGAATCCTGTCACAATAGAAAAATAAAATAAAAAATAAAAAGATAGAAAAAAATTGATCATAAATCTTATTTTGCCTATTTGGTTCCGGAGAATATTGGTATTGATTATTATTTTCTATCTTGATCTCCAAAACTTCATGGATAAATTGAAATAAATTAGAGTGTGATCAACTAGCCTAACAATATATACTTATACCTAACAAAATCACTCATAGCCTCATCATCTAAAATATCTAAACACTACTTAATCTTCTTATTGATATTTTTTCCCTCTAGCCACTAACAATTACATACATTCGAATTTGAAGAGACAATTGCGAACAATTGCAAGTGTGTTTGTATATATTCAAATTAGGTACGTAAGTGTAAAAGGAATGCGTCGAGTTTGTGAGTGTGTTTGAGTTTAGGTTTAGGTTTTGGGAATCTCATTGAGTATGAAGTTTATTGTAAGATCATACACCCTAACAAATTAACGGTTATAATCAGATATAAGTATACATTTTAAACTTTCAGGACGGTCCCGTCCCGTGTCTAAACTATCAGAACGAGATGGGACGATACATCTATTTTAAAACTCTATCTTGTCCCGTTCTGTCAATTTTCGATACAAAACCACGACAAAATCAATATTCAGATACAAAGTGCCCATCCTAAACATTATAAGTCGGGAGACATTTGGGTAAAGATTAGATTAAGATTTAAGAAAATATGTCAAATAATCTGGGATTTAGGACATTACATCATGAATTATGAGATGCGGATACAAAATGAGACATAGATGGAATGATATGAGTGAGAACAGAGAACTTGTGGGTTTCTGTGGTACAGAGAGCTGTTAAAACCTCTACCAAACTCAAGCCAGTGTTGCAGAATGCAGGAGGCACTGGACTTTTGGGTCCCCACGAGAACACATGCAGATATCAGAGAGCTTTAGAGTATAAAAATCGAGGCACGACTGGGGGGAAGCACGGTCTTCAAAACTTGATGTGTCCAAATAATTTCACAAGGACTGGGATTAGTAGCTTGTTTAATAATTTGTAGAAAATGAAATTCATTTCTTGTAGTTGTGTTGGAGGGGTGAAGGCTATTGGGATCCTTAATCATATAGTACAGTGTCAAGGTAATCCAGCTTGTTTCAAACTCTTGTGTTTGAAACACTGTAGACTAGTTTTTTAGATTTTAATTTTGTTAACGGTGTTGGTATGTTTAGTTCACTTATACTTATTAAGTATAATAATTATCGACCACTGAGTAGTCATTGCTTGAGCAAAATCACCTTTTCAGAAACTTGACTTTACCGATATTCGATCAGAATAAAAAAAATATCTCCCAAACCAGTAGGGAAGTACCAAATTGAGCGATACTTATCAAATTTTCAATTTTAATCAAATTTCTTTAAAAGTTGAGCCATCTTTGTGTGGTAAAGTTAATCAAGTTATCTAGTATGGAACTTGTATCTGTAGAGTTCAGGTCTCACCTTCCACAAGTTTGTGGTCAGCAGATTTGATGGCATTTGGGTCGACGGTTTGATGAGATCAGTCTAGCTAGCTTTGTTGCGATTATCGGTGAACCTCAGTCTAAATATTAATCGGGTGAATATGTTACTAACTGAGGTGATTTGCTTCCTCCACCCCCAATCCAAAAAATCTTTGAAATTTGATTAAAATTAAAAAACATCTTCCAAACTAGTCGTATATAAATTAGAATTGTACATGAGTACACACGTACCAAAAAGAGAAAATAGGAATCACTAAATATCATGGAAGAAATTGCACTGGTGCACCAAAAAGAAAATATTATCACCAAATTATCGAGAATATTGTACCGGCATACCAAAAAGAAAATAGAATCACTAAATGATCATTACTCATTTCCATTATTTTTCACTCATTGGTTTATTCTTTGGACCTGTCTTCCATCATTACTAGTGAAACTTGCATCATACGGGTAGTTGGGTGCAGAGCAAAGCTCAGATTAATTGACCAGTCTCACACTCAAAATAAATAGCGGTGGCCTCGCTCCCAGGCCTATGGGGGTCCAGCACAGGAGCATTGAGCCATTGTCAATCCCAATTTAACAGATACCCTGTCCAGAAATGGATACCTCAAATCTATGTTCTTCCATCCAATTGAAACATTGATATAATTTTCTGTATTCATCTGAGATTGTCACTCTATGGAAAAAACCAAAGACAAAACTTCCATTTCACTTTATACTTTCAGCTTCATTTTCTCACTGAACTGAAAGCTACAACAGAACAAAAAACTGTATTGAGCACCATGATCACCCCCACTGTAGAGACCAATGGCTGTTTCCTATTGTGGTTATGAACTGCTGGTGGCATTACTCTCATGCTTATAGCATGACCCCTGGATATGTTTTTTTCTTTTTTTTCTACATTCCTTTATTCATCAAAGCTCTCTCGCTCTCTCCTCTCTCTCTCTCTCTCTAAATCTTTCTCCTGTGTTACTAATGGGAAATACCAAAATACACACCAAAACTAGGGTGTGAAGGAGAAAATTCACTTCTCATGACTTTTCAGATGGATCGTCTGGTTTTCTCCTCTTAATGTCTGGACTAAATCGTGAAGAATTTGCACATGACCCAACTGTAAACTCGTCACTTTTATAGCTCAAGCACGCAGCATCCAACACCCCAACCGGACTTTGGGGCACAGATGAAGCCGAGGTGTTTCCTCTATTAGCAGAGTCATTGATCAATGACAAATCTCTGATCAGCTCAACACATTTCATCACTCTTCCCTGCATATCCCACAAGCATAAAAGCTTCAACAACTTGGTAAAAGATCAAATTAAATAGAACACCTTTTCTTAAAAGCAAAAGCAAATTTGTCCTATCATTTATGGCTTTGTATCTCTGGAACAGAGATTTTACCTTTTCTACATGTGTGAAACAAGAAATGGCCTTCTCAATGTCCACGCCCTTCATCACTTCTCCTGAAATACAAAGTGCAACTGCTGCAGCAATTTCAGAAGGCCTGAATTCCAAGAAGTCAATACCTGCATTGATCCCCATCCAGCAGTTCATTGAATTCATTAATCCTAAAGAACACCAAACAGCAAATTACATCTCAACTACACATTGTCAGAAAAAGACCTCTGATTGTGCTCATTATGACTTGCACTGATCTACTGATGGATGATGTCGGCGGATGTTTATCATCATTGATCTTGTTGAGGAAGTAATCAATAAAAGAACACGGTGTATAAGCTTGCATTCTCCATTTTAAGGTGCTTAGCACAAGAAGCTCCATTCTCATTATAGTTTTAGCTTCAAACACATACTTGGGATCTCCAACCTGTGCCCAACCACAAATTAATAAAGCACTGATCAATACCGGCCTCAAACATGTCGAATTGGTAGTCCAACGACAGCAGATAGATCCACATTATTTCTATACCTGTAAATCCACGGTCTGAGGTACATCAGTTTCCTCCATTTTGGTGGCCAATGATAAACAAGCCACAGCTAGCAGTTGCACTGCCCATGTTTTATCTCTCTGAAACGGGAAGACAAAGAAAGTGCAGAATCAAGAACATACACAACATGAACGAAAACATACACATCAGATGATACTGAAACAACAAAAAAAAGATGAAAATTTCGGTCCAATTTCTGAACTTACAGGCAATGGATAAACGGAAAGGAAGCGATCCCAGTAGTTCATAGATAGACAAACACTCAATGGTCCAAAACTGTAATGTGCACGAGCCTGTTGATCACAATACACAAACATAATTCATGATCAAGAAAAAAAAAAGACAAACTTCACATTGACAATCAAAATGAGGTAAACATATGTGAAATTTATACAAAGGAAATGACCATAGGAAAAGTAGGCAAACATAGAACGAAAACCAACATGATCAACATCCAATTCTAGAACACAGAGGAGTTACCACATAGAACAAGATTAGGCATAAACGTCATTGATTCCTCTACAACGTACATACACTGCAAAGCATATAGAATACAACTACCAAACAAGTAAGCACATTGCAACGAGTATGTTTTAAGATGCTATTGAAGAACAAAACCCAGTTGCAGACACCTGAATTTCACAAAAACAAGTACAAAGACAAAATCATTATAACATAAACAATAGCCAGTGGATCAAAAAAGCAATACTCAAAGAAAGTATTATGATTTATGAACAACCAACCTTCAAAATCCAATCAAGGGCCTGTCTTCTACTGCTCAAGTTTAAGTCCCCACTGCGCAGTCTCTTGAGGTAATCATCACTAGGCAAATGCTCACTTTCCCTCTTGACCATTTCACTAATAGCATCTTCACTCTGTAATGGAAACTCTTCCAAAGATTTGGATCTATTATGATTAAATTTGGGGTCTTGATTGTGGGAAGCATTGTTTTTATGGGGCAATAGAGGGGAGAGCCCAAAATCATCTAAACAATTAAAATCAACCTCATCAAAAGAGTTTTCTGCACAAAGAAGGTTTGAAGTGGCACAGTCAAAGCTGTCTGCCATTGGAGCACCTCAAGATGCCCTGTCAAACCCAGTAAAATCTCATCAATCTAGAGCCTGGGTTTCATCAAAGATGGCATTTTGATTGTTCTGAAACAGACCCAACAAGAAGATAAAGCTTATACACAAAGTGTGGGTGTGGTATATAGATACAAACAAATACAGAGAAAGAGAGAGAAGGGAGATGTGGGGAGAGACTAGAAGCGGAAAGAGAGACGCCTTATGTAGGAAACGAGCATGTGTGTTAGGGTAAACGAGAGAGACATTGCGGGAGAGTGGCGAGCTGAGGGTAGGGGATTTGTAGAAACAGAATCAAAACAAAGCCCACCAAGAAAACTACAGTTTCCTTTTGGTTCAAAAATAGTGAAATAAACACAATATATAGCGAAATTTGTATAGATAATTAGGGGTTCATTTGTTTAGAGATAAAGATAGGTTGTGATTCATATCCATGGTGTCTTGGCTTGTAATAATGCACATGTATCTGTCATTTTTGTCCAAGATAATGAATTCAAGATTTTATAGTATTAATGAAAATAAAGAAAATATCAGATAATATCATACCATTTTCTTTTTTCGGTGTGAGATTCTTCCCTTCTTACGATATGGCAATATAACATTGAACCTAAAGGCACATTTTAAATCAAACATAGAACGCTAGTAAGTGGTTATTCGGTTTTTTTGATAAGAAATGTTGGAGTATCTTCAATTCGCGGTGTGTATGTACACGACACATATGAACGATTGATATTAGAGGATATAATATTGATACATGGGTGGTCAAACATATGAATTGTTATGAATGACTAAAATTATGTCATGTACATACACGGCCGTGCATACAATAATTTTCTAAGAAATGTTGCATATCAATTGTAATCCTTAATGGGTCAAATGTAACAAAACTTTGCAACATGAAGGTAAATACTCTTTTGTACTTGTGTAATTGCAGTAAAGCTGGATTGTGATTGTTTCACATGATTAGCTCTGATGCTGGTATAATTCTTGTATGTGTATAGGTAGAGTCACTAGAGTGGTTACATAATTAATTGTGAACATAGAAGACGTACCATAGGACAATGCTATTTAGTTCAGTTGGTCCACAAGTATTCTCATAATTATACCCCAATGAATATAAAGAAAGAAATAAAAATAGAGGTAATTGGTCAAATACTTGATGATCATTCTTACAAACTCAGTTTCCTACTAGTTGAATCTGACCACAATGCATCAGCTCAGATCCTGCACAATTTTAATGCCTATTTTAATGCCACAACCTTATAAAGGATTGCTAGATTGGTAACAAAATCAAAGTCTTCTAAGGATTTTAATTATGAAGTTACTATACTCCCGTGAGACGGTAAAACGATTATAACTTGCGTGTGAAAATATTATTTGAATTATATTTAAAATTTTAAACGCAGCATGTTAAATATATACGGAAAATAAATCTAAAACATGTATGTGTACATATATGTAAGAAATTTTTACATATATGTAAGAATTTTCGATGTTATAATCAAAATCGCTTATTAGTGATCACTCTCGAGTCTTGGCCAACTATTAGTTGTACTCATGAGTTTAGATTCTTTAGCATCCACTTGAGGTAAGTGGCCTAAGTACACAAAATTAATCATTCATGAATACACCAAGAGAAGTAGAGAACAAGCGAGATAGAGTTAGAGAGAAAGAAATTGATTCTCCCTCTTGGATTTACATGAAGGTAACTGAACTAAAATTGAAGGCATATAAGTCTACTAAGGACATGTGAGTACAAATGATACTACAGTGAGAAACTCCAAAGTAGCATGCCGATGAAAAAATTCTGAGCCAAAACGGTTCAAGTTATTTTGGTCATTCTGCTGGGCTTGCACAGAGCACGCGACTCCTCCCCAAGGTGGAAAATGACAAAGCCATTTTCTATTCACCTCACCAAACCCACTCTACACATCTTTTACCTTCAACTCCCCTAAAACCCTAAATGTCAATTGCCACTAAGCTTCCCTGTCCTACCTCTCCATCCAAAGCTTCCACCAAATGCATATTGCACTCATAATCAGTTGTCATGCATATGCTGATTGAGCATACTTTAGAGACGCTTCTCCGCTTGACTTTTAAACGAGTCTAATTTTGTACCACTCTTGTGATGAGTAGTGTATGTGTGTTTTAACGTTCGATTAAAACGTAACTCTTGACGAAAGTTAAATTATATTGTACAAGTTGTATAATAGAGGCCTGTATATACAGATTTAGAAATTAGACTATCAATGCACATGAAACACACTTCAGAGAGGTAAATGGTAATTACACAGTCATTTTCCAAACTGAACAGCAAATCATAGCTATAACTTTTAATCGGTATAGTATGTAGTGCTGCACAATAGAATTTCTCGTATAATAGATGATTCATTGAGCAGTGTCTAAGAGCATATGCACTCGTTCCCTACCATCATAACAAATAGCAAGAAAATTGACCATTTGATGGAGATGATCCTTGCAGCGGCAGAAAGGCGAAGAAAAATCTATCATGGGTCCCATAAGCAAACCGAAAAAAATCAAAGAGGCAAGCAAATTTTGATTGCCTGCGTGATTGCCACCAAATAGCAGGACCCACACATGTGGGTTCCTGCCAGCCTTTTTTTAAACATGGCGCATGCCCTAAACCTTAAGCCGAATAAAAATAATAATGGCCTACAGCTACAAAACTGTTACCTATTCACGGGTTGTCACCAACGGCTCATAGTTGAACAGTCATTTTTTTTCAAACGGCTCTTTCCCACCAACGACTCAAACAATTTTTTCTCTATAAATACCTAATTTTTCCCTTTAGATTTTGTACTACTTCTCCTCTCATCTCCTTTCCTCTCTTCCATCTTTTCTCCGACAAATGGGTTCTTCTTGGCTTCCATTCGAAGAGTTGCAATTATGTGTTTATTGGATACGACAATCCACTTGCAACATCACTGGCCGATATCAATGCAAGGATAATTTGTGAAAGAAAGTTTACGAAGATTACCTAAAAAAACGGTATGGCAACCCCGAAGATCCTCAACAAGGTCCTTGCTCGAAATGTGCGCTTGAATCACATTTTTCGGGCTTGAAAAGAATGCTCAAGAAGTGGCATACAACATTAGCCAAATCAAGAAACCGTGCGGCTAGCGGGACGAATTTGGTAGATGAGGTATGCCTAATTAATTTTTCATGTATGTTTTGTTTAACATAGATTAAATTTTCCTATTAATAAATTATTTTTTTATTGTTTTCTTCATAAATTTTTTTACATTAAATTTTCCCTATAAACCTAATATTCATTTCTTTTTTTAGGAAAATCAAGCTCAATCATTATATTTTAAAGATATGAAAAAAGAATTTAACAAGAAATATAGTTATGAAGCAACGTTGGATCATCCTAATTTTATGATGGTTGCAAGTAGTACTCCTTCTCTATTTGAGAGAAATTTTCTATATTCTCCCGAGCAACATGATACAGATGAGCATATTGACACGGATGAGCCTATTGACTTGGATGGTAAGGACGAATTCACAACTCCGTCGTCACAACAAGAGAGACCACGTCCCTCAAACCCCGTTAGTCTTATGGGAATAAAGGCAGCAAAAGAAGGGAAAAAGATATGACGGAGAAAGACGAGATGTGTTTAGCTATTTTTCATAATATGCAATGTAATCAAAAATCACTTATGAAGGCTAACATGTGAAGAGATGAGGAGACCCTTCAATTAGCTAGGGAGGTCTTAGAACTTGAGAAACAAAAGGAAGCAAGATTGGCCCGACGTGGTGCTATGATGGAGTTGGAACAAGAAACGATAATTATGACAATGGATAGGAGTGTCATGACCCCGGCAAAGTTGAAGTGGTACACAAATAGGAAAGCAGATATCATAGGAAAAATGGATGAGAGTAGTAGCACTAGTAATGCTTTATTATGTTCACTTTGATGAAGAGTAATGTTGTGTTATTGCTATTTTTTTCTATTTCAAGTTATTTGATGTAATTTGAAGTTATTTTTATATGAAATAAATTTACGTTCTAATACTAATAATTTTATGTTCCTAAATTTTAAGTTATTATATTGCCTAATAAAATTACAATTTCAAATAACAATTGGTTGATTATCATATATGAAATCTTAAAAAAAAATATTTAATCAATGAATAGTAATTACTAATTTGACAGAGCCGAATCGCTGTATAAAATCTGACTCAAAAAAACAATTTAGAGTGAATAATAATTGATAGAGACAATTAAATTGATGGAGAATCATGGTGCTTATGCTCTAATGTCCTGCTGAACCTAAAGGGATTTTGTAGTTTACTCCAATTTTCACAAGCTCCATATGATTAAAGGCTGAATACCCCCACTTATTGTTGACACAAATATGCGAATTGAGTTATAATTGTATATTGTCTTACTGTGTCGACTGGGCTGTAAAGTCTAGCAATTCATACTGATCGAGATGGTATACAAGTATAATAGAGGTCATTAGTTGGACCAGGTTTAGTTCACATATCAATTCCATCTTCATATTTCACTCAAATTAGGCAAAGACATTCGAATATATGAAACTCGAATGGCAAAAACTGAAACAACTTTGGATACTTATCAATAATATTCCTGCATTTATAAAAGTATAGACTTGAAAAATAAGATCTCCTAAAGGAAAATGTGATCTTTGAATCATATTCCCTTTACTGGACTAGCAACACAAATTTCTAACCCCTTTTTTCCTTCTCCTAGAGATGCTCTGTCTCTTTCTTATAGTCATATATACTCTCGTATGAGACTGTTAGCCTTTTCACCATCTCTTTTGAGGGGTTTTGCCTCCCAAAAATTCTCCAAGACCAAATTTGAACCACTTTTACTCCTACATGTTCTAAATCACGTGTAATCTTGTAACATAAATCTTAGTTTATAGAAGCAGCATTACTTGCACGCTTTGCAAGACCTTCACTCAAGCATTGTTTGACTCACCCTAGCAGTTCAATGGTGCTCATTTTGTATATTAACTCGGTTCGTTTTCGGTGAAATATATCAAGGAATTCTTTTACCAGCTAAGAAAATGCCCCTTCACAATTGTTACCATTGTCAAGTTTACGAGTAACTTAATCATAGCTTCAAAAATTCCAAGTTTCTAACTTTACCATTGACAGACATTTGCCGACACTGTAAGAAATCTAGTTCTAAAACGAATCAACTTTGAAACCCTTCAATTATCACATACATTGTTATCCCAACTTGTCATTCGGTCACGTCATTATCATCTTCCCTCGTATATCTCACACGTAATTTATCTCTAACTTAATTTTGATAAGCATGGTTGAATCACTTAACTTAGTTTTGATATCATAAAAAAACTTAGTTTTGATATCATAAAAAAAACTTAGTTTTCGATATGTATGGTACACTCACTTTACTTAGTTTCGATATGCATTGTTGACTCATTTTTTTGCAATTTAAGTATATCCATATAAATTATTCTCTGGTTAAGTTGTTGGACACAAAAATGTTAATAAAGCATCAAATCTCAATTCTGCAGCAGGTTGGATCTGCATGGCAACACCATGATCATGGTGGTCCAAAAGCACAAAATTTCTTTTTGATCTTTAGGGTTTATCAAGTGTTTGAGATTCGAGCACTCTCTCTTTCAGTCTTTCTCTGATACCACGAGCTAAACCAAGCACCATGTAAAACATCCAGAGCAAGAGCCAGAGATCAACAACTGAGACCTAAATATACAAATAAAACCATCTCTCTCTACACACTCTTAACGGATGTGCTTTTATTTCGTTTGTGATTTGTCCCCTCTTTCCCTTCCACTTGCAATTTGTATATAACCAAAATGTTAATCTTTCTCTAACTAGCATAGAAATATCAAAATTAATTAGCATTTGTCCATCGTTGTAGAAGTTGGTGTTTTAGTACTAGAGTTAGAGAATAGAGACTAACTAATGTACTTACAGATCATTCCCAAGTGGAATAATATTATGTACTCTGATGAAATTTCATTTTCTCAATATAGTAGCTTAATTATAGCTGCAACAGCCAATGTCTGAATTTTGATTATAAATAAATAAGAACGTGATGCAGATTGTAGTCTTCCATTGTTTTGTTCAACAAATACAAATTTGTGAAGGTAATTGGATCTCAACAACACATGAACTCAAAATGTCTTATTATCTGGGACCAAACAGAATACTGCAGTGTCTCATTATCAGAGTTATAAGCCTGGAAAATTAATTTAAGGTAAGGTAAAAATGTTCAGGCTTCCAAATAATATACCAAGAGTACATGATGACTGCCATAGAGCAACACTTTGTGCCAACATTCCCGACTCATCAACTGAATTTAACTGTTGTAAAACATTTCAAATATATAAGAAAAGGATCGAACCCTTCATGTGTCTTAATTCTAACTAATCTTGACCATGTCTCACCACTTAGGCTCGATCTTAATTCAGTTTACTGGCAGCGAAAGAGATGCTAATCTGACACTAATAGAACCGTGTCAAGAAAAAAAATTGCTAAACAGTTTGCAGCAAAATTCATTCCCAATATGCATGAGATGAATCATAAGTAGTTCATGACTTGTATCAGAATTAAAAACTTCTTGCAAGATGACATTTGGTATATATACCTAGATAGACAACAATAATAGATGAACTTATCTCGACCTTTAACTTCCCAACCATCTTCAAGGAATTTTTTAGGATAACTACCTGTTTGTAGTACCTACATTTACCGATATAACAACAAATTTGTTGTCATTTTGATAAATGTAGTTATTATTTAGATAATATTTGTTCTATTAGAGGTAATTACTCAACTTAAGACAATTTACAAGTTTATATACAATTTGTTGTCATTGTAGTAACTTGGTACAATTATATGTAAGTGTATAAAATAAATGTAGTAATCTTGTTGTGAATGTTGTAAATTTTGTTGAGAATATTGTAAATTTTACTTATTTAACTACTTATTTTTGTTCAATTAATGGTAAATGGATGTATGGTATATATTACAGTACCGTAGACAACTCCATTTTCTGAGCAAAAGTTGGTCCAAAAAATAAAATAAAATAAAAATAACAGAAACCAATTTCAGCAGTAAAAACATCTATGAAAACAAGATAGCAAACAATCATCCCAATGACAAGTGACTTCTCTCCCAGCTGTAAGAATAAATGGACTCAAACACTATCAAATAACATGAAAGATTCAACTCAGATTACTAAAGAACCATTCAACAAGAATTCTGAGAGCTAATTTGAGTTGTATATCACTTGAAGGTTCACTGAAGTGACTGAACTAATAATTGCCTGAAAGTCTCTACAGCTGTTAACATAGAGTTGGACAAAGATTCTGTTATTGTTAGAAATTATTGAAGCTAAATGCAAAGTAAAGGAAACGGGAGAACTGTGATGGATTGCATTGAATTGAGGCTAACAGCATATCCGAAGAATTAGGGAATGGCTAAACTACCCTTGCAATACAATTGCTAAACTGTTAACAGTTATCGGATTGAATCCGTTTAATACAATTGATCGCTATATAAAGAAGGCTAAGTTCTTGCAATACAAGAGCACGGTAATTCCTGGTTCAACTAGGAAAGCTATTTTTCATATTAATGTCTTATGTGTTTGTGATATTTTGTGAACAAAACTTTAAGTATTGATTGTGTTGATGTGTTTCAGATTCTGCATATCATCTTTCACAAGCAACCACCAGCAGTGATGCATCCATTTTTTGTTATGTTAGCAACTTAGCACTGAGCGAGCCTCAAAAATTCACAAGGCTCTGAAGCAGCAAAGATTAAGTTCTTCAATTCTTAGAACTAATTGAAGCAGTACCAAACATGTCAAAGGCATGCTGGTCCTATATGATGAGTTAGTGCAAGATAAGAGAAGGAAATGAAATCAAAGATACTCAAAAGTTTCTACATTTCCAGATATACAACAAGTAGTAAAATAAAAAATCCATTGCTTGGCCGGTTTTACCTCGTAGAAAGAGTTTTTGAGGGATGCATAATTTAATCAAAACAGAACTACCACAGTATAAGCAGGAACTATAGGGCAAACTCATTGTCAGAACTCAGAACATCAAATTAAAGAAGCAACAATGCAACACTCAAATGAATAACACCAACCATCACGAAGACACTGAAGAAATCTCCAATTGACCGAAAATCACTCAGAAAGTACAAAACCAAGAGCACGAATGGAAAAGGTGTGGATTTACACGGTAAAAAAGTAAGAACTATTTTGTCTATATTTCAGTGCGTCACAGATGGAAACTTTCCGGTCTTTCGAATTGTTTTAAGTGTCATTTCTAGACCATGCTTCCGCACTGCGTTCTTAGCTCTCAGTAATGCTTCACAATCTAACTCAATCTTGCGTTTCCTAAATTTACAAAGCCTCTTCTCAAACTCGGACAATTCTTTAGATGAAACGGAATTGGAAGCGTACTCCAACCACCTGTGTGCAAAATATCGGCAGATACCATTTTCAACCTCAGCGCTCAAATTGGGACAACGATTAAGCCTTAGCCATGCACTCATCATCTGTTGAGCTATAAGTGACCCTGTCAATATCCTAGGAAGGCCATACCAAATTAAAATTTCTTCAAGTCCATAACGAAGCTGGCTCCTCCTCCAGCAAATAGAACTGGTAGAAAAACGTTCTTCTAACAAGCAGACTGCTCTTATTACTGGAAATTGGCGATCAGAGCCATCATTTCCCCCTTGCATGACCTCGTTTATGTCTTGTCTTCTGACCAAACGCAATGGAATTTTCTCTACTTTCACATTTAATTTCTTATAAAATTGTTGTACTTCAAGGCAAATGGATCGGCTTCCATTATCAGTATTGATAATGGACTCCTTACACTGAGGACATATTTTCCGACCATCATCGAGGTTATAGTACGTTATGTCACTTGGCTTCAATCTTTCACAGCTACAACAGCTAGGAGTGCCATCCTGTACATGAGAAGAGCAGTATCTTTGTCTCCAGAATGGATGTTCCATATACTCGACTTGACCTTGTTCATTTTTTCGGATATATTTCTTACAAACATTACATACATGACATTGTAGCTCATAGCAGTGGGAATGGTAGGGCTGGTTCCAACAATTCCAAAACTTCAGTTCTGTAAATGGCTGGTCGCAACCTTTGCAGCGGAGACATTCTCGATGCCAAAGAGCATCCAAGCAGTCGAGTCCATCACCAACCCTTATGTTGCAGCCAGCGCATACCAGTTGCTTATACAGTAAATCTACAATATCTTCTATAAAATCGATCTCTGACCTACAAGTGAAAGAAGAATACTATCATCGGTTTGAGATACTATGAACCATAACCTGAATAAATAAGTATAATTTTTTGATATGTTATTCATAGTTTCATACCCATATTCTGCAAAATTCCACCCAGACATCTCACCCACTTTTCTCAAAACTGTCCTCCACTGCTGCACCGTTTCTGTGTCGTGTTCACCGCCATTTTCATGCTTCTTGAAGGCTTCTTCAAAAGTTCCACTCTGATGTCTTACGTGGGATGGTTCCACATTATAAAAGATCGGGATGATTGTCTTCCTCACTTGCATGCATTCATAAATATTTTTAACTTCATCTAAGCACCAGTCTGAACTGGCGTAACCCGGTGAGAACACAATAAGGGCAGACCTTGATTCTTCAATTGCAGTCAAGAGCTCTAAAGAGATAGTTGAACCTTTCTTAAGTCGGACGTCATCCTTGAAAACATTGATTGTTTGCCCCTTCAGTGCTTTATATAGATGCTCTGTAAAACCTTTGCGGGTATCTGTCCCTCTAAAACTCAAAAACACATCATATTTCCATGAAGAAGCTAAATGAATGGACGTAGAGCCTATTTGGGTGCTTGATCACCTTGATGCCATCAGAAAGTGGTATCTATATATGTGCTCTCAATATACAATTTTCCTAACCTTTGGGCACAGATGATATGAAATTAAGAAAGAAAAGAGGGATACAGATAGTTAGAGATGATTCGTGACATTCCATGTAGAGGTTGCCATGACAACATGGCTAGCTTGGAGAAGATAAATAGACTCGAAGATCTGAAAAAGATGCAGAGGGAGTATTTGGATGCTTGTCAACACTTTGATAATGATCATGTTTTATAGACACCACCAAGAGACAGAGACATACAGAGGAAGAGGATCTAGAATTGGAGACCAACTGCTAGGTAATTTACCTAACGACGGCCTATGACGGAGGCAACAATCTATGCATTTAATACGTTAAAGAATGGACAGAGTCAAGGACAAAGATAGAGTATATATAACAAGAAATGTGGGAAGGGAGAAAAGTGAGAAATTGGTATGGGAAATGAGTCAAGAGCCGACCATTAAATAAGGAGGCCAACTACGTCAAACTAAGAATGACTAACAAACAACAATTTTAAAAAGGGAATATAACGGCCGCTCTGAAGTGTTCACCGTTTAGCGTAATAACATAAAGCTTAGATTTCATATTATACAAACCTCTCTAAATAATACGGAGAGTTAACAATCATATACATTCTCACCAGTAATATTTAACACAGAGTGTATTATTGGTTACTCTATTTGCTTTACAATTTTAACGACATAACAAAAAGACAATGCATACGTTACTGTATCTATCTATTTTCTTATTATATTGACATTATCAACATTGAGTTTCATCTATCCACATCCACTAAAAGACACAGCACACATGATACGCAAGTTTTGCAAGCTGGGATGTAACCCACTTATCCATATCAAATGACGATCAGGACTTATTGAAAGCTTAAAATAAATAACAACTAAATACTAAAAATAACATAAACCAAAAGGCAACACAACCTAACCTAGCTAGGCCCAAACCTCCTTGCAAGTTGAAGATGGGTTGCTAGAAGAGCCTGATCGACCCCAACATCGGCCGCTGCCGACTGATCACCATCTGCGCCGCCTTGCTCATAAAACCAGCTCACCCCTTCGACCATGCTTGCCGCCGCCTTGCTCCATGGATCGTCGTAGCCTTTGTCCAGCCACAACTCCATATCAGATCCAATAAATCTGACCCAGATCGAGACAACCCGATCAAGACCAAATCGTGCCGTCATGAGAACGCCACCACCTAGCCACCGTCGGATTCGCGCACCTAATCTTGTTCACTGGCCAACCACAACCACGTCTTCTTCCTTCCCCTCCTGCAAAACACCAACCAAAGCTTCGACATAAACAATGACTACGATCGGGGAACTCGGCTTATTCAAGACCCACATGGGGTTGATCAGGCCTGTCCGACGACGGCAAGAGAGCACGCCGCCGGACAGAGAATGATGCTCGATTTTGTCTCTCAGACTCGCTCTCTAGACAAACTTATTTTATAAGTAAAAACAAACAACTTATTTTACCGACTACCTGCTGGAAATAAAATAAACTCCAAATGAGCTGTAAATAAAAACAAAACAAAATAAAAAAAACAAACCTTACATTAAGACGGTTGGTGTCGAAGATGATTATAGTCGAAGATCTCGATTCGTGAACCTTACAAAACAAAATAAAAAAACAAACCTTACAAAACAAACCTTACATTGAACCTCTAGATGTCGAAGATCTCCATTGGTGTATGTTTAAAAAAATCACATTAAGACGGTTAAATTAAAGAGACTGAAGTAGGACAAAAAATCAAAGACTTCCGCAACAAGACAACCACAAGGACTACCAAAGCAACTCAAGGTAGGCATCGAAACAAGTTTCTTAATTTATGTCTGTGTTTAAATCAATGACTTCAAAGTTATCAGTTAAATACTTTAATCAATCAAGTTACGGTTCATATTATCAAATTTAAGTGATACTATAACTCAAATGATCAGAAGAAAATATCACATAAATCATAAAATAATTACTCGTATTATACTCTCTCGTCTCGCCCATATATTATTTACATCTGCTCGACCAGAAACATTATCAAGGAAAGGTCCGCATTACATTTCATACTTATGAGTCTGCAGGAGCATCATAAAACATCCTACGCGACAACCATGAACTCCAACTCAAGACCGAAAAGAACAAGACTACACTCTATTTGCTAATGCCTCCAATGGGAGTGTTAGTGTAAAGACCTAAGACACACTAGAAATAACAAATGATTTTGATATGATGTTTTCATACCTTAATAACAACGGCCGACACCTTTTATAAATGAAAGAAATCATTATATATTATAAGAGCATCTCTAATAGCTCATGTAAACATAAAATAATCTTTATTTTAGAGAAAAAATATTATTTTTTGGCTCCATAGCTCATGTAAAGGATCCTCTATAATACAAAAAGTTATAAGAGAGAAACATATCCCCTAAATCTATAAAATTTTTACAAATTTGTATTTACATGTAAACTTTATTGATTGCCTTTTTTAATTCATTTTCTTTTCTAAAAAAGGAACAAAACGTCATAAAATTAAAACAATTAACGAGATAATTATGGTTTGATTTAAATCAATTTATATATTTCTATAATTTTATTAACTTATACAGGAAACATTTAATTTTGTATATAAAATAAAAGAGCTGTTGGAGTTTAGCTCATTTATTTATAAAGATTTTGTGATTTTCTCCTCTATAATAGAGAATTAATACAAGAGCTGTTGGAGAAGCTCTAACTTAGTTTTTTTTAAGGGTTTAGAGTTTAATTTAAAGGGATATTATAGCATAGGTTAAATAACAAATTGTTTTAGGATATTTTGTCATCTGTGTTTTGGCCGAATGCAGTTAGGATATGTACCTAGAATAGAACTATGTATTCATTCATATTATCATATTGGTGCTCTGTAATACCCTATATAAAGGGTCTTCTATCAATGAATATGATGATGATTCTCCTCCCTATCATCTCTCTTATTTTCTTTATCTACGTTATCATGCACGTAGCTCTAACTCGAGCTACTAGCTAACCAAAAAACCCTAGCATCTGAAGAAAAAAACCCATTGTTTTTGCAATGGGTACCCAGAAAATTGATCTGGGCACCCAGAAAATTGATCTGGGCACCCAACCTTGAGCGACATCGTCGATCTCCATCACGACAAGCTCCTGCAGCACTGCTTACAAGGATGAAGTTTTCTCGCCGTCGACCCAACCCCGCACTCCGCCTCTCTAAGGCATGCTAACGAGCCTCGCTTCAGTCGAACCCGATCCCAGTTCTGCACCTATCCGGCAGCGTCCTCTTTTTCAATCCGGCAGCAGCCTCTTCCCGACGTCACCTTGCCTAGAGCCCCGACGACCTCTCTGCCTTGCACTAGCAGATCCAACGATGGTGCTGCTCAACCCCGTTTCAAGACCCGACCCAGTAGTTGATGTACCGCGTGACAAATCGAAATTGAATTACCCAAGCAACTTCGCCGCACACGCGTGGACTTGAGAATGAAATTTGCAAAGCAGCTTTTATAAATGCAGTCTATCTGGCAGACTAGCAAATAAGTTTTTTATATTACAATTATGAAATTTCAAAGTTCAAATAACTCTGGGGGGTAAAATCTCTTCCCTCTTCTCCTACCTCGTTCTATACTTGGATCGGTGCTATTTGCAGGTTAATACAAATCCCTTGAATCACGTATTCACAGGATCCCCATACAAGGTAGCTCGAACCCCTTAATTTTGTTCTTTGAGAAATTTAAAAACCATACGAATAAAGCATCGTTAATATCTTCAAGGTCTCAATCTTTACATTTGGTAAATAATAGCACGGATGTTGGATCCCTTGATTTCGATCCTCAAGAATGACAAACCATTAAAAAAGTATTTTTTGTGACCTCTCTCTCGAGTCTCATAACATCTTGTTTTTGTATGTGTTGAGGGAATTTTTGATTAAGGGCTGCACGATAGTGAGACAAGCATGACCGAGCCCAAAATCTATCCCTTTTGTCTGAGTTTGCGAAGACTATGCCCAGTAAACTTCGAAGGACTGAGGATCCAAGGAAGCTTGCTATTGTGTTCTTCCCGACAGCTCCTTAACGACAGTGAAGTGTTGATCCCTGCAGCTACTTAACGACAGTGAATTAGAAGAGGCTTAGTAAGAAGAGCATGACGTGGGAGCTAGAAAAAACACAAGTTTCATAAGAAGATAGCACAGCTGTGTCTATGAGGTATGGATTGAGGTGTATGGATAGAAATTTGGGATTAGTATTGGTGGATTGGTTGGGCTTGCTGATTGCATGTATTTTTGGGTTGAATTGATATAGGAATAAGATGGATAAAGACTTGGGAGGAAGCATGATGGGATAGATAAAACATGGCAGGGGAGAAGTACTAGAGAGTTTGCTAGTCTCCTCTCCCCATGTTTTGTCCTAGTCCTATTTAGCTAGCAACAGCGGATATTTATAGACAATAACAGTAACTAATAACAACAGCTAAAAGAAGGTTTTTTTACTATTGGATAAATGGGGTGAGTAGGGTTAAAGCATGTATAGGGTTTTGTAGTGCCTTTTACTTTTGTCAGATTTTATCTAAAGTTGCTGGTTGCATGTGAACTAGGCTTTGAAAGATATGATTGTAGGCTTTTAGAGAGATTTTCACGTTATCTATGCAAGATTTACTGCTGTAAAAACCTATTGCTGGGATTTTGCTGCAGGGACAATAAGAATCATATGTTAAGATTTACTTGTTTAGATTTGAAAGGATTTGGGCTCAAGTTTTTGAGTTTGGGCTTGGTTTTTGGATATCTCTTCTTCATTTATCTGTATTAAGTATTAGGTCATTAGGCCTGAATTTCGGTCCCAAGATCCTAAAATTACCAACGATCCAAAAACTAATAGCGAACCTTATAATTTTTCGTTACCTTCCACACTACATCCATTCTTGTAAGCCCCAAGTGCATGAATGTTGCTTGGGTCCACGTGCATGGCATGTTGCTTGCAGAGTAGAATTCGTCTCGAATTATGAATTGGGCTTGATAAATAAATTGGGCATGCTATGTGGAAATTTAGGCCTCAACATTAGCCCCTTTGATTATATGGACTATGAAAGTAGGGTTGGGCACTTCGTACCGCAATCCTGATCTCGTACCAAAAATTATAGGGACGGGACACAATTTTAAAATGGTGGTATCGTACCGTCCCATCCCGATAGTTTAAAAACTGGACGGGACGGGATCAGGACAGGACTGGACCATTCTGAAAGTATAAATGTACTTGTATACGATCATAACCGTTTTATTTTTAGGGTGTATAATCTTACAATGAACTCCAACACACTAAATGGGACGCCCAAAACCTTAACATAAATTCACAATACTAGTTTCACATAGCAAGAGTTAGATAATTCATTAACATTTGGTGATAATGATCATATGAAAGATATCGACCGTCATAACGAAGCTATGTAGCGATAACTGAAGCTCCTTTTATTTTTCAAGCTTGAGAGTTTTATCTAGATCTTAATTAATTAGTTAGATGCAAATTACAAACATTTAATTAATTGTTTATTGATTTCCCTTTCATTTTTATAATGTTTGCTCATCTTCGACTTATATAGAGTTAGGACCTTAGGAATTAGAGCAATTATATCATGAAAAAGTAACACCATAGAATATATATATATATATATATATATATATGAGAATATTATACACAATAAAACCCTTATCAATATTGGATGAGTTCACATTGACTTTATAAAAAAAATAGAAATAAAATTTCTTCAAAAATTTAGGATCAATTTCTCTTTTCTATCTTTTATATATATTTTTTAATCATTGAGGAATCCTGATTCCGTCCCGATCCCTTACAGGATACATTTTTTAAAATACAATCCCGTCTCGTCTCGATAATATATTTTCAGGACGGGACGGGATTCACCGAATTCCGTCCCATCCCACCCATGCCCACCCCTATATGAAAGCATGAGAATGATCCAGATAATCAACAACTAATTTTAAGGCCCGAATTACAGCGTGAGAACGCCATCTACTGTCGGTTGTGTTGGAAATATTGATAAAAACTTGCATCTTCTTCTGTGACGCCTAGTATTAATAATCTCTTGAATAGATGAGGGACTCCGCTAATCTCTTCCCACTATGATTTATATATTCCTTTACTTCTTTCTTCATAGAAGTCTTTGGATTCTTCAATCTACAGTAATTCTTAAGTTTTCTGTATATAACATGGCTAGGTTCATGAAGCAAATCTCTCTCTTCACCATTTGATTTCTACTCTTTGGGGTCGTATGTTATTTCCAAATTTTTGGCTTTTGTTGTTGTTGCTTGATATGTTGATTATTGCTGGGAACTGAGATTGTTGTCGTTGGCTTCCTTGTCGTTGTTTGTGATTGCTGTCAGGATTAGCAACACTGGGCAACATTACTGCATTTTGTCTGTTTCATCAAGATGCCCAGGTGAGTGTCAATACAAGAATATTCTCTGATAAACTCTTGCATTTGATTCTTAAAGCTGCATCCTTTGATATAATTGATTGATGAGTCTTTGTTTTCTAGGTGTTCATGATTGCTGCTATGATTTGGATTTTGGTATTGCACGGTTTATGCTTGCTGTTGGGATTAGCATAATGGGTTGATTTGCTGCATATCTAGGTGAATATTAATATAAGAATCTCTTCTGATATATGCTAGCATTTAATTCTTAAAGCCGTAGCCTTGAACACAATTGATCAGTTGGTCTCTTCTTATGCTAGCATGTTGCTGGAATTTGTGATTGCTGCTAGGATTTGACTTTGCTCGCAGAAATTCATACTTTGTTGTTGGAAGTTGAATTTCCTCAGTAATAACAGCCCTTGATCGATGGTATATAAATATGTATATTTCTTGCTAAGAATTGAATTTAAAAGAGATATAACATGATTTAACTTGGCTTGTTTCTCTGTGGCTTGTTATAGTTAATGTCGTTATAACATGGTTTATTTAAAATGGGGATTGATGTATGTCGCCTTCGTTAGTTGTTTTTCTTTTATGACTTTTTATACTTACTACTATAATCGCAGAAAAGAATAAAATGACAAATGACATTGCTCAGCTTGGATGTGAATTTTAATTTCTTAGCATGGCCTAGACTTGTCATTGACGCTTGCTTGGCTTGGATTTGTATTGATTTGCGTGGCGTGACATTGCTTGATTCAATTTACTATTTTCAAAGGAACATATATTTGATTGGCTTGTCTTTTGGCTTGATTGAACTTTTTACAATCAGACTTGGGTATGTTACAGGCGTGAGTTTTGCAAGGGAAGGCTTTATATGCTTGGCATAGTTGTCATAGTTGTGATCATCTTGGTATGCATGAGATGTTTTATGCAACAACTTGGTATGGTGGTTAGGAAAGGCATAAGTACATTGTACGGTGAATGACAATGATTTTTTTTATAAAGCTAGACATGTTCAAGGGCTACAAGCATTTACTGATTGATAAGAACTAGGAAAGTGATTTTGGTCATTGTATTTGATTTGGTCAATAAGAATAAAAGCTTGGTTTGGCTATCATGAAAGATGATGTTTTGAAATATTTGGTTGGGCTGAGCGTTAGGCTTGAAACTAGACTAGCATATTGGCTAAAATAATGGCCATCACATTATGGCAGGAGAGAAGCTATTGATCTGGGTTATAAAGTCTGATAGTGGCTTATGTAGCTTTTACAGTAGTGTTTGGCTTATCTGGTATTTGGTAATTGTCTTGCTTGCTTGTCTACTTATTATTCCTGCTTGGTGAGGGCATTAGCTTGCATGATGTATGTTTGCCTTTGGTAGGAAATTACTCAATTAGCTAGGCATGTGTTTTGATGTCAGAGGCTTGTGACTTCCGTAAGTATCTTTAATTGCCTAATATGAGTTCATTAGTATTGACAAGGAAAACATGTGCTTAAATGGAATGGCTTGGCGTGATTCCAACTTGGGCGTTTGACGCATATAAAGTCATGTTAGCTTGGAATAGCTTGATATTTGTATACTTCTTGTGAATTCTTTGTTGGATGCATGACCTTCGAAAGAAGCCTGGCATGAATTAGTGTTTGCATGTTTGCTTATATGCTTAGAAATATTTTTACTTGACATAAGCTTGTTTAGGCATTCGCTTGTTACTTTCGGTCTTGGATCAGCTTGACTTGGGTATGAGCTTGGTATGAGCATGAACTTGACTTGAGCATGTGCTTAACATGAGTATGAGCTTAGCATGAGCATGTGCATGAGTTTGGCATTGTATAGATAAAATTTTGAATAAACTGATCATTATAGGAACCAGTGTATTTCATCTTTTTGTTCCAAAGTCATGCATGTAGAATGACTGCCTTCTGTAGCTTGGTAGTGCTTTGTAAGGAATACTTAGAATTCAGTGAGAGGTAGACCAGAAGATATAATGATGCAGTTTTTTAGGGGTAGTTATGCTTGATATGAAATGAGTAGCATATGGAAACTTAAATCTTGAATAAATACTCATTGATTGAATAATTCCTTGCTAGCTTAATTTCTCTGATTCTAACTCAGTTTCTACTGTCGTGTTTAAGCTTATGTGGATATATGGATTTGAATATCGACATTCTCAGCAACAATGACTTTAATTGTTTGTCGGTATTTCTATAGTAGAAGTGAATAAGTTTATGTTGAATAAACAACATCTGTAACCGATTGAATAAGCATGGTTGAATCGAGTCTTGTTCTTGGCATTTTAAGGCATTCATTCCCAAATAAAAATGTTTCATGGACTTTGCGGCATTGTATTAAGCATGTTGAATTTACCAAACAATTGACTGTCATATTATTGAAAGAAACACCATGAGTCCACCTTATATATTTTATTTGCATGATGTCCAGGGACTAGAACAATCCTGGAACTTTTAGATCACTTAGAGGATCATAGCTTGCATAGTGATGACTGGTAACTTGCATGATTTATCCGCAGCTTGGCCATGACCCGAGCTTTGTTCTGGCAATGAATTTTTTTTCTTTTCCTCTTAGAATATCCAGGCAATTGCGTAGCTTGAAGTGTTTGAATGACTTAAGACATTGCTTGAGTTGCATGCTTAAACTTTTTTTTTTCGAAAAATGAGAAGTTACTAGTCATCAAAATGTTAAGGGAGTTTTTGTGTTTGATGGGTTTAGAACAGCAAGCCCTTAATGCTTAAGCGAAACCATGCCCGAAGTCGATCAAAGATAAAATCCAAGGACTTTGTTGTGATACGCTTGGTAATAGCAGCAGCAGTTTTGCTTGGTTATAACGACATCGATTATAACTGCAACAAAAGCTAACCGCAGCTGTTTGCTTGGCTGTAACGACATCGATTATATTTTTACAGAATAACAACAAAGTTTACAGATGGATATGGTGGGGAACTGGGACATGTGAGTTTAGTGAGAGAGCATGATTTTAGGTTATGGAGGGTTTTGGGAGGTTGGTTGGTGACAAGGGACTAAGGTTTTAGAGATGAAGCATGAACTCTTGCATGAGGGTTTTCTGGGTTGTTGATGGTCTTCATGCAATGACTAAGTCTAAGTCCATTGTTTTACTGATGCAAAGAAACATACTTATGATCATTTTATTATGTTTTTCACAAAATGAAAGTTGTGCTTGAGGTTTCACTTTCACTTTTTCGGTATGCTTGAAAGGGTTGAATGCTTGAAGTTTCTTTTCACCTCTCTTGCTTGGTTGAAAGACTGATTTTCTAATGTGCGTGTTTGATATGAATGTGCTTGAGATATTGATTCTGGTTTAAACCAGTAAGCTCGAGCTGTGCAATAGACCTAATGTATAGTGTATTTGATATATATGGGTTGACATGTTTGAAGTGTTGTTGGGGTTTAGGGTTTGGATTGATATAGGTGCTAGTTAGGATATATAAAAGCAATGGTGCCAGACTTGAATTTTCTTTTGCTTTCAGATAAGAAAACTCTGAAAAGCTTCATGCATGAGTATGAGGTTTTAAATTTTGGAATGAATGAGCTGCTTGTTAAAGGGATTGTAAATGCCTGACTTGATTTTTTTTCTTTCAGATGGGAATAAAATTTGATGGCGTATAAGGCTTAAATATTTGACGGATGAGTTGTTGCTAAAGGTAAGCCCCCAAGTGCAGTAGTGATGAGTTTCACTTTGAAGGTGTCGTGCTTGGGCTTAGATTCTCCAAGGATATAAAGGTAAATCCAATCCCTAATGGCATTCAATTAATTAGCCAAAACTGTCAGGGGCAACATGGTCATTTTAGCCTTAATGGTAGTTTGTAATTAATTTGAGTATCAGGGGCATTTTAGGAATTTAAGCCTTAGTGGCAGACCCTGTAAATATACAAATCTGTCAGGAGTATTTTAGTAATTTCCAACTCAGTGGCAGTCTTGTGATTATACAAAACTGTCATGGGTATTTCTGTCTTTTCACCCCTAGGGTAAATGGTAAATTTACTAGAACTACCACAGTAAAAATTCAATGATTTACCCTAAACTGTTCCTACCAGTCTGCTGGCCGGATTTCCTCCTATGTCCGACCAGAACCTCTCCCTATTACACCAAACAATAGCAACCAGCAACAACAACAAACATTAAAACTCAGAGACCTAAATCACAGGGAATTCAAACCCATTAATCTCACCCTTGCAGCAGGAGCTTCAATCAGCTGTCACAGGACTCTTCCAAGCTCCAGGAGTACGCCTGACGCTCAAGAACCCCTTGCCGGGGTCGTGCATTCGAAACCCAGAAAAAGGAGAAAACAGAAAATAACTAAGGTTTCGAGTTTGGCATGGATCAAGGGTTTCAAACACCCAAAAAGAAAGGAGGAGATGAGAGAAGACGAACCATGCCAGTCACACGCCCTAGCGCCGCCTGGATCGCCGGAATTTCTCCGTTGATAGTCGAGTACAGTGGTGGACGATCTCCCGGCACAGCGTCTGTTTAGGTGATCTGAGGGCAGATATAGGTAGAGGAGAAAGAGGGGAACATTCTGGAGGTTGTGCGCCTGCGTGGGGCGACCGGACGCGACGGAGCGCCGCTGAGGAGCTCGTCGGAGACGAGAGCTCGGGTTGTCCGAGTTGGGGCAGTTTTGACTCGGTCAAAACTGACCCTCTATTTATAGAGAATTGAACGGCCAGGATTAGATCTAGAAAGATCCAACGGTCCAAATTTAAAATTAATAGTTACCATATGCGGTAAATGGATATTTTACCATTTAATTTCACCGCACAGTAACTGTACAATATCCCTAATAACTTCTACATACGAATTCCGATTAATTCATAGGACATACCCACGAGTTCGTATTAACGTCCTCAACATCTTTTCCGAATGAAGTTTCCTCAAATTCTCGACTTATCGTAAAGTCATCTTTTACTGTAAAGTAATTAACATTTATTACTTCTGTAAATTGGATAAATTCATAACAAACAGCCCGTAGCTCTGGAAAATCTTTCAGACATTCTGGAGGACTCGTATTAATATAATCTACCCCTCGGGACCTTAATTCTATTTTCCCCCATAATCGAGAATATCTCGATATTCAACTCGGGAAAAATTAACAGCGCGGTTACAACTCTCTGTAACTCGCCTAATCACTGTAAAAAGGTAAATTTAGAGACGGGATGTTACACTCCCAACTGCCAGTATAAAGATGAAAGATAGATATTGGCTTGAAGCATTGGAGATGCTAGTTGTTGGAAACATGCCATAGTCAGGTAAAGGATTTGAAATTTCAAGGACATGATTTGAGTAAAAAATACATATTTATAGGAAACAAAAGGTCTAAGAGGTATAGGGAAACTGAGACTTCTTTGTTTTGAATAGCCAGATCCTGGCATTTAAGGAGGAACAAAACAATTAGTTTCACTGATATCTTTCTCTAGTGTAAAACAAAGGTTCACTAGAAAGAGAGAGCATAAAACTGAAGAATAAGAAAATGTGTCTTCTACCTAAACATGCTTGCATCATTTTTAGACTTTGTTGTTGTTGTGCATGACTGGGTTCGATGCTGCTATGACAGCAAAAACATAGATGATTGGAGGAAAACTACAATGCATCCATGAAACAAAAGCATGAAAGTTTTTGTATAGAAAACTGCTATAAAATTGAGGGGGTCTTGACTAAAATCACAATTGAAAAGCCCCTAAATTTGCATGATGCTTGAATATAGGTTGTTTCACTCTAGGTTTAAATTTAATTTAATCAGAAATGATGGCTTAAGGTTGAGTATATTGTGCTGATTTAGGCTTTTATTTGCATTGTGGTTGTAGTTAGTGAAGACCATAAAATTAATACAGATAAATGATATTTAGTATTGACTGATATACACAAATATGAACTGGGGTTTTGTGATGTGATGAATAAAAAATGGTAAATAGGCTTGAAATGCTTGAAAGTAACTAGACAAAAGAAAGATAGCTTTGTGGTCTAACAATTGTGATGCTTGCAAGGTGTATGAGTATGAAGATCATATATATGGAGGAAGTAAGCTGTTGAGATAAGAATCCTAGGTAAGAGATTCAACTATGTCAGATTTGAAAGAAAATCATGATAGTAACGAAGTTATTTATGGTTGTTGATTTGGTTTTGTTGAAGTGCATGAGATGAGATAGTTTTGAACGCTAGAGATCTGAGTTTGTTTACTCAATATTAATGCTTGAATATTGAGTGAATAGATTTGAGTATTAAAACCTTCATGATTTCGATTACAGGAACTCATGATTTGAAGTCTCATAATAGCAATACAAGCCTGGATTGTAATGGGTTTTTGACATGTTCTTAAGAGAACTCTTCTCTGTTGCATCTGACAAGTGTTATCAACAACGAAGCATGATAAATTACAAGCTAGCAAGGAAGATCTGGAGTAAAAGTCTTATTGTTGAGAAAGGTCTGGTACGAAACATAGTCTAGTCCCCAGCAGAGTCGTTAAAATGTTGAGGGAATTTTTGTGCTTGTTGGGTTTTAAATAGCAAGCCCTCAATGCTTAAGGGCATATTGATCCTTTTAGCGGATTTGATCATAATTGATTTTTCTAAGCCCTTCAAGTTGGTTTATTCCCAACAAGGCTTGAGTTTGATCAATGTATTGCAAACATGAATTGCATTTACACTAATGAGATAAACATAACAGTCTACGTCCTTGTGACTAACCCTTATTATGGGTAGACAATGTGGGTCATGACAACGGCAACAGAAACTGCGCCGATGTCTAGAATATAGGGGGAGACACAGCCGACAATAGTGGCTGCGCTCCCAGCCTGAACAAAAATTTGTCAAAGCAACTCACACTAGCTCTGGACAATACAATGGTTGTAGATGCCCGGATCACCAGTTCATGATTGTCGATCACATCCTTTAGTAGTGATGCATACAAAGAATGTTTAAAGAGTATACAGAAAATCATATGATTGCAAACTTTATAGTTTCGCACCTAGCTCTAGATGTCTTTGACTTGTACGTCATTAAGGAGACTCTGATGTTCTTTCCAAGCTATATGTACACAGACTTCATATCGATGTCCAAGTGTTTACAATTCGAGACCTCGATGAAATCGTTGGCACAATGTTGAAGAAATTTTCACATAAATGAGATGTAACCACCCATGTCAGCAGAGTAACACATTTGGTCGACTCTTCCGCACATTACATTCTCACATGAATGAGATGTAACCACCCATGTAAAATTTTTGGAACGAGGATATGGCTCCCCATAAAGAAACATAAGCGGAAATAGGGTTAACAGCTTTGATCGGGACCCAAACAATGTCGGTTTAAAGTGAATTTTCTACCGTAGTCGTATTTCACTACAACGAACACATCATATTTCATAATATTTTGGAAAATTTTGCTTCCTCTGTATAATTGGTTCACAAAGTTGTACACTTGCTTATAACCGCTATTAAACAAATTATACTCTTAAAAGTATCACAAATATATATATATAAAGAAACATAAGCGGAAATAGGGTTAACAGCTTTGATCGGGACCCAAACAATGTCGGTTTAAGGTGAATTTTCTACCGTAGTCGTATTTCACTACAACGAACACATCATATTTCATAATATTTTAGAAAATTTTGCTTCCTCTGTGTAATTGGTTCACAAAGTTGTACACTTGCTTATAACCGCTATTAAACAAATTATACTCTTAAAAGTATCACAAATATATATATATATATATATATATATATATATTAGAGTTGAATGTGGACTCCGGTTTGAATTGTCTGATTCGGTTTTTAAGGGTTCTGTCTGGTTTTTCTTCTGGTTCGGTTTAAACGGTTTCGGTTTGGTTTCCGGTTCAATTTTTTTCCGGTTTTCGGTCCCGGATGGCCACCCCTAGTTATACGTAGCTCTATTTTAAAAAAAAAACTGTCTCTATTTCCCGAGTTAGTCCTTTTTATTCTTCTCATGATCGATCATCCTAAACAAATATTGTACGTTGGAGAAAACTGATATTTCGACACTGCCTACTTTATATATGTGTATATTTATATATTTGCACACGATTCTTTGGTGGAATGCAAACGC
This sequence comes from Comarum palustre, assembly GCA_951800085.1. Taxonomy (NCBI): domain Eukaryota; kingdom Viridiplantae; phylum Streptophyta; class Magnoliopsida; order Rosales; family Rosaceae; genus Comarum; species Comarum palustre. The sequence goes on along the minus strand of OX637588.1, from coordinate 11,824,025 downwards.
CTGAAAAGAGTAAGCTATATAGTTCAACAAGCTATAAGGATGCCCAGGTGGTTAAGGATTGATCTATATTGTCACATGTGACTCATGATTTGGGAGTGAAATTCATAATCTGGGCATTTTTGATACGATTGTTTTTTGGAAAAACTTGCTTAATTGAAGATATAGGAATTCTTAAAGAAAACGTTGTACTTGTCAGCCAAAACTTTGAACCTATATATTTTGCAAAACTATCCCAATTAAAATGACAGTTCCTCAAAAAGATAATAACCCAAATGTTGAATTCATCGCAATTTTTCAAAGCCCAGAAACTTTTTCAATTTATGATCGTGTCATTATGTAAGTTTGTTAGATGGTCTATGCAATTCTTGAAAGAGGGAAATAAAAGTTTTTATTTGAGGCTTGTGCATTGATGTAGCAGAATTAACAATATATGTCAGAGATTGGTTATTATAGTTCACTTGTATTTTTGATTCAAATTGTAGTGAGATTCATATGAGATTTGCAAGTGTGTTGTTATTAGTAGAGTCTGTGTTTGTGAGACTTCAATGAGTCTTCGCTTTTATTAGTGTTTTTTTATAATTTTATTTGTATAATTTTAACAAAGGAGAGTAATGACTTTTGGTTCATATATATGATCACTTTTCAACTAATTAAAAAAAAGTTAAAAATCAATTCAAAAACGAAATGTCGGTCATTTATCAAAATTTCTCTTACATAAGACACGGAAAAGTCCAGACAAACCTACATACAATAAACCAACTATAACATCATCAAGAGCTTACTCTTAAACAAGCCTACACGAGAAAGAGAAAACCTCGCCGTACTTAAAGGCCGGCAGGTATTAATTCAACGACCATCTAGAGGACCGGCAGTACTTGAAACTTCTACGTCGGAGTTGACTGAGGGCTGCGGTGTAAGTTGCTGATACACTCGAACAGGCATCGTCTTAGGAAGATTTGGCAAATCAGCATCAAAGTGAAGAAACTGAATTGCTTCCCTTATAGAAGGCCTTGCATTTGGATCAGGGTGAGCGCACAAAAGTCCTACCGTCATCAAACACACTGCTTGTTTCTCATCATACTTCGGCAGCCTCTTATCCACTGCCGAAAGAAGCTCCTCTTTTCCATAGAGGTCCCAGACCCACTCTACTAGTCCCATCTCAGAATCCTTTCCTATATGGTTCACTGATCTTCCGGTAGCAATTTCTAAGACAACGACCCCAAAGCTATAAACATCCGACTCTTTACGAGCCCTTCTTGTGAATACATATTCTGGATCAACGTAACCTAGTGTTCCAGCCCACCCAGTTGTCTTCTGATCCAGCTCATGGTCCATAATCCGAGCTAACCCGAAGTCGCCTAACTTGACATTAAGGCTAGCATCTAATAGGATGTTACTTGATTTAATGTCCCGGTGCACTACGCATTTCTTCCACCCTTTATGAAGATATGGATCATGAAGATAGAGCAATGCAGTGGCCAATCCCTCGGATATCTTGTATCTGTCATCCCATTTTAGAACACTCCCCTTCCCAAATAGGTGAGTATCAAGGCTTCCGTTTGGCATCAACTCGTAAACGAGCAGGAATGTCGTCTCATCTTTGTCGTGGCACCATCCTTTCAGTTGCACAAGATTCGGGTGTCTCAAGCTACTAAAGAGCCGCACTTCTGTCATGTACTCCTGTCTTCCCTGCCCTGATCTGTTTGAGATTTTCTTCACAGCCACAGCGGTATCCACATCAGTTTTTAGGTTAGCCATGTAAACAGTACCAGAAGTTCCTTGACCCAAGATACGGGAGAAGTTGTCAACAGCGGTTTGAACAACCGGATAAGGGATACTTCCCGTTTCACTATCGTATGTAGTGACTGAATACATATCTTGATCCCCTACTCCAGGCACTGGTTCTGGCACGGTGTCGTCTTTGTCCTTCTTCTTGTACTTCCTACAAAAGTGTGCTCCAAGCATGCCAAGAATAAAAGAACCCACTATAACAGTCACTAGTACTGCTATTATGATTAAGATATGCTTTGTACTCTTTGCGAGGCCTGGACCGGGATACTTCCTCTCCAAAGTCGAATTGAAGTCCCAAGACCGAATCTGATTTCGTATCCCATCGTCACGAGTCCCGGATGAAAATCCGACTGTCGCCCACTCAGGCAGGACTTTTGCAAGATCAATTTGGTATGTAAGACTAGTTGTTTCTTCTGCAGTAGCAGGGGTGTTTTGGTAGCTCCAATGGACATCGAGTGTAGTTGTTGCAGCAGTGTAGGTGATCCATACATCAACAGTGTCTCCATCGTGTAAGCTTACATTCCATGGGGTTTTTGCAACAGATGAAATTGAGTTTTTGTTGATCCCTACATGCTCATATGGAGGATCCCATTCAACGTTTACGAAGGGATCAAACTCAACCATAACAATCTGGGTGCCATTGTTGTCACTAGTTGTAGTGTTGAGTAGCCCTAGAAATCCACCGGCTGAGTTTGGCGGGATTTGATAGCCGTAAGGAGCAAGAAAGAAAGCAATGCCGCTGCCGTAACCGGAGCCATATTCTCTTTGGATGTCAAATGAGAAATGGGTTGAGAAGTCAGCAACCTTCCCAGTACGAGAGTTCCATATTGGGATTCTCTCGACATGGGTGGCTCTACCAACACGGCAGATATATTTGAATTTATTGATGAGTTCGACAACTCCTACAGCAGGCAGTGCATCTCCCTCATACACAATGTTGGTTGCACTGGCATCAAATCGGGGTATTTGGAAGGAAACTGGGGAAGCGTAGGGAAGGAACAAAAGGAAAAGGAGGATATGGATTGGTAAATATGTTATAGAGGTTGCCATCGATACTCTGGGACGGAAGTATTTGAACTGCACTTGGCTTCTCATTTATATAATTGAGACCTACGCCTTGCGACAAATATCAAAAGGAAAAATAAATTGGTCTCGATCTACTTGGTGGAAACTTGCGCAAGGTGACAATTTATGCATTGAAAATAGGGTGAGTGACGAGATAAACAATGAAAGGTGGTGTGCTTAATTTTCAACTCAGCGCTTAAACTATCATCATTTTACGTTTCACATCACAGTGATCAGAGCAGAAGGCATCAAGATAGTAGCTAGTGTCTTAGAGCTTAAGCCAAGAATGTTTAGGGAATGGTTGTCTCTACGGTGACTCTAATTAATGAATTTTTCTCTAATTATAGGGTGAGTGACGAGATAAACAATGAAAGTTGGTGTGCTTAATTTTCAACTCAGCGCTTAAACTATCATCATTTTACGTTTCACATCACAGTCATCAGAGCAGAAGGCATCAAGATAGTAGCTAGTGTCTTAGAGCTTAAGCCAAGAATGTTTAGGGAATGGTTGTCTCTACGGTGACTCTAATTAATGAATTTTTCTCTAATTATAATTAGAGAAAAATTTATTAATTAGATTCTCTTTGAATATAAATTTATTCATATTTTCTTTTTTAATTTACACCCAATGTATTTATTTTACTTGTTTTACAAATTTTAAACTCTAAAATTTAAAATCATCACATTTTCTCTACTTATTATTTTTTCTTTAAGTTAGGTTACAAATAGAAAAATTAGATTTTGGTATAGAATTTTAGATTAGGGGTCAGAGTATAGTGTTTATGGTTTAGGGGTTAAAAGTTAAGGTTTACGGTTTATGGAGAAATTGAGTTTTGTGTATAGGGTTTAGGGGTTATGGTTTAGGGTTTAAGGTTTAGAGTTTAGGGTACTTATAGGGTTTAGAGTTTAGGGTTTAGAGTTTAAGGTTTAGCGTTTAGAGATTATGATTTAGGAAGGTTCACAATTTGTACATATCATTTCATCGCATGAACTGTTTGTTAGTTTATTATTTATCCTAAATAATAAGGTTTTTAGTTTAGACAAACCTAATTAATAAATTTGAGTGTATTTTAAAACAATTTTAAATGTTGGTGTAATCTAAAATGAGTAATGTCAAATACCTCTCACACACAGTAGAATCAGAGCATGAGGCATCAAAATAGTAGCTAGTGTCATAGAGCTTAAGCCTAGAATGTTTAGGGAACAGTTGTCTCTACTGTGCTAGGATATATATATATATATATATCATCTTTACAAAATTTCAGCTGATTTGGTAATCGTTATGGTCTCGAAAACGTATAAATACAATGAACGAACTGAATTTGTTCAACATGAACCGTTCGTGTTCATCTTTGTAAATCACAGTTTTAAATGCCTTAACGATAACCAAATTAGCTGAAATTTGGCAGAGATGATCTAATCATTTATATCTAGAAACTGAAAAGTTAAGATGAGAAAATATGATCTAAAGGTTTAACAATTCATGAAATACTTACCAAAGTTTAGGTAAGGACGTCCTAACCTGAGAAAAATCTCATATATATATATATATATATATATATATATATATATCACATCTCCACCGCTCAATATCTAGAAAATAGTGTGTAGATCATTCTTACAGTGTTTCATCATATTTGGAGATCATTTTGGTACCGAAATAGACTAAATTAATTAACATAACAAAATTTGTCAAAAATGAACCGTTTGTGTAAAATAAGAACTACACTCTATGCTCTAGACATTAAGTGGTGAAGATGTGAAAATATGATCGACTCACAAGTCAGCCAAATAAGGAGTCCCGCACTTCAATTTCAAAGCGGATTCATCTCTGATTAGGAACTATATATATACATATATATATATACAGTCCTTCTACACTAAGGACGTACTTATCATAAATTTGGTGCGGATTTCCTTAATTTGACCAACTTTTAGATCAAATTTTATCATCTTAACTGTTCATAATCTAAATATATATGAATAGATTATCTCTGCAAAATTTCAGTTCATTTGGTAATCGTTAAGGCTTATATACAAATACAATGAACGAATCGTATCTGTTCAACCGAAACCGTTCGTGTTCTTCTTTGTAAATCACAGTTTTGAATGCCGTAACGATCACCAAATAAGCTGAAATTTTACAAAGATGATATATACATATATATATATATATATTGTTAATTAACAACTCAAATGCTATATCGATTGTATCCGAAGTCGAACTAGATTAGTAGATCTAGTTACCTCCCACTAACAAAATGATATTATGCCACTAGATCAGTATCTACTGGGCTAGCATACATTCATTAACAACTTATTAAACAATAATTACAACAAAAATAAATATCTTCTGACGACAAAACTACTGCACTAATGGTAAAATGCTCATTTGGAAAACTACTATATATAAATTTATATTTTTATATATAATTGAACCAAGTTACTATATTAATAATAAATTATTCATAAAATTGTAAAATGTCATAAGTTGAGTAAACATCTCTAGTATAACAAAAATTATTGAGAAAATGTTCATTTAGTACAAATTTTTGGACCTCATTTTCCATTCCAACAGTTTTTTTTAAACATTAATTAATCATTTCAACTTTTTTTTTAAATTGGTGCTCATTCCAACAAAACATATAACAACTCTAAACAACATATAATATTTCAATACATATTCTACCCTCACCCATTAAAACATACTTAGAGAAAAAAATGGAAGAGAAAGGGGACATGGTCAGCACCTCACCGGCTCCGGTCATCGCTGGCCGGACTCCGGTCACCGAAATCTGGAATCAAGTTTATTACCCCCTAATAAACTTCTACTGAACCCTTAAACCGTATTCCTATTGTCACAACCAACTTTACTATCCCCCTAATAAAGTCTCACTAAACCCCTAAACAGCATTTCTATTGCACATCCAACTTTACTACCCCCTAATAAACCCGCTGAACCCCTGAACCACATTCATACTGCACAACCAACTTTACTACCCCTTAATAAACTCTCACTGAACCCCTAAACCACATTCCTAATACACAACCAATTTTACTACCCCCTAATAAACTTTCGTTTAACCCCTAAACCACATTCTTATTGCACAAACAACTTTACTACCTTCTAATAAACTCTTATTGAACCCCTTAAACTACATTCTTGTTTCATAGCTAACTTTACTTCTCCCTAATAAACTCTCACTTAACCCCTTAAATCATATTTCTATTACACAACCAACTTTACTACCATCTAATAAAGTTGAAAGATAGAGAGAGAGGGTGGCATTTTGGTGGAAGTGTGTTAGAGGCAGCATGGACTGGACAATATAGTACGTCTATCGTATCCCAGCACAACAAACCCAACACACATCAAACCCAACACATTCAACTAGAAGCCTCATGATATGTCAACCTAACACATCATAGTTCTAGATAAAATTTGCAGAGAGTGAACCAGATAGAGAGAGAGAGAGAAGAACAAGAAGAAGAATACCCGATCTGAACCCAATCTAATCCGAACCCGAGTCACTGAGCCGGGACAATGATACTGGATCTCGATCTGTTCTTCGACGAGAACTTCGACCGAAAGAAGTGTGTGAACTCGGCATGTCAGAGCCGCCACCCGCAGGACTCCGTCAACAAGCACCTTGCAGATCTGGAGATGAAAATCCAGATGGTCTCAGAGGAGATCGGCGCCTCGCTCGAAGTCATCCCCCTCCACGACGATGTCGTTTCGCTCCGCTCCGTCGTGTCATTGATCCTCGACAAGCTCAAGAAGTTACGTAACTCTTTTACTGATTGCTGATCTCAATTCTGTGGAAAATTGAATCGGTTAGGTGATCATCAGGATCTGTGTGGTTTGTTTAGGCTGAGGGATTGTCAGCTGAGTCGATAATGGCGCTGGCAAAGTATGATATAGTGAAGCAGAGAATGGAAGTTGCGTATGAAACTTTGCAGGTAATGATGAAGTTCTAGATTTCTCTTTGAAATTTTTTGAAGTATTGAAGATAAAGTTGTGACGAAATTCGACAACAGGATGTTGCTGGAGTGACTCAACTGAGCTCGACTGTGGAGAACTTTTTTCGCCAGTAGGGATCAAAACTAAGTTAGGAGAGAGAGAGAAGAAGAAGAAGAAGAAGAAGAAGAAGAAGAAAAAGCTGATTAGGATGAATGGGGGAAGAGGAGGAGAGACCGAGAGATAAAAATAATAAAAAATAAGGATAAAATTATAATTTTGTTAAAAAAAGTTGGAATGATCAGTGTAAAACTGTTTAAGTTGAAATAGTCACTTTTTTCTAATTTGTATGAAATTGTCAATACCCTAACATTATATACCTAAATAATGACTCTTTTCACCTAAATAGTGTCAAATTTGTTGTATACTTGTAAATGTTGGTTATGTTGGTATTGCAAATGAGCAGGTACGTACCAAAATAAAATCCCGAATATTAATCTGCAATCTGCTTTTCTCAATTTTGTAGCTAGCCTCGAGGAGTATTATATGTAAGAAATAAGACAAGGCGAGCAAAACAATGATGAACCACAGATGCTGTTAGTGTGTTTTACAGGTTTAGATGACACGCGAATAAAAATGCAGAGTTTCGTCAAAAATACACATCCAAAACAAAAACAAAACTGAAGCATGAAGCAACATAGTTTTATTGGTTTAAGTCTGTTCTCATGTGTTCTGAAAAATTAGTACGTGTAAGAATAAGGTACAGTCGCAAGACAAAAGGATGAACTCCTTTCTTACTTTATGAGCAAGGTTTATTCATTCAGTGTGTATTTCGAAGAAACTGCAAGAGTTTGTATTGAACATGACATGAAGCAAATGTACTTATTGATGATTCCAATGGGTTGTGTATTAGTTATTCTGGTGTAGAACTTCCACGGCTAATACTTAGCAAGGAACTTATTTAGCAAGTTTCCAACAATTGTGTTTAAATTAGCTTGTGTTTGGCTAGCTACTAGCTATATTATTATTTGGGGAAATTGCTGGACCTGCAAATATGAATAATCAATCCGGTGAATTCTTGTTCAGATAAGTTGTCGAAAGTGAGTCCAAAGTCCAAACCAACTAAACTAAGTCAATCCCACTAGAATCTTGTACATTATCAAACAACGTACTGAAACATTGCAAAAACCAAAAGAGCCTGAACAACCATTGGATGATGAAAGAATTCGATTCTTTTGCTATGATACACAGCTAGAGCTGCAGGCGTAACGCAGTGTACGTACGTAGCTTCTTGTGTACCTGGTACTGTTATTGATTTTCATTTTTTGCAATAGGTAAGAAATGAAAAAGAGATTTTTTTTAATAATAATGGATGTATTTCATTTGGCGTAAAGTCAATCATGATACAATGAGACAAATGAGAATAAACTTCAAAGTAAGTCCAACGGCTGGTCAACCGGAAGCAAAACTCCAGTACAATACAAATCCTACACTACAAAGAAAGCAAAACTAAAAAAAAGTGTCCACAAGAGGACTTTATTTGTACCAGAACTAGAAAGCAAAATAACATTCCGAGCCCTAGTAATCTCCTAATTAATATCTTCACAAATTAAGCCTAATACCCAATTGCGTACCTTTCATTGTTAAGAGAGAAAAACAAGAGACTAATAGTAGTCAGAAGGGGTCTTACGAAACAAGGCAGAGGAGCTACGCTGCAGCTCCCTCAGAGCCAACCTCTTCCTCTGCTATCATCCCCACCAACATATCCAAATCATTCCCTCTACCGGGCACAAAACCCTTCTCCTCAGCTCTAAGAGAACTAGACGCCATAGATCTGACACTTCAAACTCATCACACCCAAGATTCTTTTTATTACGACTACCTCTCTTTTGACCCCTCTTCTTAAGAGAGGTTGGAATCTTTCCAAGTCGCACCGCGACATCTATAAGATTCTCCAACTGCACAGTGGGTCTAAGCTTTTATAAGCTCCCCTTTTTAACGTTTAATAAGAGAGAATAACATTTATTATTAGGGACAGTAAAAAAATTTTAAAAAAAAATTTACTACTCCCAATAAATGTTTATGATCTTATAGAAATCATTCATTATTTTATATGCATTTCTTGTAGGAATTTATGATGAGATTTATCATTATTGCCCTCTAATGAAAAGTTTATTGACTCTAGTAAAAATTTATTTTGCCCTCAATAAAACAGTTGTCATTATTATTGTCCCTAATAAACTTTCAAAGAATGTATAATATGGTTGTGATAATGTGCGGTCACATTGAAAATGTCCGGTGAGATTCCGACGAGAGTAGATTTTCCGATGACAGGATTCCGGCTACTGGTTTTCCACATTTGGGATTCTGATGACTGGATTCTGACGATTGGTGAATGATGACAAAGTCTGGCAATCAGTGACTAGAGTTTGGTGACCGGCGACCGGATTCCGGTGATCGGTGACCGAAGCCGGTGAGGTTATTCTTTCTCCTTTATTTTCTCTCTCTAAACATGTTTAAGGGGTAAGGGTAATATGAGATTAAAATAATATAGTTCTCTTAGAGTTTTAATAAAGTTTTGTTCATTTGGCACAACTAATAACACCTTATATTGGAATGGATAATTTGTTTTAGAATCATTTAAATGGGCTAGGGGACAAATTAATATACACTAAATAGACATTTTCTTAATTTTGAAATTGCAAAATAAAATTCCTATTCATTTTAGCTTCAAGGTAAAACCCTCGATGAATAAAGAGAAACCAAATGGTTTAATAAGACTTCAATGCAAAGATGTTGATACACATATATAAACAATTTTATACCCTAATAGGAAACACAACTTTTTCTTCTTGCAAAGTTTATACCCTAATAGGAAACACAAATTTTATACAAAGTTTACAGACTGACCAAAAGATTGCACAGATAGTTACTCACCCACTTGAAGGCTTGTAGTACTTGACGATGCACCGGAGATGATTGAGGGCAGTGCTATAGGTACGTGATACACTGCAGAAGGCATCCTCATTGGAGGTCTAGGTAGTTCTGCATCGAAGTTGAGATATTCAATTGCTGCCTTACTGAGGGCCTTTGGTTTTTATCAGGATGAGCACGCCACAGTCCTACAAATATCAAGCATTCGACTTGTTTCTCATCATAGTTCCAGTGCAGCCTCTGATCCACTGTAGAGAAATGATTTCCTTGTCCATAAAGATCCCAAATCCATTGTACGAGTCCCTTTCTGGAATTTTCTCCCATCTGATACATCGACTTTTTTCCGGTAACAATTTCTAAGACCACCACCCCAAAGCTATAAACATCCGACTCTCTACTAGCCTTGCCAGAGATTATGTATTCTGGATCCATGTAGCCAAATGTTCCAGCCAACTGAGTTGTCTTGGGATCTTGCTCATGGTACATTATCCGCGCTAACCCAAAGTCGCCTAACTTGGCATTGAAGCTAGAGTCCAGCAGGATATTGCTTGACTTAATATCTCGATGCACCACACATTGCTTCCACCCTTCATGAAGATATGCATCATGGAGGTAAAGCAATGCTGTGGGCAACCCCTTACATATATATCTTGTATCTCACACTCCATGTTGGAGAAGGCCTTGTCCCAAAGAGGTGAGAATCGAGGCTACCATTTGGCATGTACTCGTAAACAAGAAGGAACGTAGTCTGACCTCCATCATGGCACCATCCTTTGAGTTGCACTAGATTTGGGTGTCTCAAGCTACTAATGAGATTCACTTCAGTTATGTACTCCCTTCTTCCCTTATCAGACCTGCCAGAAATTTTCTTTACTGCAACTGTCATGTTTATATTAGCAAACTCACCCTTGTATACAGTACCGGACGCTCCTTCACCCAACTTATTGTCATTGGAGAAATTGTTAGTAGCTGTAGCAATATTTTGACAAGTGAATCTACCCGGTGCTGCTACTCCTTCGCTAATTTCTTCAATGATTGGTGCTAAGTTTCCAGTGGCTGTTACTGCTGGTACTGATTCGGCCCCCTCTTCTTCTTTTTCGGATTTCTTCAACTGGGAACGACACAACCCCAGAGTTTTTGCAGTTATCATCCCAACTATCAGAGAAACTGCTGAAACTGCCAGTACTGTTGTTACTATTATTATCATCATCTTCTTTGCATGTGTTCCAGTACTTGGACCAGGGTATTTTCTATCCAGAGTTGAGTTGAATTCCCATGAGACAATCTTATTTCGCTCCATATATTGACTGGTACCAGCTGAAAATCCAATTGTGATCCACTCAGGCAGAACTTCGGCAAGATCAATTTGGTAAGAGAGACTAGTTGTCTCCTCAGCAGAAGCAGGGGTATTTTGGTAGCTCCAGTGAACACTTAGACTTGTTGTGGAATTGTACGCAATCCATACATCAGTAGTGTCTCCATCGTGTAAGCTAACATTCCAAGGGGTGTTCACAACTGAAGCAATTGAGTTGTTGATTCCCACATGCTGATATGCAGGATCCCATTCTGGGTTTACGAAGGAATCAAACTCAACCAGAACAATATGGTTCCCAAGTCACTGGTTGAGGTGTTGAATAGACCTAGAAATTCACCAGCTGAATTTGGAGGGATTTTAGATCCAAACGGAGCGATAAAGAATGCAAATCCGCTGCCATAAGTAGCTGCACCTGTGTCGACTATGAATGAGAAATGAGTTGTGAAGTCAGCTACCTTCCTAGCATGAGAGTCCCAGAGTGGAACTCTCTCAGCATAGGTAGCCCTGCCAACACGGCACATATAATTAACTTTGTCAATGAGTTCAATTACTCCCACAGCAGGGACTGCATCTCCTTCATAGACTATATTGGCTGCAGTCGCATCAAATCGTGCTATTCTAAAGTTCATTGAGCAAGTTGAAGGTAGAATGAACAGGAGAATGAGGATATTGATAGGTAGGGATGATAGGGAGGCCATGAAACCATGCCTAGGACTAGGAGAAGAGGAAAGGATTGAGAAAAAGACAGCTAGAGATGCTATGAAGTTGATGGTGATAGAGGTTTTAAGCGTCCACCCTATTTAGACAAGTTTGGGTTTAGGAAGAGACAAAGGAACAGAGCTGCAAATCGAAATTGAAGACCAACTACATGGAAACTCACATGAGGCAACAGTTTGGAGAGGGACTTCTATTCTCAAAAATAGTTTAGTTTCATTGACTCATTGATAAACATAAAAGATGACATTTTGAATGTCAGTACTTATCATCTGAACTACATTTAATATAGTTTGCTATCTGTAATATTACGTTTCCTAACATAGGATTTCGCACAGTGCTTCCTTTGATCAATTTGCACCTTTAAACAAAAAAGTTTCAGAAGATAAATAAACAGTAATGAAAATTAGAGTTCAGATTACTAAGGATTACATTCTCTCCGAATAGGAAATTAATGGAGGAAGTAGTTGCGGCCAGAATCGGAAGTAGCAACTGTATATGCTCAATTGCCATTTGAATATCAATTGTGGCAGGAGTATGAAAAAATGCAATTCCATTATCATTGAGTCAATAGCAACAAGTGGATATTTTGAGATGAAAATCAGAGATTAAGATGGACACAGGGAACGGGAGTTTAAGGGAACGAAGGGTTCTATTTATACCAGAGGACTATTATCTGTTTATTCCGTTTTCTGCGAAAGCAATCTAAGAATAAGACATACGAGAGGAGATATGAGTTCCATGAGGTAATTTCCTCATTGAAAATCGTTAGGAACAAAGCCCGCTGTCGCCTTAAGTTTGTACTTAACCAAGAAACTCTTTAAGGTAGAAAACAGAACTCTTATAAATATCGAAACATTTCTACTCGTATCAAGTCGTTATCAGTGACATGTACTCCATTCGATTGGGTTCAATAGATATGTCAAATTTGCCGGGGGCGGGTACAAGGGAGATGGAATCAATTCTAATGTGTACCACCAAATTGAAGACCTTGCCTTATCCCGATTTCGATCACATATTCATATCTTGACCCTAGTACTTTGTCGAAATAACTACTAGGTCAAAATAACCTTTTTATATAAACCTAAAAACTAAACAGTTAAGATAGATGAACGTGATTGAAAAATTGGTGTAATAAACGCTAACAAGTTGGTCCTCATTAGAACCCTCTCTGGACAATAGATCAAGAATTCATCTAGTTGTCACATATACATAACATGCCTTCAAGTTTTAATGTCTAAATGGATGTATAAAAACAGTCGCGCAACAAGCAAAAAACACTTCTCATGAAATTTGATAGAAAATCACTTTGCAGATATGGGAGTACAGCTACAGCTACAATGGCGAAAACATTGAAGTGACACAATTTTATGTCTTCAAATAGGGGATCTAATGATCATGTCTTTAGAACGGTATCAAGTATAGGAGGAGCACAAAAATACTAGGAATCATTATTACTACTCTCAATAATATAACAAATTAGAAGGAAACATGTCAACATGAGCATATGGTATGCACATAAGAAACTAAATTAATGCACAGAAGTGTCCGCACATTATAGAATATTTATGACATTCAAGCCCACCTCCCTCAAGGAGCACAACAATCCAGTGGTTAAGCCTCATCCATTTGCTCCTGCAAGAATCCCGAGATAGTTATAACCATGAAATGCTTCACAACCAGAAAAAAAAACCTAGCAACTACACTGGGATTACTGAAATCCCAAGCTGAAGAGCCCACATGCAAGTGAATCAAAGAGTATAAAGAGCATCATGAATAAATTTGCATTCCATCTTCTGAAACCTAGACTTTTGATGTAGTTTGACATGCAACGATTTTGATAAGAGTATTATGAGTCTGTACCCCCTTGTATCTATAAACCTTTTGGATCTTCTTAACCAAAAAGATACGACTTTCAGAACAAACACCTTGTTTAACTGGATATTAAAACATAGGTTTGATTTGAGGTTTGAGAGAGGCTTAAGCTATTCAGATGACTGTTAAATTATTATTGTACCAATAACTTTTCCTTAATATTGCCATAAAAGGGCTCCAGTGCTATTGATATTTAAACAACAAAGTAACTAGGCATTCCCATCTAGAAAACTGCACAAAAATCACTTAATGCTCCAACTACGAGTAGCACTGACCTGCAAATCTGAAGTCCAAAGAGTGAGGTTGTCCCTCAGAAGTTGCATGATTAAAGTGCTGTCCTTGTATGATTCCTCTCCCAGCGTATCCAGTTCAGCAATTGCTTCTTCAAAGGCCTGCATTAAAAGAAAGTTACTTCTATATTTCATGTAAAGTTATCGAAGTTCAGAAAATAAACTAGACAACAAACGCATTATGATTAGTTCTTGGTCTTGACCATTAAATCTCCTTGACCCTTCCAGGAGTTGTGCTCAAGAAAAAGGGAAAAACAACACAAAAGCACAAACAGAAAGGGTACAAAACTTACAGAGGTACTCTACTTCAGTTAGACTCAAGGACACAGCAACAATAGACAAAAGAAGTAAAATCTGCTCCTAATCTTCAAATTCCTGTTACTTGACGTTTTACAGTTTCCTAAGACCAGAATCTAGTTCATTTTAGTTGAAAACAATATTTCAAAAGCTCTCAAGCCTGCCTTCACAGAGTATTAGAGATATTTTTTGTTTTTTTTTTCTAATCAGGTCTAACCTAAATCTAAATTTCTCTCTTACTTTCCTAACTCTTTGCTTTTTTTCTTCTCAATCTGCAATCTTGCCTCCTTTGAACCTTCTCCAATCGCAACTCTTCAGCAATTTAAGGCCTTTATCAGTACTCCCTCAATTGCTAAGCATTCAAGCAGCTATCGAGAAACCCATTACTAATGAGTATCATTGTCCTAATCATTCTAGTTGCATCACTCCAGCATCTGACTCTAACTTGTACAAACAGTAACGCTACAGCTTACTATTTAATCAATCTATGAGCTCAGTCCACATATCTTGTTGTTACTTGTTCCCAAGCCCATTCTATACTATGCCAAAGCAACACCAGATCTTGGATTGTCAGTTTGACCATCTTAAAGTACTTTACATGTCCATGCATTCTTCATTTTTGACCAGCAGCTTCTAAATAATCATCACTTGAATTATGTTTGTGTTGGAAAAATTTCCCAATCTATTTTGGTTGTGCCAAGAAATAGCTCTATTTTCTGATTTTGGTGTCCATAATACTACTTTTGATTTCCTCAATATCCATGCATGTTTTCAACCCTGTTTTCATTCCTTCACCACGGACAGTAGGCTGATTATGACTTTATTAGAAAGCACATACTGTGTGACAGTCACTTTGTTCCTTCCATTAATCAGATATTATGTACTTTAGTAATGGGCGCCACTAACACCTCAATGGGATTTTCTGATCTAAGCTCCTTGTCTCCTAGGCCAATAAGTTTCCAGAGAATTATCAGGTATCCTACTTAGTTATCTGTTAAGTAATATCAAAAATGTTCTGGCTGAGTTATGATATTTTCCCAACAAAGCCTTGCAGCATTTGATCAGCCATTTACACTTCCTTTGTATATACACCTCATTGAAACGAGAGCTCCCTTAGAAAACTTCCACATTGAATACAAGTTGAGTATCACAATCATGTATTCAACAGGATCCTAAAACTAGACAAAAATCTACAGTGACTAACTTTGACTCAAGTAATTTCCTATTCATAGGATAAAACACATGCAGAGTTAAAAACAAACTTATAATTAAAAGCCTTAAGAATCTCATAATTGAGCTCAAACCTGCTTAGCCATGCTGCAAGCCTTCTCAGAGGAATTGAGGATCTCATAATAAAACACCGAAAAGTTGAGCGCCAGCCCCAGCCTTATAGGATGTGTTGGAGCCAAATCCGCCAGCGCAATATCCTTCAAAAACAAATCAAAATCGAATACAATTCACTATTAAATCGAAAATCGCATTAAAAATAGATAATCAAAAGCAAAATCAAAGTTACCTGAGCGGCCTTGTAAGCCAGCATAGTGTCCTCAGCAGCAGTCTTCCTCTCATCGCCGTTCTTAAACTCAGCAAGGTACCGATGGTAATCCCCCTTCATCTTCAAGTAAAACACCTTCGACTCGCCGGCGGTGGCCGACGGCACAAGATGCGACTGCAGTAGGTTCAGAATTCGCGCGCAGATCGCCGTTAGCTCAGTCTCGACTTTAGATCTGTACTGCTTCACGAGCGCCACGTGGTCCTCGTTACGGCGGCCCTCCTCCTTCTGCTCGATGGAGGAGACGATGCGCCAGGCGGCGCGTAGAGAGCCGATGACGTTCTTGTAAGCGACGCTGAGGAGGTTGCGCTCTTCCACCGTCAGCTCTCTGCCGGCAGCGGTGGAGGCGACGACGAGCTTCTCCATGAAGCTGACCATCTCCTCATAGCGCTCGGCTTGCTCGGAGAGCTTGGCCATATAGACGTACTGCTCGCGGCTTAGGGTTTCAGGCACGGCGGAGGCCATTGTTAGAGCTCTGATCTGGGGCTTTTTTTGGGGGTTTGAGTGAGAGTGACTCGGAGATTGAGATTTCAGTTTCAAACAAATACTGGGTTGAAAAGAAAGGAGTGTGGGTCTTCTCCCACTGCTGGGAGAGTGGGTGTTGAGGACGCGCGCTAGTTTTGGAGGTGGACGGCGTCGTTTTGGGAGCGAGTGAGTGTTTTGGAGGGAAGAGTGATTGGGAGTGTTTGATTGGACCATAATAATGAGAACAGGATATAAACGTGAAAATATGGTTGGATCTGAAAAAGGTCAAATTTCGGCGACGGCAGCTTGGGCTTGTCGGGTCGGGTCGGGTCGGTTAATGGCTTATCCGTTTCTATAATTGATTCAAAACTGGCAACCGTTTGGTAACACCAAAACACATTGTCAACCAGTTGCATCAAATGCGATATTGGTTTTGGCCGTCCTCTCAGATAACGGGTAAAGTTGTTTGGTAACACCAAAACACATTGTCACCCTGTTGCATCAAATGCGATATTGGTTTTGGCCGTCCTCTCAGATAATGGGTAAAGTTAGGGTTGGGAGTCGGTGTGAATGGTACGGTTTATAGCTAATATCGGACATCAAATCGATCTTTTTTTGGTTTGGTTTTTAAACTTTTAAAAGAAAAATCAATTGTGTTGGGTTTTTTCGGTTTTTTTATTTCGATTAACTTGCAAGAAAACCTGAAATTAAATAACAAAAAACAAGTATAGTAGAAAGTTTTACGTTACATAACAGGGTTTTTGAGAGAATCATCAGAATATAACAAGTCAGAGACTTCAAATAATAATGTAAATATTATTTTTTATTTTAAAAAATATATATAATATCGGTTAATATTTATATAAAATAATATTTATATATGTAATTTTATATTTAATATATATAATATCGGTTTTTCGGTTCGGTTTCGGTTTCCAAACATCAGAAACCAAACCAAACACTTCAGTTTTTCGGTTTTTTCGGTGCGGTTTAGTGTGGGTTTTTTTTCTCGGTTTTTTTTCGGTTACAATTTGGTTTCGATGAGGTTATTTTTCGGTTTTCGGTTTTGAAGTCCCAGCCCTAGGTAAGGTATTTCAAGTCGTTCGCAACTGTTTAACTCCTTTTTTCTTTTCTTTTTTTATTTGGCTTCAATTTTGTGTTAGAGAAGATCTAGTTAGTAGTTACACCTTCAAATTTTTTGTGTACCTCTTATTATTTTTTTCTGCTTTATCTCTATATTCAGCTTTCACATATTTAACAAATTATCTTCTGCAATTTGAGAAAGAAAAAAAGAAACTCTCTCTCATATTTTCTTCAAACCCCTATAACATCGATTCTCAGTTCTTATATCAAATTTGTTTATCAACTGGATTTGATTTGTCTCCATCTTCACTGTTGTTATGTATGCCTAACCTTTTGAATCTAGCAATGGCGTCAACAAAATTGAAAATGAATTGGTTTCATTCTAGATCCGGGAACAAAAAAAACTTTATCCTTTGGCTAAGATGTTTGATTGCATTATAAGAAAACGTGGAGAATCATAGAGATATGGATTTTTGCCCTCTTCATGTATCTGATCTCGAGGAGAAGTTCATCCTTTAAGTAGACTTTGGCTGCAAAAATGGCGATGGTTCAAATCGACGAAGGTCTTCTCCTTCGATAAGAACACAATGAACAAGTATATCTTTATTATTTTTTTTATTAAAGGGTAAAACAAGAATAAATTCTTACAAAAATTAAAAGGAGGTACACAAAGCAAATTTAGATGTGTAATTAGAATTCGAAAGTTTTTTTCAACTAGACATCTAAAATGGACATTTTCTCTTTTTAATCAAGCTCTTACCAAGACTTTTTGTAACCAAAATGAGCTGTTCCTGCAACGTTTTAAGGTCATCTCACAATTAGAAATTAGAAATGACCTAAAATTCGAGCATATACAACGAAAGGGAGGGGTTCTATTAAGAACCTTTATGTTGAAGACTTTTTTGTTTCATCCTATTTTTGATCGCATATTCATATCTCAACCGTCTAGTTTCACTACCGGAATCAGTAGTTTGGCCGATGAAAAAATTTCCTCGGCCTGTTAGCCAAATTCGTCGGCTAAGATGTCGTCGGTAAAGACTCGTCGGCTATGACTTTAGCCGACGAAATAAAAGTGGTCGTCGGCTATAGTTTCACACTTAGCCGACGACATATTTTTCAATTTTTCGTCGGCTAAACTAAGACTAAAGCCGACGAAAGAAATTGTCGTCGGCCTCAACCTAAGACTTTGGCCGACGAACTATAAATATTTCTTCTGCCAATTTAAAACACTATAACCGACGAAATTTACTATAAATCGTCGGCTAAATTTTTTATAAAAAAATTAAAATTAAAATAATATAGCCGACAAATTATGGTAAATTTCGTCGGCTAAATACTACTATAGCCAACGAATTAAGCCATATTTCGTTGGCTAAACATTGAAAAAAAATAAAATAAAATACTATAGCAGACGAATTATGGTAAATTTCCTCGGTTATTGTACTTTTTATACCAAAAAAACTATAAAATTTCTAAATTATCATCCAATCAAGCTGCAAATTACACAAACAATTTCATATAACCAACAACGTACATCATCAAAAGTAGTCTAAACGTTTTACATTAAATTATTAATTTATAAAATAATTTTTCATAAACCCATAAAACTAAATAAAATCTATATCATCTAATTCTATATTCGCGCCAGGAGGAGGTTGTTGTTGAGGAGGTTGCTGCGGTTGAGGTAGGGGAATAGGCGTAGGCATAGGCGAAGACGGAAATCCCTGAAGCTGGGCAGTTGAAAAATCTTGCAAGTATTGGAACATCTGCTGCTGTTGTGCCTGGTTGGTGACATATACTGCGACATTATACTCTTGTAAAGCGGGTTGATGTTCCTATAGCATCTGAACTTCCGCCTCTAGCTGAGTCCTTCTGCTGGTCGAGGCTGCCTTTTTTTGAAATTCGGGAGTGGTCTTCAGTACCCCCTCTCCCTTCTTTCCTAGACCCCGACAGTAGAAGTTATTTCCTCACGGTGGGAATGTTGTGCCCATGATCCTCGCCCAAACCTTGAGATCCGAAGTGTCGATCCGAGACATAGCTTCGGACATGTCTTCCTCTTGTGTGTCTGGTCATGTCTCCCTTACTATAGCAGTCATCACCTCGTTACTAGCCTGCCTCACCCTCGTCTAATTGGGTAGAAAAAATAATTAATTAACATTTTGAAATATATATATATATAATTTAAAAAATTTGAAAACGTAAAACGACTTACAATATCCTCTTGGGCGTCAGGATATGCCTTCTCATATGTATAGACGTACCGGTTGACTTCTGGATGTTCTATGGCTGCCTCATCCATCAACGATGCAAACGGTCTAGAACCGGCATGATGGTTCCTTGTGTTGCGTTGCCGGTTCTGAGCGTTCGCCCGAGAAACGGCCTATAAAGGAAAAACGTACTAATTAATAACAATATAAAAAATTATTATTTTAATTACCTGTTTATAAGGGTTGTTGAATTCGGATATCAGAAGCCAACGCCACTCGTATTCCCTGAACTGGAACTCAAGGGGGTACCAGGACGTTCGTTCCCATGCGTAGTCCAGTAGGTCCGTAACTCGTTCTTCCACTCCTTGTACCTACAGATATAACAAAAAAATTATAAATATTATTAATTACACATAATTTTGTTTTTTCATTCACTTTCCAACGTACATTCCCCCATGCACAACGTCCGCCCAAGTGTTCCTCAGGTGCTGGGGAACGTCAAACCACACCTGCATTAAAACGTTTATTTGTTTAGTTTTTCATAAATCCATAATGTAATACATAATATTAATTGTGAATTTTTTATACTTACCGACATTGTGTTGTGGACCATGTCCTTAACCTCCTGTGAGACCTCGCCCTAGTCTGACCACAACATAGGGACTCAACCATTTTAATACAAAAATGTATCAAATTATCAAAAATTAACAACATTATCACAAATATATTAAATATATCAATTAATATTATAATATACCAAATTATAAAAAATTAACAACATTATCACAAATATATTAAATATACCAATTAATATTTTAATATACCAAATTTATTAAATATTCACAATTTTAATAACAAATATACCAAATTAACAAAAATTTCAATTCAATATATACATCAATAAATTCATATAATTCAATATATACATCAATAATTGAAAATAATTATATAATTCAATATATACATCGAATCTAATACCTTAATTGCTTGAGAGAGGGCAGTGGATGTGGAGGCCGAGAGAAGAGAGGAGAAAATTTAGGGTTTTGCTGCTGGGTATTGATATATAGAAAGAAGTATAGCCGACAAGATAAAAAAATTTGTCGGCTAAAACTAGATGTTTCTTCGGCTATAGTTCCACTTTAGCCGACGAATTAAAAAAAATTGTCGACTAGTTACAATACTATAGCCGGCAAATTTACTAATATTTTGTCGGCTATAGTACTTATTATACTAATTTATTAAATTTATGTCCAATTTATATGTTTAATCTTGTGAAACGAAAATCCGACCATCAGATATCATCATTATGTTGAAACATGTGTGTGGGTAAATTTTCAGCTTGATCCGAAAAGGTTAAGGACTCGATCCCGGACGGTCAATCCCGACAGTCAAACCCCTAAACGCAAAGAAACGATAATTTGACCATCTAAATTACGTATTCTGCCCAGACCTTCAACTACAAAAAGTTTCAAATCGATGAGACGCAACTAGTGATATAAAAATTACAAGAAAAATAACCATCGGAGATAGGGCTACATCTAGGGAGAAAGAATGAAAAAATGCATTGACCGTAACTATTGGCACCGAAACTTTATCGGCTATAGTATATGGTTTAGGGTTTATAGTTTAGTCGACGAAAAATTTATACCTGTCGGGTCTGTCAGGTATTGCCGCCACAATATTGGGATGATTGCTGAGCTATCCAAAATCATACTCATTAAGCACTGCTAAAATTTCTTCCCCCGTCCATTTTTTAGGAGGCACACCGTTTTCTACAGTCTCATCAAATACCTTGTCATCGAACCGCCATTCGTGATCATACGGAAAGAGAGTACGGTGACCCAATCTGCATATCTTGTTGCAATGACTACTGCTCCCCTCATCGCTAAGACACTCTGGACAAACCTTCTATCCCCTAACAACATTTTCTGACAACATCCCACGGGCAGGAAAATCACTAATGGTACCAGCAACCATGACATGCATTTGAAACATCTCGTGCATGTACTTGTCACAAGTGGGATGACCAACGTCCCAAAAAAATTTAAGCTCTTTAATCAAGGGACACTTCCCTGGATAACCGGGTCCCGGAATCAACAAACTCAACATATTGTATTCCTTCTTCAGCACATCCATGAAGGAAGATTGTATGGTACCAAAATCACCGGCCATACACTATATTGAAGACTCATGTTGACAAAAGGATTGAACCTGTCGGATGAGAGCCCGAGCCTCACATTTTGGACCTCTGACGTAAAAAGAGAAAACTCACGGTCTGTATGCTTCCAAGCCTCCCCGTCAGCAGGGTGTATAAGGGTATCTTCGCCATGCAATTCTCTATCAGCGTGCCATCTCATAGCTTTGGCCGTGTGTGATGACATATACAACCGTTCCAGCCTATCTCTCAACGGGAAATACCGAAGTACCTTCATAGGTTTCCTATTGCATGCAGGAGTAAACTTTTACCTGTCACTCTGACATACTGGACATGCGTCAAGGTCACCAAGGTCATTCCTTTCTGGATCTTTACCCCAGAAGAGAACACAATCATATCTGTATGCATGGATCTTGATGTAGGAAAACCCAAGATCTTTCAGGGTACATCGGACCTTATGATGAGTGGTAGGAAGACGATGACCGTGGGGCAGCATCGAAGCATTGTACTGTAGATAGCCATCAATAGACTTTACAGTCGATTTTGTCTCAACTTTAATCTTCATAACGTCCATCACACTTTCAAGAACCGTCTTCTGACAACCGGGGTACACAGGGGTCTGTTGAAAAGCAAGTAGTTTGTTGTACCTGTCAATACCAACAGTGTTTACAACTCTAGGGAAGGGTTGCACCGGCTCAGGCATATACGGTCCTTAAGAGCATACACCGCTCTCAAAAGAAAACATATCGTTGATGAAGGCCGTTGTTGGATCGTTGGATGTATTGCCCGTCTCAGAAAATTGCTCATGATCATGCAGACCCCCTGATGATATTTCACCGTGATATATCCAACATGTGTACTTCTCCCAAAACCCATTACTCTTAAGATGCTGCCAAACCTTGTCAATTGCAAATCGATGCATATCGCTGCGACACTGACATTTAGTGCACGGACAATAGAAAATTGTATTCCCTTTAACATTATCCATCACATATTCAATAAAACTAATAACTCAGTTACCATATATTTTGTCCTATTTTGGAAGTGAAATCCAACTCTTATCCATATCCTGAGAAGATAACATAATATATGTATATATATATATGTATAAACTCTAATTAATTAAATTTACAAATCATTTAGTATTTTATCTACAGTTAACGCACAATTAATTAATATCAAATTAATAATTAAATCACACACACACATATATATATATATATATATATGCATGCATATATATACTCATTACCAGAATAAGTATCATAGCCGACGAAAAAAAAATTAACAGGCCGACGAAATTTTTTTTCGTCGGCTAAAAAAAATTTTGTTGCCTAAGTGAAATTTTCGTCGGCTAAAGTAGACTTTTAGCTGACGAAATGTTGTGTCGTCGGCTAAAATAGTTTTTTTCGTCCGCTATAGTCTGTGAACTATAGCCGACGAAATTTTTAAAGTTTAGCCGACGATATATATAATTTCGTCGGCTAAAAGTTTTTACATTTCCAGATCTAGACAGTAGCTGATGTGAAAGAAAAAACGGGAGAAAAAGTTTTGGGGTTGGCGAAATTGTTGGGTGTTGTCGAAATCTGTCCGAAATTAGTTTGTGGAGTTATATATAGGTACGTATATGTGTATATATCTTGTTTTTGAGTTGATTTAAGAGTTTTATTTTCGTTATGCATTGATTTTGAGTTTTAATTAGAGTTGATTATATTGTATTTAGAGTGTGATTGAGTTGATCGATTTGGGTTTGATAATATATATGAAGTTGTTGTTATATATATATATATATATATGTATATATATATATATATTAATTTGATTATATTAATTAGTAATTATTATATATATGCATGTATATATATATTAATTGTACGTTAACTGCAGATATAATATATATTGAATGATTTGTAAATTTAATTAATTAATTAGCGTTTATACATATATATTATGTTATCTTCTCAGGATATGGATAAGAGTTGGATTTCGCTTCCAAAATGGGACAAAAGATATGCTAAAAGAGTTGTTAGTTTTATTGAATATGTGATGGATAATACTAAAGGGAATACAATTTTCTATTGTCCTTGCACTAAATGTCAGTGTCGCAGCGATATGAATCGATTTGCAATTGACAAGGTTTGGCAGCACCTTAAAAGTAATGGGTTTTGAGAGAAGTACACATGTTGGATATATCACGGTGAAACATCATCAGGGGGTCCGCATGATCATGGGCAATTTTCTGAGACGGGCAGTACATCCAACGATCCAACAACGGCCTTCATCAACGATATGTTTCCTTATGAGAGGGGTGTATGCTCTGAAGGACCATATATGTCTGAGCCGGTGCAGCCCTTCACTAGAGTTATCAACACTGCTAGTATTGACAGGTACAATAAACTACTTGTTTTCCAACAGACCCCTGTGTACCCCGGTTGTCAGAAATAGGTTCTTGAAAGTGTGATGGACGTTATGAAGATTAAAGTTGAAACAAAATCGACTGTGAAGGTTGTTGATGAGTATCTACAGTACACTGCTTTGATGCTGCCCCACGGTCATCGTCTTCCTACCACTCATCATAAGGTCCGATGTATACTGAAAGATCTTGGGCTTTCCTACATCAAGATCCATGCATGCAGATATGATTGTGTTCTCTTCTGGGGTAAAGATCTAGAAGGGAATGACCTTGGTGACCTTGACACATGTCCAGTATGTCAGAGTGACAGATATAAGTTGACTCCTGCAGGCAATAGGAAACCTATGAAGGTACTTCGGTATTTCCCGTTGAGGGATAGGCTGGAACGGTCGTACATGTCATCACACACGGCCAAATCTATGAGATGGCACGCTGATAGGGAATTGCACGGTGAAGATACCCTTATACACCCTACTGACGGGGAGGCCTGGAAGCATATAGATATGGAGTTTCCTCATTTTGCATCAGAGGTCCGAAATGTGAGGCTCGGGCTCTCATCCGACGGGTTCAATCCTTTTGGCAACATGAGTCTTCAATACAGTGTATGGCCGGTGATTTTGGTACCATACAATCTTCCTCCATGGATGTGCATGAAGAAGGAATACAATATGTTGAGTTTGTTGATTCCAGGACCCGGTTATCCAGGGAAGTGCCTCGATGTGTATTTGAGACCCTTGATTAAAGAGCTTAAGTTTTTTTGGGATGTTGGTCATCCCACTTATGATAAGTTCATGCACGAGATGTTCCAGATGCATGTTATGGTTGTTGGTACCATTAGTGATTTTCCTGCTCGTGAGATGTTGTCGGGCAACGTTGTTAGGGGATACAAGGCTTGTCCAGAGTGCCTAAGCGAAGAGGGGAGCAGTAGTCATTGCAACAAAATATGTAGATTGAGTCACCGTACTCTCCTTCCATATGATCACGAATGGCGGTTCGA
Source organism: Comarum palustre (assembly GCA_951800085.1). Classification (NCBI taxonomy): domain Eukaryota; kingdom Viridiplantae; phylum Streptophyta; class Magnoliopsida; order Rosales; family Rosaceae; genus Comarum; species Comarum palustre. The sequence continues at coordinate 11,798,915 of OX637588.1, read as the reverse complement.
TGACAAGGCATTTGATGGGACTGTAGAACTTGGTGTGCCTCCTAGAATATGGACGGGGGAAGAAATTTTAGCAGTGCTTAATGAGTATGATTTTAGGCAACTCAGCAATCATCCCAATATAGTGGCGGCAATACCTGACAGACCCGACAGGTATAAATTTTGGACACATAAAAGCATATTCTGGGAACTCCCATACTGGAGTAAGTTGTTGATCATGCACTATCTAGATATGATTCACATAGTAAAGAATGTGTGTGACGGTGTGGTGGGAACCGTGCTGAACTTGGAGGGAAAGACGAAAGACGGTCCGAAGGCACGCATTGATCTTAAAAAAATGGAGATACGAAGACATTTGTGGTTGAAAGAAGGGAAGAAAAAAATGCCTCAAGCTCCGTACACCGTGAAGCCTGACTAGAAGAACGTAATTTTCAGTTGGTTGAGTTCTGTGAAGTATCCTTCAGGCTACGCAGGAAATATAGCCCGGTGTGTAAACATTCAGAACAATAAAATGTACGGGTTAATGAGTCATGACTGTCATATTCTGCTACAACGTCTCTTCCCTATTTTCATTCGACCGTTCCTTCCCCGTCAGGAGGTGGAGCCGTTAGTAGCGTTGTTAAGATTCTTCCAGAAGTTATGCACAAGGGAAGTGACAAAATCTGATCTCCGGGAAATGCAACAGGACATTATTTATATCATGTGTAAATTTGAGAGGATATTTTCTCCAAATTTTTTTGACATCATGTCGCACCTGATGATCCATCTTCCCGAGCAATTGTTGCTTACCGGTCCAGTACACTATACTTGGATGTATCCTATGGAAAGGTATGTTTTTTACACCTCATGCTTTTATTGTACATGTTCAATGTATAATCGTAACATATGATAAAAAATTTATTTATTTGTAGACAACTTGGAGACTACAAAGCTTATGTGGCTAACAAATCCGCGCCTGAAGGATGTATAACTGAAGCATATATTGCGCACGAGTGCGTCACCTACATGAAGTTGTATCTAGAAGCATTGAAGGAAACTCCACAAACCATACCGGTTGATGAACCGAAGTTTAACCTTTCCATAGTCTCTAATGATGTTGAAGTTTATGAAATTTTACCAGAGTCCTACAAGTTGCAACCACATGAGCTAGTCATAGCTCATTGGTGGGTATTGATTAACTGTCCAGAAGTTGAACACTGGAAAGACATTCAGCTAGGTATGTAATTCTTTATTTTTGTTCATAACTCATTCATTGCATAATTATTCATATTTACAATACATTGAATATTGTTTGCAGATGAATCATATTTAATTTGATGGTCACCCAAATTGGTCTCACGAACTAAGATTTCTAGCTATGAAGCCGATAATGTCAAGAGTTTACCCGATGTGCAAGGTGAATGACGTGCAATTTATATGTGAACAGAGAGACAACAGATGAAGAACACAGAATTCTAGGGTGATGGCGCTAGGTGGGCGGAATGGAGTTGATTATTACGGTGTTCTTGATTCAGTGGTGGAACTCGTTTATGGGCAAGGCATGACCGTGCACCTGTTCATGTGTAGATGGTTTCATACTAGAAGCTTGCAGAGCATGAAGATTGATCAGTACGGGATTTTATCGGTGAACACTGCTACAAGCTGTTACGAAGATGACCCGTTTGTTTTTGCGACATCGGTGAAACAAGTGTTTTATCTTGATGACCTTGTTAAGGGTGACGCGTGGAAAGTAGTCAATCTTGTGTACCCACGAAACATTTACTGGGCGGCAACACTTGGAGAGGTCGAAGACGAGGAAGAAGATGTTGCGTATCAAGAACCCAGTGCAATAGATATTCCTGACTCCTCTACAATTCACCTTAATAATTTTAAAGCGGGTCGTTCGGTTCGAATTCGTGATTTAGACCCTCGGCTTATTGATGTGGATCCAAATCAAGAAACAGACGACGACTCTTGTGATCTAGAAATGTATAGATTGCCAGAAATTAATTCTGACACCGAAGAAGACTCATCGGATGATTCCGATTACGAGCCTTCTTAGTTTGAATTTGTAATACAAATTGATGTGTGTTTTATATAGTACAAGCCTTCTTAGTTTTATATATGCAGGAAATTGGTATGCCTACCGTTAAACCACCTGTTTTTTTATCTATTTGACAGTTTTAGCCGACGAAATATGTTGTATTTCGTCGGCTAAAACCTTCTTAGCCTACGAATACCCTAATTGTCCGTCGGCTTAACTGTAAACCCTAACCCCTAAACCCTATAATATAGCCGACGAATACCCTAATTATTCATCGGCTAAAGTTAAATGAATAAAATAATAATTTATACCGCTAGTTGCGTCTCCTCGATATGAAACTATTTGTAGTTGAAGGTCCGGACTGAATACGTCATTTTGGCGGTCAAATCACCGTTTGTTTGTGTTTAGGGGTTTGACTAACGGGATTAACCGTGTGTATCGCGTCCTTAAGTTTGTCCGATGATGCTGAAAATTTACCCCCACACATGTTTCAACATAATGATGATATCTGACGGTCGGTTTTTCGTTTCACAAGATTGATCGTCACCATCAAAATATGCCTACTAATATTGTATAACTAATTTACCAAGTGTGAAGTAAATGTTCCGTTTTAAAAACAAACTATACGACGAAGCTTCAAACGAAAAAAAGTCGTGAGATAAGATATGACCAGAACGATGAAATAGGTCTACGGTTGAAAAATCACGTAATTCCGATAAGTTTCGGTGCCAATACTTGTCGTCTTTGCATTTTTTCCATTCGTTCTCCATAGAGGACTCCTTATCTCTGACGGTTATTTTTCTTATAACTTTTATATCACTAGTTGCGTCTCCTTGATATGAAACTATTTGTAGTTGAAGGTCCGGACAGAATACGTAATTTAGGCGGCCAAATCACCGTTTGTTTGTGTTTAGGGGTTTGACTAACGGGATTGACCGTGCGGATCGAGCCCTTAAGTTTGTCCAATGATGCTGAAAATTTACCCCCACACATGTTTCAACATAATGATGATATCTGACGGTCGGTTTTTCGTTTCACAAAATAAAACATATAAATTGTACATGAACTTACTAAATAATTATAAAATGTACTTTAGCCGACGAAATTACTAAACATTCGTAGTAATTTCGTCGGTTAAAAGTGGGACTATAGCCGACGAAATTTTTTAGTAATTTCGTCGGCTATCGTACCACTTTAGTCGACGAATTTAGGGTTTTTTCGTCGGCTAAAGTTGGACTATAGCCGACGAATTTCTTATTTCGTCAGCTATACTTCTTCCTATATATTCGGACCTAGTCGACAGAACTCTATTTTCTCCTCATTTTCCTTCTCGGCCGCACGGTTTCTCCCTCTTCTCTCGATTTTCTTTCACTTTTTTTGACGAATTACGACCTCCACTCCGTCTTGCCCATCTCCCAAACAAATAAGGTATGCAATTTCATGTTTATATTGTATTATAAAACTATTTTCAATTTTTTTCAATATATTGAATTATATTTAATTATTTCAATTAATTGGTATAATTTAATATATTTGGGTATATTAAGTAAATTAGTGATTTTTAATATATTTGGGTGTATATACTGAATTTGGTATATTTAGTAAATTAGGTGTATTTGGTATATTTAGTAAATTGAGTGTATTAAGTAAATTAGAAATTTTTAATATATTTGGGTATATTTAGTGAATTTGGTATATTTATAGTATATTTAGTCAATTTGGTATATTTAGTAAATTAGGTATATTAAAATATTAATTGGTATATTAAATTAATTTGTGATAATGTTGTTCATTTTTTATAATGATATATATTTAACAAAATATTAATTATATTATTTAGGATGAAAGGATTATTTAGTAAATCAAAGAGTTCGAATGGCCAAAGGGGTGAATCGACTGAGGGAACGTCTAGCAACCCTCGGGGTTCGTTTTAGGGCCCAATGACGGCCTGACGGGCGTCTCTTCTAGAGCCGACACAGCGACAGCTGGGGGCCACACATTCCTCCAGGCAGCCGGATACCGCTCCCTCCTCTAGGCAGCTAATCGCCCCTCGCTCCTCCAGCCAGCCGGACGCTCCTCGCTCCTCCAGGCAGCCTAGCATCCCTCGCTCCTCGAGGCAGCCTAGCGTCCCTCACTCTTCGAGACAGCTGTGGCCTCCGACTCAGGCGGAGGTGTCTGCACCACGTATGTCTGAGATACACAGGGTACCGGCTCCGGGCCCTACTGTTTCGGAGGGTAGATCTTCCGGGGTACAGATGCCGCCTCCTCTTCTCTACCTTCCGCGCTTGATACCGGCATTACCTGCAGTCGATGACTCAGGGGCGCCGATTTATCCACTACCCCCGTTGGTGACCCCATCACCGGTGTACCTGTTCGTGCCTTTTGATACGGATTTAATTTCTGCGAGGGTATCATTATCGGCGACAGAGTCGGAGTCCGTCGAATCCGCCCCAACGCCCTCAGGTAATGATTATATAAATAATTTGTTATGTTATAATATTATAATAAAAATAATTTATGATACGCACCGTCGGAGCCAAGCCGACAAGGAAGAAGAGAGGTCCCGTCACGGGGAATGCTCTCGAGAAGACAGTGAGTACCTCGGGAAGGATCGTCATTGATACTGACGGGGATGAGAACGTAGTATCGGGCGGTAAGACGAGGATGTACTCTGGCTGCGTGGGAGCGCTTATTAGGGATAGAGTCCCTATGTTGTGGTCAGACTGGGGCGAGGTCCCACAGGAGGTTAAGGACATGGTCCACAACGCAATGTTGGTAAGTATAACAAAATTCACATATAACATTATTTATTATATTGTACATTTATGAACGCCTAAACTAATAAATGTTTTAATGCAGGTGTGGTTTGACGTTCCCCAGTACCTGAGGAACACCTAGGTGGACGTTGTGCATGGGGGAAGGTACGTTGCAAAGTTAATGACAAAAGAAAATTTTGTATAATTAATAATATTTATAATTTTTTTGCGTATTACAGGTATAAGGAGTTGAAGAACGAGTTACGGACCCACTGGACTATGCATGGGAACGAACGTTCTGGCACCGCCCTTGAGTTCTAGTTCAGGGAATACGAGTGGCGTTGGCTTCTGATATCGGAATTCAACAACCCACATAAACAGGTAATTAAAAATAATAATTTATTATATTGAATTATATTTAATATGTTTTAAAATATTTTACTAATTTGATTCCTTTGTAGGCCGTTTCCCGAGTGAATGCTCAAAACCGGCAACGTAACACAAGAAACCATCATGCTGGTTCTAGACCGTTCGCATCGTTGATGGAGAAGGCGGTCAGGGAACATCCAGAGGTCAACCGGTACGTCTATACGTACGAGAAGGCATATCCTGACTCCCAGGAGGATATTGTAAGTCGTTTTACGTTTTAAAATTTAGTAAATTATATATATATATATATATATATTAATTAATTATTTTTTCCTATCAAATTAGGCGAGGGTGAGGCAGGTTAGTGACGAGGTGATGACTGCTATAGTCAGGGAGACATGGCCTGACACGCAAGAGGAAGATATGTCTGAAGCCATGTCCCGGATCGACACTTCGGATCTCAGCGTTGGGGCGAGGATCATGGGCACAACATTCCCACCGCGAGGAAATAACTTCTATTGTCGGGGTCTAGGAAAGAAGGGCGAGGGGGTACTGAAGACCACTCCTGGATTTCAGAAAAAAAAGATCCTCGACCAGCAGCAGAACGACTTAGCTTGAGGCGGAAGTTCAGATGTTACGGGAACAGCAAGCCGCCCAGACAACATATAATGCAGCTGTATATGCCGCCCAACAGGCACAGCAGCAGCAGATGTTCCAGTACATGTAAGATTTTTCAGCTGCACAGCTTCAGGGACTTTCGCTTCCGCCCATGCCCACGCCTATTCCCTTACCTCAACCGCCGCAACCTCCCCAGCAACCTCATCCTGGCGTAGATATTGATTTAGACGATATCGACTTTATCTAGTTTTTTAGGTTTATGAACAATTATTTATTTAGTTTTTAGGTTTATGAACAATTATTTATTTACTTTTTTAGGTTTATGAACAATTATTTATTTACTTTTTTAGGTTTATAAACAATTTATAAATTCAAAATTTAATGCAAAATGTTTATGCTACTTTTTATGGTGTTTGTTGTTGGTTATGAAATTGTTTGTGTAATTTGCAGCTTGCTTGGATGGTAATTTAGAAATTTTGTAATTTTTTTTAGTATAAAAAGTACTATAGCCGACGAAATTTACCATAATTCGTTGGCTATAGTAGTTTTTTTGCCCCAATGTTTAGCCGACGAAATATGGTAAAGTTCGTCGGCCAAAGTTGGACTATAGCCGACGAAATGTACAATATTTCGTCGGCTTTTCTCCATTTAATTTTTAAAAGTTAAATGGCCGACGAAATATAGTAAATTCGTCGGCTAAAGTATTTTAAGTTGGCCTCGGCCAAAGTCTTATGTATAAACCGACGAAATATTGATATTTCGTCGGCTAAAGTAAGACTTTGACCAACGAATTTTTTTATATTATGTCGTCGGCTAAGTGTTAAACTTAGCCGACGACGGATTTTATTTTGTCGGCTATAACCTTAACCGACGAGTTATAGCCGACGACGTGTCGTCGGTTATGACCTTAGCTGACGAGTCTGATGAACAGGCCGACGAAAATATTTCGTCGGCTAAAGTGCTTATCCTGGTAGTGACTAATTACTAATTATATAACAATACTATATATATATATATATCAATTAACATCAATCATAATCAAAATATTACTTCATTCATACTATATATATGCATGAACACAATATTATAATCAAATTAATATATATATATATATATATATATATATATATATATAACAGCAACTTCATATATATTATCAAATTAAAATCGATCAACTCATCAATCACACTCAAAATCCAATAATTTAACTCAAATTAAAACTCATAATCAATATATATAACTCAAATAAAACTCTTAAATTAACCCAAAAACAAGATATATACACATATACGTACCTATATATAGCGCCATAAACTAATTTTGGACAGATTTCGACGACACCCAACAATTTCTCCAACACCCAAACTTTTTCTCCCGTTTTTTTTCACTGAGCTGTTGTCTAGATCTAGAAATATAAGGACTTTTAGCTGACGAAATTATATATTTCATCGGCTAAACTTTAAAAATTTCGTCATCTATAGTTTACAGACTATAGCCGACGAAAAAATAATTTTAGCCGACGAAATGTTTTTTCGTCGGCTAAAAATCCACTTTAGCCGATGAAAAATTAACTTAGCTGACGATTTTTTGTTTCATTGGCTAAAATAGACTTTAGCCGACGAAAAAAAAAATCATCGGCCTGTTATTTTTTTTCGTCGGCTATAATGTTTATTCTGACAGTGTTTGTAGATATGAGTATATCATCTCTACAAATTTTCATACAAATTGAAAATCGTTAAGGTATTCATAAATGTGATTCACCGATTATAAATTTGAACGGTTCATGTTTAACATGTTTGGATCATCCTTGATATGATCTGTTTTGATGCCTTAACGATAACCAATTTGACTGAAAATTTATAGAAATGATCTATTTATATAGATCGATCTATAAACTGAACGGTTAGGATGAGAAAATGTGATTGAAAAATGGGTGTAATAAACCATTAAGAAGAAAATCTTTAACTAATCATCAACAAAAAAAATAACTTTTATGGAAAAGCACCCAAAAAAATTTACCATCAAAAGTAAGTAAATGTAAAAGCACGAGATAAATATCCGCAGCTCTAAATCGATACAAATCGGAGCTACCTTATCGATAAACCCCAAAAACCCTAGCACTGAGATCTCAATATATATATAACAGAGCGGTGGCAACTCACTTCACACCCAACTCTTAGTCTCAGTAACTCATCCTCCTGGAAATGATGGAGCTCTGTACCACCACGTTTCAACCTCTCCCCAATTTCCTCATCCCAAACCCTAGCACCCACCCCCGCTCAAAACCCTCCCTCCTATTCGCTCACTCTCTCCGCCTTCGCTCTCGTACGTTCCTCCTCCTCTTTACAATTTTTTATCCAATTCAAACAAACCCTTTTGAATTTATCAGTTTCTGCAACTTGGGTTGTATTTGTTAATGTTAAGTCTGATAGAGACCTCTGGCTTATTGGGTCTTCATTTCTTGTTTGGTTTTGATTTCGATTTGTCCCGTTTAATCAGTTAATTGGGTTAGTTTCAATTGCGGTTGGGTCTCTTTTGTAATTTTGTTTTGGTATGAATGACAGACTGTTAATGTGTGTGTTTGTGTTTCAGGGTTGCTTTCGATTCGAGCTACATCTTCTGAAGAAAGTGGAACAAAATCGTACTCTAGTGAGGAGCCTGATGGTGTGGTATCCATTTATGAGGTTCCACCACCGGAAAAGAAGCTTTACGGCCAAGCTGTGGTAGAGGAGGCACTGCCAGAGGACCCGATTGTGAATGGCAATGAAGGCCAGTCTCAGATATCTGAGTTGTTGGAGAACTTTAATTTAAAGGTATTGCACAGGTCTACAGGTTTTTCATTGTATATGAAGTGGTTGTGATTGTGGTATATTGGTAGCTATTATATGTTCCCAGAGTTTATAAATATAGAGAATTGTTGTGTTGTGTACCCAATAGTTTCGCTTTCTTTGTGGTCAAGCCTGTAACTGTGTTGTGCTTGATGTTTTCAACTTGACAAACTTTTTCGTTTGGTTCGGTCTAAAATTTTAGGGGTAGAACTAGAAAATGGTTGCAATGATGATTCAGAAATTACTTGAGAGGGTCTAAAAAATTCTCTGTGGAAGTCTGACAATTGTCGATCTGAGCGGTTACCTGAGCAACATTTTTAAAATTTGGTTTAGGGAAAGATTTATGTTGCTGGCTTACTTTATTCATTCCATTTTGCTTTTGTTAAAATTCTTGTAAAGAATGCTGTGAAACTATGAACCTGGTTGCAATGATGATTCAGTAACTATTGAGAGTGTTTACCAATGCTCAATGGAAGTGCGACAATCATGTCGATCTGAGCGGTTAGCTGAGCAACTTGGTGTTTTGGATTTGGTTTGATGAAGGATGTTTTTTTATTTCCTTTAGCTCAACCTCCTTTTTTCATCTTGTTTTTATTCTTATAAGAATGCTGTGAAACTATGAACCTGGTTGCAATGATGATTCAGAAACTATTGAGAGTGTTTACGAATGCTCAATGGACGTCCGACAATCATGTCGATCTGAGCGGTTAGCTGAGCAACTTGATGTTTTAAATTTGGTTTGATGAAGGATGTGTTTTATTTCCCTTCGCTCAACCACCTTTTATTTTATTCTTTATACTTATAAGAATATATTAGAACTACAAACGTGGTTGCAATGATGATTCAGTAACTATTGAGAGTGTTTATGGATGCTCAATGGAAGTCCGAAAACCATGTCGATCTGAGCGGTTAGCTGAGCAACTTGGTGTGTTTAGATTTGGTTTGATGATGGATGTGTTTTTTAATCCCAACCGCCTCTTTTCTTTTGTTTTAATTCTTACAAACAATGTAGCATAAGTGGTAGAACCACCAACTTGGTTGCAATGATGATTCAGTAATTATCGAGTGTTCCTCGAATGCTCAATGGAATTCCGACATTTATGTTGATCTGAACGGTTACCTGAGCAACTCGTTGTTTTAATTTTCGTTGATAAAATATTTTCTGAGTTGTAGCTTCTTAATGACTGTACTCAGCGTTCTTAATTTCATCATTTCAGAATTTTCATCATTTGCTTAGTGTCAATTATATGCTGTTTTGTTGTTCCCTGTACCTTTTTTAGGTTACTATACAAGTGCAGTTGCCCTGCATCCTCTTTTGTTTGAGAAGTACAGTGTTACAATAGCAGTCATGATATGATCCTAAATAGCTGTAAAACCTGCAATTTGCATCCTTTATCATGCTGCTTTCTGTTGTCTTCTTTAAGTGAAGCTTTTACATCATCATTCTGTCTGTCTAAATGAAAACCTGATGTATCATATTTATTTCAAAAACTTCTGATGATTATCCAAACTCCTGTTGTCTTCATACCTTTCCGGCTGCTTATTGATGACTTTTTCATTGACTGATTGCAGTTGGACAATGATAATTCATATGTCGTTCTACTATATGGTGGTGGTGCCTTGGTTACCCTGTGGTTAGCATCAGCAATCATAGGTGCTATTGATTCCATTCCATTGGTGTGTTACCCTAGTCGCTTTTATGTCAGTCTTGATTTACAATTGTAAGTACTGCCCTTTCTCTGGTTTACTGATGATTTTCATTATATGACATCAGTTCCCCAAGTTGATGGAAGTTGTGGGTCTTGGATACACAATATGGTTTAGCAGTCGTTATCTGATATTCAAGGTACTTCTATTTTGATTGCTTTACAAATTCTTAACTGGATAACCTTGTAAAAGCATACTTAATGATGATTATTATGTTGCAGAAAAACAGGGAGGAGTTGGTTGCTAAAGTCCAAGTTCTAAAGCAACAGGTTCTTGGTTCAAATGATGACTGATAATTAGGTCCTTTTTGCTGTTGTGCAAAGTGATCCTTGTAAAGCTTTCGTTTGGTCTCAACAATAGGCGATATATTTGTTGCTCTTTTATTATAGAAAGCTTAGATATTGACCTTGAATATCCTTGTTTCTTCAGGCCAATAAAGTAAATATATTATTATTGTTCTGCCCTCTGAGACATTTCTTTTCCCAAAATTTAGCCCTACCCTGTTAACCTGGATATGGTTTCCATTTGGCTAACAGGAGCGCATCAATTTTGAGACGCTGCAGGCATTTTGCTTTCCAGATCCTAAAGTTATTGATATTCTGAGAAACGTGGGATTCATTTGGATAGTTATATCATACCATGATATGTAAAATTTGTTCTCCAGTACATAATGCTTTGGATTCGCTACTTGCCTTCTATATCAAAATCCTGAAACATTCTGTTTTGGTAACTAAAATTATGTAGGTTTAGCAGGGTCAAACTCAGAAGGAAATGTAAATCTGCTTTGGTTTTGCCCAACATTCTGAATCAGAATCCTACCCCACAAAATAAGTCGCCATATCACTCAGATTTATGGGACAAAACAAATTAAATCTTATCTGGTAATTGTGAAAATTTCAATTGATTGTTTTCCTCTCCTAACTAGGAGAATGGATCACTCACTTCATCATAAGCAATTACACAATAAACTAGTTGGATCCCCTTGAAGTGGAGTTTTAAGCATCATCTCAGTTTTACTTGGTCTGACGATGAGAACCGAGACGGATGGAGTTCCATAATTTTGGTCAAACCAGTTGGGAGACAACTGCAAAGAAAGATGAATCCCGACCGTTATGAGAGACATTTTGCCGCATTAATCCGAATACTTATTGCGCACGTCTCCTTAAACCCTACTTTCCTTATATTTCACCAGAAATTAAATATTTTGTTTTCCTTTTTATAGGGTTTGGAATATTGTTTTCCTTTTTAGATAGATTGAAACCCATTTACTACGGTGTTAATTTGTATTTTTCCTGTAGGTATAGAGAAATCTGGAAGGTTTTCTGAAAACGATTTGAGAATGAGAAACGAAATAAAAAGAGATTTACTGAGACTATTCTGGAATATTGTGTTTCACTCTAATGCGCAAGTTGATTCTCTTTCTAAATCCTAATTCTCCCCAATTTTGTACAAGTTTTTTTTTCCATTAGAAGTGTAGATATCCTCAATTCCTCAAACGATTACAAAAGATCTTGGTTGATGCTTCTTTCTCCTTCATTGACCCTATAAATCTGAGTTCTAGTGTGTCTTTAGTAACTCTCTTTGCTGTTCTTTTGTTTCTTTGAGGGCTAAGAAAGGGTTAGCAATACTGAACGAGATTAAAGAAGTTGTCTTGATCATTGATGGCCGCCTTGATTGAGGGCCTGACAAAAAGGTTTGTCACTGATGGCTTGAAAGGGGTGGCAGAGGTAATAACAATGTAACATTTTTTAAGTTTTTGTGCTCAAGTTCCATGCTTTGAGGTTCTTTTAACTTTAGTTTCCACTGCCATGTACAGAAGCTTGAACACCAATCTGCCCCTGATGTCAAACTCAACTCTGTTGCACCGCTCCCCTTGGATGGCAAAACTGCACACAATTTTTGTTCTAATAACAGCATGGAGGGAGCCTTTACATCGCAAGTGAATCATGCTTGTGTTCCTAGTGCTCCTCCGTTGTTAGTCGACTCTTCATTGGAGATTGATGAACTTGTTGTCGAGCAAATTCCAAGTCATGAAACAATTCACACATCGAGTTTGACTGCTTCCCTAAACACTTGTGTTACAGAAGAAACCGAAATAAGTTTATGTTCAGGCAGCAGTATAGTTCTCAATACTAATGACATTTCTCAGTCACCCAAATATCCTGTCAGGTTTGCATTTATTTGTATGTTTCTTTTGTAACTTTATTGTGCTACTGCAGGGAAACTGATTATTTAGGATTGCAGGACTCATGCTGGTGTAGAAGTTAATGCACATCCTGTTCCTTCTATGGTTCATCTCTCTGTATGTAATGCAAGGTTAGTTTAGTTTGGAAGATGAACCCGCTAATTCATTCCAGAACTTGTCCATATATGGTACTTTTGTAGAGTTTCAGAATATTTCTGACCAGAAAGAGTTTCAGAATATTGCACTTAACCAGTACTTGAACTTCTCTCTAGTAGTGCTCGACCCCTTTAGAGTAAAAAGGGTTATAACTTGTGTCTTTGCTGAGTGAAAGATTTTAGAAGTTTATGTGATGTGTGATTATTGAGCATATATAGTGCTGTAGATATATTCATCACATTGGAGGTATAGTTCAGCTAGTTGCAACTGTAACAACTAGTTTGACAAACTTGAAAAAGGTTGTTAAAGCAATTGAGGGGGTTAATCTAACTTACAAAAATTTGAATTTTCTTTTTTGGCAACTGCTTATTCAAAGAGAGTATTAACTTTCTCATGTCATGTATCCAGAGATCAAGGTACGTGGGGTGCTGCAATTTCTTATGAAGCATGTGTTAGGCTCTGCCTTCATGCATGGGCAAACCACTATTCCATCGAAGTTCATTGTTTCCTTAAGAATGAATGCGCACTGTTGCGTGACGCATTTGGGTGAGTAAGATTTCTTGTTTCCTGTTCATTGTTTCCAAACAAAATGTTTTCTCTTGCTAATGCATTAGCATAGTGTGAGGGGTGTGGATTTAGTGCTTAGGTGAACGTCTATCAAGTGGTTACTAGAAATAGGGTACTATATGAGAATTATATTCATTTCTGCCCTGTGATATTCCCCAACTCACACCTGATATTTCAGCCTACAGAATGTACTATTACAATCAGAAGCTGAACTTTTGGCAAAAGGGTCTTCGGAGCTCTCAAGTACAACAGCTGATCCACATCCTGTGAAAACTTCTGGAAAAATAAAATTGCAAGGTGAAGTTCTTGGCTCCGTTCACATTTTATTTTATGGTCAATCTCTTCATCATCTTATTAAGTTTCAGCATTGTGCAGTCCGCAAAGTAATGATGGGTTTGGATGAATCACCTTCCAGCTGCAGTCTTTCATCTCTAAAACAACCAAAGATTAACAAAGACTCAATAGGTAGACATGTCTCCAGTTTAAGGTCCAGTGTATGTCCATGGTTAAAATCTGTATGGAAGAATTATTTACCACCCCGTGCTCCTGCAAGAGGTTCCTTCCGTAGGAGTTTGGATTATGTGCAGACTAGAGCTAAACGTATTGTAAAGGTACCCCGGTTCCTTAAATCTGCGGCAAGTACGACGTGCAATCCATCCTCATCATCACATGGTATGTATCTCTAAATGTTTTATTATATTCCGAGGACAGAAAACTAAATTAGTTTACACCTTTTCCTGAGGTGGCTGCATTTCTTTCCTCTTATGTAGTATCTTAATACAAATTGACCTCATCTTTGTCAGAAACATATTCTTGCTTGTTGAGATTGAGAAGCTCACCTGAAGAGGATGTAGTTCGAATGCAACCAGGATCTAGCGAAGCTCATTTCTTGTGTGTACTCTTTTGCTTGCCTAATCCTTTTGTGTTTGCCTTTTCCTTTTATATGTACGGTCCATGAAGAGGTCTAACTGACAACCTGGCTTAATACAGTTTTCCAGATAGCCTTGGTGATGATTTAATCATAGCAGTTCAAGATTCCAAACGACAGCTTTGCGGTCATGCCCGAGCTCAAGTGTCTGCTATTGCTGATAAGCCTGTATGTTTTTTTAGAATTCAGTAAATTCCCTGGCATTGATAACTACGGTTGATAGTTATGCTAGAGAGATTTATTCTTTATGTTAAATCCAGGGTGACAAATTACGATGGTGGCCTATATATACCGATCTAGAGCTTGAACCTGTAGGCAGAATTCAGTTGTGCATGGAGTATTCCACAAATCCTGATGACAATCATCATGCTAAGGTATGTACATGAAAACTTAATGTATCAACGGTAATTAAAATGTTTTCTAGGAAATTGATATTTATGATATTTTTTTTCATTCCTTCCTGTGTACAGTTTGGCTCCATTGCAGAAACTGCGGCATATGACTATGTCTTCCTAGCTGCAGTCAAATTTCAACATTGTCAGCAAAGAAGCTTCTTGATAGATGGCCCTTGGAATTGGTTACTGACTGAATTTGCATCTTACTTTGGAATATCCAAGGCATACACAAAATTACGGTAGTGAAATATGTTAAAATGGAAACTTTTTTTAACTTTGTTATGCAAAACTGAATTTACATAATTTTGAATCATTAAGGAGCTATAGTTAAATTTGTAATATCTATTCTTTTCACAGACACCTTTCCTACATTATGGATGTGGCAACACCAACTAATGACTGTCTGACTGTCGTACATGATATGCTATCTGATATACTGGTAATGAAGGGAAATATCAAAAATCAGCTTGGTCCATTGGAGGTATGAGAAATTGAGAATTCACCTTGATCATATTTCTTTATTTCGTTTCAGTTTTTTTTCATGTTATTAAAGTGATGAAACCTATGATGTATTTATTGTAGGTGGTAACTGTATACCATCATTACTTAGTTTGACACATTCAAATTTGCCACGGTGATATTTTGCTTCAATTTGTATTCATCTTTTTCCAATTATAAAATTTCCAGAATCATATGCTGGTGAAGATTTTGGATCAAGTAGGTCAGACTCTTGCTTTGGTTTTCGAGAATTACAAGTCACTTGAAGAAGATTCGCCTTCTGGGATGATGAATGTTCCTAAACCTGCCAGTGGATTGGCGGCACCAGCCTTGGGACCTGCATTCCAGCTATACTCCCTTCTGCATGATTTGTCAAGTCCTGAGGCGCAAATGAAACTCCGCAGATATTTTCGTCTTGCTGCAAAGAAGAGATTAAGAATGCACTTCGTGGAGACAGATAAACTCATTCTAAGCAGTCATGTTGGAACGCAAAATGATCCCGTCAATTCTTATCAGAGGATGAATTCTCTGGTATCGAGTATCCGGAACGAAATTCTCACTGACTTAAGAATCCAGAACCAGAGCATCCTCCCAAGGTATACATCCACATGTTATTCTCTTTCATTTCTAGAGCTGATGACTGTAGATTAATTGAACACACCTCATGATTGATTTTTGTGCAGTTTTGTAGACCTTCCAAATATTTCTTCTTCCATATACAACGTTGAGCTCTGCAGTAGATTGCATGCTTTCCTTGTTGCATGTCCTCCTCCAGGCCTATCACCTCCAGTTTCAGAACTTATTATTGCAACAGCTGAATTTCAGAGAGATCTGTCCTTGTGGAACATCAAGTAAATGTTTTTTTCTCGAATCTTAATCTGTTTTTTATTACATGATCTTTTTTACATAGCCTTTTGTATATATATGTTCTCATTAGAAACTTTGTTTGCAGTCCTATAGATGGTGGAGTTAATGCTAAAGAATTGTTTCACTCGCATATAGTTTCATGGATTCAAAACAAGCATCAAACCTTGCTTGATATATGCAAACACGATAAGGTATATATCTATTACAGCATCGCACAGTTCATCACCAAACTTCCTCCTATATGTTTCTTTATAGCTTACAAGGATACAATCAGAAGCAAATAGTGGTATCACTTGCTTACAATAGTCATCTATTTCAGGAAAATTTCTCTGAGAAAGAAACACAGAATGAGACAACTCCGTTTATTCATGTGATTTACAACCAGCTGATGGACACGCTCCATGAATATGAGATCATCAGTTCTCACTTGCCGATGTATACATCCACCTTGGAGAACGTATGCGCAATTCATTTTTTCTAGTCTTTCTTCCTTCAGTAATTTTCTAGCCTTCTTTTTTCTGTTTATTCTCTGAACCTAAAATTACAGTGACTAATTCCTAGATGTTATTTGTGTAAAGGTTATTGCAGATGTTGAGAAGGCAGTTGCTAAAACTTTGGAAAAACGCTATTCTAATGTTTTATCACCCCTGAAGGACAGTCTGAGAAACAAAGTACTAGGCAACAAGTATCTCAAAAAGTTATCCAACCAAACCATTGAGACTTATTCTGTCCCAGCTGAGGTAACTTTCTTTTGGATATGAATGGAATTATGAAATTTGGTCATCCTTTATATTGGCTGAATCATTGATATGTCTCCCTGTTTTCATTTAACCAGGTAGGAATAGTTTTCAACTCCATGAAGTGCTTGATAGATGTCTTGTGGCCCAACATAGAAGCAAAGATCAAGTCTTGGCTTCCTTGTGTAGCTAATGATGGATACACCAGGAGCGAACATCTCAATGATGTAACTGTACTCCTGAGAACCAAATACAGGAATTACCGACGAGCAATTGTGGAGAAGCTTGCAAAGAATGTGAGTGAAAGTTGCATCTGCACTTCTTAATATTGTGTAAAACACTGCCAAACTATCCTTTACTAGAAAATTTTATTACCTTAATGATTACAGACAGAAGTTGATGAGTAGTAAAATATGTTTTTTTTACAGGCTAGAGTCCAGGCAGCAACAAAGTTGAAGAACATTATGCGAGACTCGAAGGAAGTGGAATCAGCGGTCCGAATTAGAATGCAACCTTTAGAGGATCTTTTGCGAAAGGAAATAGATAATATCAGTACCGTCGCAAATCCTACTGTTTGCGTAGAACTCTGCCAGGAATTTTGGGACAGGACAGGACAGGATGTCCTGCTTCTCTTGGAAGATAGGAGGTGCAGATCCTGGTACAAAGGCCTCCGTGTTGCAGTTTCTGTAAGTTGTTACACTTCAATCATTGAGATTCCAAAATTTTTCTAAATCTGATAATCAAGTAAAACGAAACGCACTTGAACAACTCTAATGCTCACCAAGTTTTCCTTCTGGAGTTAACTTTTAGTTTGTTCAATGCTGATCAAGTACATTGTTAAATCACTAGCTTGTAATCCTCTTAATTGGTGTCTTTAACCTGTCATGCAGATCGTGGATGACATATTTGGCTCGGAAATGCAAAGACTGTGCAGGAACTCATTGAAAGAAAAAGACATGGTGCCACCCGAATCAGTAAAGGAAGTACATTCCATTCTTGATCAGGATGCTGCAATATAACAAGGAGACAACACAAGCACATAGGTTAGATATTTTTATATTTTCTGATATAAGAGACAACACATGCATACAGAAGGTCAGAATTATGCCAAGAGACAACACAGAACCGCCTAGTTTCTACCTAGAGGGGTTCTCAATGTTCTCAATTTGAGTCGATCTATTGTAGGTTTGATCCGAAAAGTCAAGTGTATAGGTAATTTGATCTTAGTGATCACTAAAACGAAATGTATTTACTCATTGAACAATGAAGATTCAAACTCCAAACTTGTACATTAGATCACTAATTATTATCACTAATTATTTACACCTATGAAATCAACCAAGAATTCCATCTATGGTTCATCTTGAACGAAAATTTTTGTATGCACTAAGGTGCAAGTGAACCAAGTATTTATTAGAAAATTTTAACCGTCGAAAATTATATTTAGTTTTTATTTAAGAAAATAAATAGAGTCATAAATGTAATCTAACCGTTCAGTTAAGTTGGTTTAAGTGCATCATGGTGCACCCAAGACACTACATCTTGATTACACTATCCTGGTTCACCACAAACTGGGTTTGTGAAGATCTACGGCCTTGCTTGTTTCACGGATTGGGAATACTACCATCTTAGTGAATTATAAGTGTACAAAGTAAAATAGGGATGAAAAAGTATCATTCCATATTTCCATTCTTCTACAAACCATTTTTCTTTCTCAATTTCCAGCATTAATTATAATTTTTTACTAAAAATTATTGAAAGAGAGGATTCTAAGCACCGAAATGCATTTAAACCAACATGAATAGATGGTTGGATTGCATTCGATTCACGTACAACTTCTATACTCTTTGCCCTTTTTTGAAAATATCGATGATATTGGTCTTTGGGCTTCACAAGTGTATGTGGGTAACCCACTCTGATACCATGATAAAGTAATTTGTAGTTCAACTCTAAAACCAATTGGTAATGAAGACAGTAGTCCAGACTCCTTATAAGTCCACAAACAAAGTCTTATATTTTCGATATGGGATAGATATCTCAACACTCAATTTTGTTTGAAAAAAATACTTCGTAGAGAAACAAATTAAGCCGGTGGCGGAGCCACTCAAGGACACAATGTGTCAAGTGCTCCACTGAAGTTTTCTATATATATTTTCTTTGTTAACAATGTGTCCTAAATTGCTCGTGTGCCCAAGTGATAGGGATGTATGTCTTATAATTGAGATTAAGGGTTCAACTCCCTTTACATGCAATTTTTTAGTTCATTTTTGACATGTTTTATTTACTTAATTTGTTTATTATCCTTTTATCAAATGATAATTGATGTTTTCCTTTACTATTTTTTTCATCGTTTATTCAATTGTTTGACCTATAAATATATATTTTAGATACATTTTTAATATAGACCATATATACAAGTATACATTCTTCAAATAACTTTAAATTATGAAATTATACATATAATAATAAGAATTTTACAATTAATTAATGGTGAGTTTATTTATGAGATTTTATATTATATATATAGAGACCATATTAATAATAATTTTATAATGGTGAGTTTAGTTATTAGAATTTATATTATATATATATATATATATGTGTGTGTATAAATTTGTGCCCAGTATACTTAATAATATGGCTCTGCCACTTAATTCAGCCTCATTGTCACTACGAAATTTTTTAATTTGAGATGAAAATTGGACAAATGCATAAGCAAAAAATTGTTTAATTAAATATTGAGTTTCTTATCTATGCTACATCAAAAAACCCAAGTAAAATGTGAATAATCATCCACAATTGTAAGAAAATAAAGTGTACCAGAAAGAGAGAGGTGTTTGTAGGGACCCTAAATGTCACAATGAATAAAATTAAAAAGTTTAACAGATGAGATAAAACTGTTACTAAAAGAGAGACGATTTTGTTTTGCCAACGGACAAATATCACAAGCATGATTTGAACCAGAATGAATAGAAATATCCAAAAAATCTTAGTGATATAATCTAAAGGAGCAGATGAAATATGACTCAACCTTTGCAATCGAATCATTTGTAATATGCCACCCAACGATCAAGAAATTCAAGCTTAAGCTTCTTCTGAGTTCTATCCTCCTCCTCGATATGAAGACCGACTGTCTTTTTCCATGATTCAAGTAATTAAGGAGTTCTAGTCCATACCTGATTTAGTTAAAAGAACAACAGGACCAAAGATAAAAATAAAAATTAAAAAAAGTGTGAAAGTGGTAATTAAACCTACTAGAATTCATATGGTTTTCCATGCTTCAAGTAATTAAGGAATCCAAATCCGTACTGCATTAACATAGGCTAAAGAATGTGTTATAACGAATGAAAGAAAGAACACAGATTTACGTGGTTCACTAACGATGTGTTAGCTACGTCCACGGCCAGAGGAGAACAATTTTATTATCTTGAGGAAAAACAAACACCGAATGCTTAATACAATTAGGTTTATGACGTTTATATACTAAACCCTAAACCCTATATACTAAGCCCAACAGAAAACCATAACCCAGCATAACATGTATCGTGGGCCTCGGGGGCGTTGCCCCTGAACCCCCAAGCCAGGGCGCGTCGCCCCTGGACCCCGACTTGCTAATGGGGCAGCAAGATCCCCGAACAGCTGGTACCTCCGGATGACTGGTTCAAGGCTTATATTAACAAATCTTCACCTTGACTTAAATCCTCTCACAAATAACAGATGTACCAGATGCACCACAATAGTGTCAGATGTACAAATAACTCCTCTGTCTCAGATGTTACCCCCTGCAGCTCCTATTTATACTAAATAGGAGCTGCTGATACAACATGGTTTAGGATTCCTAAACCTAATAGACATAAGTCTATTTCAAATCCTAATAGAATTTTGAAAGACTAACTTTCCTAGAACTTATAGAAAAGCTAGTATTCTTTCCATTCTAGACTTGGATTTACCTACTGAATCCTAACTCCCAAATCATATCAACGAGCCAAAAAACACAACAGAATGTTCTTATAAATAGCACGGCTATTGCATGGTTTCCAAATATCTCACCTCTCGGCCTCTTCTCGAGCTCAAGCTTAATCCTCTTAATGTGCACCATGGCTAAGATTGTCCGATCACTCTTGTTCCTCTCGCTCTTAGTCACTTCTTCATTCGCAACCACAACACCACCCTGCTCAACCCACGAGCTCCCTAACCACAAAACATTTGCAGCATGTGACGATCTACCGGTTCTAAACTCCACCATCTACTGGAATTACTTCCCATCCAACGGAACAGTAGACCTTGCTTTCAGAGCAACCCTACTTGGCGATTCAAGATGGGTGGCATGGGCGATAAACCCAACCTCCAATGGTATGGTCGGCTCGCAAGCCTTGGTCTCTTTTCAAAGAAGCGACGGAACCATGGCTGTGTATACATCCCCTATCAAAAGCTACGGCACTAGCTTGGAGAAGGGGAACCTCACCTTCCCGGTCTACACCTTGTCCGCGGTTCACGATAACAAAGACATCACCGTCTTTGCCACCCTAGGGCTTCCTAGCAACGTTACAGCAGTGAACCAGTTATGGCAACAAGGACCTCTGCATGGTGACACACCAGGTATGCACAAGATGTCAGGCTCTTACCTTAAATCTTATGGCACCTTGGACTTCCTTTCTGGCAAAGTGGAAGCAACGGGTGCACATCACTCTATGATGTCCCCCATGAAAATCGCCCACGGGGTTATAAACGTTGTCGCTTGGGGTGTACTATTGCCAGTAGGAGTATTGGGGGCCATGGCTCGGGGTACCAAGATGTTTGATAAAGTATGGTTCCCCTTTCATCGTTCTTGCCAATCCTCGGCTGGTGTTCTTGGATTTATTGGCTCAGTAACTGGAATTTTTCTCGGTTTTAAATCTTCAGGGATCCAATACATAGGTCACAAATGCATAGGCTGGACCCTGTCGTTTCTTATCCCAATCCACCTGGTGGGTGCGTTTTTTTTTCGCCCTGATCCAAAGGGCAAGTATAGGTGGTTGTGGAATATATTCCACCGTGCCTTTGGTTACTTATCACTCATCCTTGGTATAGTGAACATCTTCAAAGGGTTTGATATATTGAAACCGCCGATGTGGTGCAAGTATGTCTTCATAGGTGTTCTAGCTTTGTATCTTGTTTTTGCAGCCATTATTTGCTTCATACGATGGAACAACAAGAGAACTCAATCTGCCGAGACACAACTAGAACAAAGCGGGGAAGGAAATGTTTGAGGTGTCTAAAAGATGAAATAGGGGCTTAGCATTTTTCTTTGTTTAATAGATGAATTAGCAGCTTATCATTTTTCTGTCTTAGTTTTTCTTTGTTTACTATTGAATTAGGAGCTTAGCAATATTGTTGTAACTTTATGTAATCATTATATCTTGAATATGAATGAAGAACATTATATATTTCATCTCATATTTTGATTTCTCTAAGTTAATTACTATAAGTCTTTCTATTCCACTCCAGTGATTTAGTGATGACAAATTATCAATTAGAACTACAATTCGGGTCCAATATGTGCTCAGTACTTGTGCTGTCTCTTCAATCCTGCTTCTGACCAATCCTTCTATATAGCTCTATATGCATCTATTGTCTATTAAATCCAAAGATTTGTAACTGAAAAGCTAGCTAGCCTTGTGTATATACCATAATCTAACTCTAGTAGTTTGTCGAAGATAATGGTTGCTGTTTGTTTCAGTTTTGTTCCTTTCAAGTTTGGAAGCCAACACATGAATAACTCAATACTAGTTAGTTAATTGGGTTTTTAGTTCCAAAATACTGTACCCGGTCCAAAGTAATGCATCCCGCCCTTGCTACTTGCTAGTGAAACCCCAAATCCCCCCACCCCCCTAAAAAAGAGAGATCATCAGTCTTAATTTATTCAAAAAATGGGAATAATATTTCCAAGTTTCTGGGAACTTGAAAATAATATCTATGCTAGTATACAAATTCCTAAGCTATCAACTCTGATATAAACATTATCAAAACCAAAGATTTCAATCTTGCAGATCTATATAAGGTGCACCTCTAAACCCTTCCAAAGAAGTATTGTATTGCAAGCACCCTTGGGACTGTATAATTTTTGGCGTATCTTCATACTTGAACCTCTTTATCCGCGGTACATTCTCAGTAATATCCTGCAAACGTAAAAATGACCTTCATGGTCAACCTTTGTAACATTTTAAGTAGACATTAAAAAACCTACAATGTTTGCAGACATTTTCAAGTCATTAACATAGAATCAGTTAAAGTCACTTCGAGAGGAAATCTAATCAAAATAGCTACTATCATTCTAATAAAGAGTTTATAGACAAGAATGAATAGAATGAAACCGCCACCTAAACTCATAACTGCATATTGATGCTCAAAACTTTGACATTACCTCTTCATCAGATACTACAACAATAGAACAGCTGGCATCTGTACTTGAATCGTTGGTTGTTACCAATTCATTGTCCTCCCTCCGTTTGCACCATTTACCTAGAAACCTTTTTGTTCCATCAGGACCAACCAAACCACCCAAGAAATATGCACTCACTGCATTTAAAAAGATTTCTTTTTAAAAATCTAATTAAATTTTCATTGCTTATACAGATAATGTAACTGATGCTCCATGTAGTTTCAGAAAAGGCATCAATAATATACCTGGTCGGGGAAGCGGTTGTGTAATCAGAGATTCCTTGCTACTGTTAAGCATGGGTTGAACTAGTTTGAGATCATCAAGGATAGCAGCATCTGCAATATCATCAACAGAGGAGTCCTGATGTAAATAATGTAGGGTACACGCAACTTACTTCAAGATGTATTGCTCAATCCAAAGTCAAAATACTCCAATAATATACCTGATCTGGCAAGTGGCTGAATGACTGGAGACTCCTTTGTAATGTTAACCGTGGATTGGACTTGTTTAACATCGTCAAGGATTGGAACATCTGCAATATTATCAGCAGGAGCTATGGCAGCATCATTACAGGAACTACTCACAGGAACAATACTCTCAAAATGATCGCTTGTTCCAAGGAATGAAGATTCTTTCATTACTTCAACAGCACCATCAATTTCTCGTATCCTTGCCTGATAGCATCAACATCATCAGTATATGAGGAACTACTCATCAAGTGAGATTTAGCCACAAGCAATACATCACAAGCTCACCTTCAATTTTTTTAGCTTCCCTTTAGCCTTCTCTAGCTTTCTACTATAACGAACCACACCTAGTTCAAAAAGATTGCATTGGTCCTTCAGAACCTGTATCTTTGTCTGATAATGTCCGTAAAATCACTAAGTCAGTATTCAGAAGCCACTCATCAAGTAAAGTTCAGCCAATATCACCTCATCATAAACTCACCTTCAATTTGTTTATCTTTCCTTTAGCCTTCTCTAGCTTTCTACTATAATGAGCCGCATCTCGTTTAAGAAGGCTGCACTGGTCTGTCAGTTCATGTACCTTTGTCTGATAATATCCACAACACCAAGTCAGGAACCACTCATCAAATGAGTATTACACGGGGTCAATTCGTCACAAACTCACATTTAATCTATTTATCTTTCCTTTAGCCTTCTCTAGTTTTTTATGGTGACGAGCATCTCCTCGTTCAAGAAGATTGCACTGGGCCATCAGTTCTTTGCGATTCCTATGAGAAGTATGAATAGCAAAGAAGCCAAGTTACAAAATGAGAAAGAAACAAGGTATAGAAGGGTGAAATGAAAGGGGCAGCTGCTTATAATTTTTTTTTTGACATGTCACCAAATCAAGATAAGATATATAGGGCTGACCTATTACTCAAAACCAAGGATTTTCTTAGAATAGCTATCGTGTCTTCACTGCTTCCCCCATTACCAAGTGCAGCGAGGTCCAGAACCTCCTTCTCATCCAGATCTAGATCAGATGACCTGTATTGGCAACCATGTTAGAAGTAAAATAAATCATGTAGTGAGGGGCAAAAAAGTCATATACCATCCCTTGGGCTTTGGCTCGTGCGGCAAAGCATGTCAAAGGTTTATGCAAGTGTTATGCTCACATTTATTACACTAAACAGAAGAGTGGTTTTCATTCTCCACTTTTAAACTTGCACTCCATCTCTGAAGCTGGAGTACACATGTAAAATGTGCAGTACCAAAACTACTAGCCGATAAGAAAACTACTCAAAAAGAGTGCAAATGTGCTCACAATTTGAAAGCTGCAAGCTCTTTGGTCAATCCCCTATTCCTTTCTTGCTGTCTCAAGCACTCCACAGTCAATTTATCAAGTGCCTATGGAAGGATTAACCAAATTTCATCATCCTTTTCTTATTTTATGAACGAATCTCTACTACTTAAAGAGCTACAGTCAACAGATTACCTCAGTTTTCATATGAAGCATCTGTCGTATAGATGATTGTTGTTTCAGAGCCTCATTCTGTAAATTAACCACTTCTTTCTTTGCTTGCTCCTTGCATAAATAGAGCTGAAAGTAATTGGATTAATCATTAATATGCATAAGTAAGAACCACATGAATCGAATTTAGATAGCAAGCTCCTTCGATCAAACCCCACATTTCCTTGGCATGAGACTAGTCATAAACCTGGCAGCCTCGCATTTAAAGTTTTATTCATACTTAACAAATCCAAGATTAACGTTCACAATTCTCCATCTAACGATCGAATTGGAACCATTGATTGAAATGGAAACAATTTCCCCGTAGCTTAAAATCCTTCATTATAATCCAATGCATTCAAATTCAGCACACTAAGTCCTAAACTAAAATCAACAAATACCACAACCAAGAACACCAATCATGACTATTCCTTTAGAACCCAAAATAAAGCACATTGAGAATTCCAATACCTCTTCTTTAAGCACTTTCACCTCCTGACGCAATGCCTCGGAATCTTCCCCAATCGGCGGCGACGGAGTCAGGCTCGGCGGCGCCTCCGGCGAGACGCCGACCGACTCGAAATAGAGGCGAACGACTTCGTTTGGGCTGCATCGCTGCTTGCACACCGGACATGTGTGCTTCTTGACGCTCTCGAAGAATCCGAACGACTCTTGCAGGCTAGGGTTTTGCACAACACCAAAACGCACCGTTTTAGAGACCAACACAAAATAAGAAAATCGATCGAGAAATTCATAGAGAGAGACCAGAACTCGTGGAAGACGTGGCCGCAGATGCAGATGGCTTGGAGGTCGTCGGCGAAGGGGTCGAGGTCTTTGTGGCAGATTGAACAGATGGCTTTGCTCAAGGAGTGGTGGTCGCAGTTGACCATGACACGGCCTCGTCTTACTGTGAATTTAGCGATCGAAATGAAAATAGAAATTGAAGATTAGCGGAAGTGGGCTTTTGAACAATGGAACAGTTCCGTAAGCCCGTAAACAGTTGGGTACTGTTTTTTTTCTTAATCTTGCTTTTCAATTTTTGGTCACAAAAAATTTAGATGGTAGATTGGTTACGCTACATTACCATCATCAGGACATACATATAACCTCAATCCTAAAATACTGACAATAGACACGTACCTGTCACAGAACGTTGCTTTTTAATTTATCGATTAAGCAATTGTGGCACACGTAAGAATCGCAAATTCGCAGTAGAATACTTAAAGGACTATTATTATTGCAATTATTGAACTTTGACACAATTGATAAACAGATCCATTGAACATGGTGATGCAGATGACACTACCCAAAAATCAATCCATCCAGGAAACACTGATTATTATATATATGCCAATTTGATTGAGGCCCCTCCCCCGTCGACTTTACATGAAAAATACATTGGCACCAACCCCACTACCCGTATGCAACTCATCATTCTATAAAAACTGTATATAAGTTATCCTCATTGTTACTGCCAGAAATTTCGTAGCAATTTCCAATTGTACCATGTAATTCTTGTTGGGGTTGGTGATAGTAATTCAGTAACTAAGTTCTATGTATGTAAAATTGACCCGTATCGACCAGTTTGCTCTAAGGAATAAGAGCTCATCAAATCTACCAATGTGAGTTTTGTCTAGGAAAAAAGATTGATGTTAGACGAATAATACAGTAATAATCTTGATAATAAGCAGGTCACTGATTTGATCATCGACATGTGTAAAGAATGTGCATGAGAAAAGCCAAAGCTTAACCTCTGTACAGCTCGGAATGATAGCTCACTCGGTCATAATTTTTTAAATTAAAAAAACTCATCAAAGCTCTTGCTTGAGGATCCCTTTTAAACTAACAAGAGCCAGTCGCAACATATCCGATCCGATCATGTTTCTGGGTTCCGATTACCGCTTAGACTATAAGCGACGTCAATTGAGAACCGAAACCGGACACACGCAATGTGAAGAATTCGATTCCAATTCTATTCTGAATTTTCTTCCTCCATCTCATTCTGCAAGATCTTCCATCAGTTACTTACGTAATCAATCGTAAATCACTACCAGTTGTATCCCTGAGTTTGTACTCCATTCTTTGCCCTTGTTCCAAGCTAGTGAATCGACCAAGCAATATTCATATATCGTCCTAGCTAGTCCCTAAAGCTAATTTATTTTCATGACGAAAACGATTGAGAAAGGAAGAAAGATAACCCGTTTATTTACTAAGCTTGACTAATTAAAAGTCATATCTTCTGCCTACTAGTTCCATATGACTAATTATTTGCAAACAAAGATAACATTTCAAAAACAATTTGACATGTACGTTTTGCTGAATCATGAATGAGGCAATGCTACGTGATGAACATTTTTCACGTTAGCATAATATTGTAGTAGCAAATTCGATCATCTTCTATATATTAACGTATATATATATATATATATATATATATATATATATATATATATATATTCCGAAAGAATGTTTCCAACCAAATTATAAATAAATTTGTATCCCTACAAAGATTAAGAACAATTATTGCAAGAGAATTTTGCTTCATAATTAACTAAACGATTCCTCCCCAAAATATGTAGATATCAGAAAGGAATTAAATCGAAAACTTTTATTGTAAATATTCTAAAAGGTACTTTCCATGTTCGTCGACATCAATTAGCTCGATCATCATCATGATCGAGCTTCAGAAATCTTTGAGCAACTTCCTTACCTGCTCCAATGTCACAAACAGCACGACAGTGAAAGGCCCCTGCCTCGAAATGGTGGGTATAAACCCTTTGTAAAGCGCCATCGGCCCTTCCGAACGCACCGTCTGGACCACGCAGTCTAACGCCCCCTTATACGGCGGCGCCACCCCTGGCTCCACCTTCATGTTCATCACCCTTGTCTTGACCACGTCCACCGGGTTTGACGCCACCGCCGCCACAAACCCCGCCGCGAAGCTCGCAGTGATGTGGGTCCCGAGCCCGTCACGCATCAGCTCCTTTTTAAGAATCGTCTCCTTGATTTGGTCGTAGGAAGCCAGCTGCGAAGCCGTCACCAGCATGGCGCGGTTCACCGTCATAGACGAACCGCGCCAAAGGCTTGTGACGCCTTCCTGTTTCGCCATGCGGGTTATAGCGTCCACCACGCTTTTGTAGTTCCGGCGTTCAGCCGCCGGGAGCCGGCCGTCGGCCTGCATACGCACCATGGCCACGTCGGCCGGATTCCCCACAGTAGCTCCGATAGCTCCGGCGATGAGTCCGGCGCCGATCTTTCTCGGCAGCGGCATGTTCCCAGATTCAGGGTCAGTCCATTTCTTCTTGAGAATGTCGTACAGCCCCATCCGGGTAGTGGAATACAAGCACTGCCGGAGCATGGTGGCTGATACGCCTGAGAACAAAGCTGCAACACCCTCTTGTTGAATGAGCCTGACTCCGACGGTGATCAGACCCACGCGAGGAGGCTGGACAGGGACATGGACAGAGGAAGCGCCTCCTCTAGCGGCTGAGGCCATCGCTGGTCGAAAAGCTTGGTCAGGTTTGGGGACATGGCCCTCACCCTGGAGCTGCATTCGGACCTTGATCAGGTCCACGGGATGAGTCGAACATCCGGCAACGATGGAAGCTATGCCTCCCTCAACGAAACCTTTCACACCCATGTTTCGATTCTTTTTTTTTTCTTAAAAAAGGAATAAAACCGGGAAATATTGATCAGAGATAGGTTGGTATTTCAAGATGGAATAATATGTTCAAGACCAGTTGGAGCTGGGGGTCATCTCACTGGAGACCAGGAGATGAGAATGGAGGCCGAAGGCGACAGAAGAAGAGTGGGGAACGCTGGGCCTCTGAGACATATGCTATGAGAATCACGGAGGGGAATTAAAACCAAATTGGGTTTGAACAAGGAAGGCAATAGGAGGAGAATATTTATAGGACAAGCAAGCGAAGAGGAGGAAGATTTATTAGGATGTTAGGTGCCTTACGTGATTTCAGCCATAAACATCTGAAACCGCCAAGTTCGGAAGTCTCCTAAAACGCGCCTCTCGCTCTCTCCGGGTCCCTCGACCCTAAGTCACTCTTTAGTTCTGGTAATATAATCTATGAAACTTTTACTAGACATGGAAGATTTCTTCCCTACTTTTGCCATTTCACATTTGCCACACCGTTTGAGATTGCTTTCCTTTCTAAAAAAAATCAGCATTTAGAAAATTTTAGATGTTGTAATGTATGGTAAATTAAAGAAAATCAGTTTTTATTATTATTAACATCAGATTTCAACTGCTTTCAAAAGCATATAGGAAAATGATATTGTATGTCTTTTTTTGAAATATAACAATAGAATTTTCATTGATAGACAAAAGTCAGAATAACATCATACAAAAGTCCTGTAAAATAACAATCAAACACCATTACATTGAAACCTTATGCACATGTCAACATGAGCCTAGCAGACAAGGCCTAAACAAATCCTATAATCTATGAGAAAACATAAGTTATAAGACATTATTCTAAGAACAAATTAAAGAAAAAATATGCAATCTAGACCTCCCACTCCTAACCAAATTGAACCGTCGCCGCCGCCTGCTCGATCACCCTTCTCTTAAGAAAACCCTAGCAAAGAGGGGCCGACATTCCTGCTCGATCAACAACAAAAAAAGGCTAGATCCAACAAGTGGGTCCAACCCCCTCACCGGGCTAGATCAGGCCCACCAGATCTTAGAGTCCTTGTCGAAGCCTTGCATCTCCGGACACCAGCACGTCGTGGATCACTAGCAAATCTGCCATGGAGAGACATACCACCCATCTTTCTGCATCACTAGGACAAAGACAAAGTAAACAAACCCAGAAACTGGATGGCCACCACTGCCTACACCCTCCCCATCTCAAAACACCACCATGCCACCGCACCTCACCATAGCCAAGCCTCAAAACCGGTTCCTCATGATTGACGCCAGATTCACTGTCGAGGCAGCCCTGTTCACCAGATTTGTCGTCGAGGCAGCACTGATCGCCGTCGAGGTAGAACTTCTAGATCATCCCTGCTGGTCCTCCCCTAAGAAGGCCTCTCTGTCAACACCACCTACCGGATGGAAACACCACCAGACTCTTTCGATGCCCGTTCGGTAGCACGACCAACCACACCAAACGAGGCCGGAAGCCAAACGCAGGACAAGCCACACACGAGAAAAAACCTAACCTTTCACTCCTGTTTTTGAAGACTATTGTGATACACTATGATATTGTATGTCTTAACTCTTTGACAACATTTTTAAATGTAATAATTTCCAAACATGATATTGGTACATGAGTGTTTGAATTATGAAAACCAAATATAGAAAAATTATAATTGCAATATGGGTGGAGGATGAACCTAGCATCATTAAAAAAGTGGAATGATATATTGTGTTGTTAGATTTGTTAATCTACGTTAAAAGCTTTTTCAATGATATCAATTTAGTGTATATCCTTTACAACATATATACATGTGCCTAGAACGCCCCTAGAAAAAAAAAAGAAAAAAAAAGAAAAAGTGAGAGAAAGTTTTTCTTCTTACTCGGTCGAACGCCGGCAGCACACTTTCTGCTACGTCTCAATCGGGAGGGGGTTTCGGTTGTAAGGCTTAGGGTTTCGGTTAGGGTGCAGCCGATTTTGTTGGTCTCTTGTTTTGGTCTACCATCTCAAGGTGGTGAACGTTTTGGCTAGGAGGACTGTGGGAGTCTCAATTTGAAGATTAGTCTTCGGTCGGGAAGAATGGAGATCCGAGTGTAGCGCTGGTGGAGAAGGTTAGTTTCTGAGGGTTGTGTGCCCTGATCTAGTGTCCTCCTATTTTAGATTAGGTCCGTCTAGGCAGGTAGCTGAAGTTTTGGAGAGCTGTTTTAAGGGTTGTCTAGGTAAAGTGTGGTGGGTTGTCGATATGAGTTGGACGGGAAGAATGGAGATCCGAGTGCAGCGTTGGTGGAGAGGTTAGTTTCTAGGGGTTATGTGCCTTGATCTAGTGTCATTATGTTTTCATATCGGGTCCGTCTGGACGGGTAGCTGAAGCATTGAGGATCTCTGGTGAATTGGGTGTCAGATTGGATCCTTTATTGTGTTCTTGGCGAGTTGTTCCAAGGGTTAGCTAGGTAAAGTGTGGTGGGCTGTAGATCTGAGTTGGGAAGCTTCGATGGCGATGGTGAGGTACGATGGGGTGGTTTAGTCTCGATCGTCAACTGATGATAGCTTAGTGGAGGCGTTAAGGGTCAGCTGCGGTGGTTCGGATGGTAGCTGATGTTGGAGCTCTCCTGGAATTGGGCTGAACCTGAGCTGGAATGGGCTTGGGACTTTGCTCTTGGGCCTATCTAGTCTTGGGCTTGGTCTTGCTGCTGTAGGAGAAGTGTTGCACCCCTTTTCTTTTCTTTTATTAGTTTTTCTGTTTTTGAATAACTTGACCTTTTGTGATCGTGTTTGGACTGATTACAACGCACTGCTGATATAGTGATGAGCATTTACACCTGCAACTATCACGTGAATTCACTAATAAAGAAGCAGAGTGGACTCGAGCTATTGTCTCTCATGAGGTTAGAGCCGCTACCCATTCAGATGATGACGCTTACTTACCAACTATGTTAGCAGACTGTCAAATAAGTCTTCTGGTCTTGATGATCATTTTTTTGTCTCATGGTGTACCAAAGATTTGGTAACTCTTGTAGGAAGTTATTTCTTGAACATTTCGGTTTGAGATATGTTATAAGTGGTCCGTTAATGGCCTTGTTTATATTATTCATATGGCTTGTAACATCTTCTATATGAATATATCTTATTGGATCAAAAAATTATAATAATTTAGTGAATTGACTGCATCCGTTCCGTTAGATCTTTGTAGGAAATTTAAATATCTGATCAAAATTGTATTAAATAGGGGATGGGCATTTTACACCGAAAATACGCTTACTGACACGAACCGCACCGAAAAACATGATTCGGTAACCGTACCGAACTAAAACGGTGTCGCTTTTATGGTCACATCGCACCGGACCACATAAAAGCGGTTCGGTTGCAGTTTGAGGTTATAATTCAACCGATTTAAACCGAACCGCACCGAATTATGTTTTTTTAATTTTTCATTGATGGAATTTGATTTGTAATATATATATATATAATCATTTATGTTTAAGTTTGTAGTTTGCAAGTTGTTGTGTTTGCATGATAGTTGATATATGTT
Source organism: Comarum palustre (assembly GCA_951800085.1). Lineage (NCBI taxonomy): Eukaryota > Viridiplantae > Streptophyta > Magnoliopsida > Rosales > Rosaceae > Comarum > Comarum palustre. The sequence goes on along the minus strand of OX637588.1, from coordinate 11,766,725 downwards.
AATTGATTAAGTTATCAAATATGATGTTTTTGTTAGTTAATTGGCATTCTGATGACATTTATAGGCTTGTATGGACTCCAAATGCATTCAAAATTTGTGTATGTCTTATAGGAATTGTTGGGCAAAGATTTGAACATCACTTGTTTGTTAAAATAAATAAATCAGTTCACATCGAAATCGAAAAATTATGTAACTGAATTATTCAAAAACCGAAAAAACGGTTTAGTTTCGATTTGAAATATTGTAAAACTGAAAAAAAACGGTTCAGTTACAGTTTGAGCCTCAAATCGATTCGAACCGAACCGCGTTCACCCCAAATATTAATGGATACTTCTATAGTTACTTTTCATTGATTTAGTCCTATGCATTTAAGTAGCGGGACTCTGATTATACCACAGGCCAGACTTCCCCTACTTTTTTGGGGGGGTCAATATCGGATCGTGGATATGCCTACTTGTTCAAAAATGTGTAACAATTTGAAGTCGGCATGTTATAAGTGGGTCAGATGTCAACTCAAGGCTCAACCACAATTCATTACATTCCAAATTTCTAATTATTAGCTAAAATGTGATACAATCTTAGTATCCTTACATTTTTAGGTCTGATATCATTACTTGAACAACAGTTTGTTAGATTTGATTCAAATGGCTTATGCTTACCCCCGAGTGGTGGTTGATTGTGGTGTTCGGCGTGAAAATAGATTTTCTCGAACAACCAAGCTTGAGGGCGTGCCAGCACCTATGAGTCAGGTACAACCTTGATCTTCGATGCTTGTTCGCCTTCTGACTTCTCTTCAAACGACTGTATACAGGTGCTGGTCAAGCCTGCATATATGTTATATAGACCTAGCTGAAGAGCAACTATGATTTTTCTCCTCTCATTGCGAAGCGGACGTATCTTACTCGGACCGAAATGGTTGAGCAGAGCTATAATTCAGGATTGCAGGTCGTTCACCAAAGGGTTCCTTGACAAACCGTGGATATTTGCTAAGGCTATTCACCCTAACAATGGTTTTTGCGGGTATTCACCGACGAATAAGGCTTTATGAAGCGGTGGTGGGCTGTTCGCTCACAGATGAGGCTTGGTGAGTAGAAGCGGGTAGTGCTCACGGATGAGGCTTTGGTGAGGTAGCAGTGGATAATGCCGACGGGTCGGGCTTTGGTGAGTAGCAGCGGGGAATGCCTACGGATAGGGCTTTGGTGGACAAAAAGACTCGAGGAATCTTTCTGGTAGAGGTGCTCCGGAGAGACTTGTTTTGCAGTGTGCAAAAGTTGTATTGAATCGTTGATATGTGTCTTTGTCTCTGTATCTTGTGACAGGACCCACCCCAGGTTAAACCCTTTTAACCCGAAGTAAATCCTGCGGGGACCACCTCAAGGGAACTTCTTACCGAAACCCCCTTGAAATGGCCAACCCTTCCTACTAAACTAACTAAACCGGGTTAGTCAGAGCAGTCTACAGAGATAGTTACCCCAAAGAATTTTTCGCAGCAACGGAATGATCGACTATGCCTCGACTCTCGTACGCGCTCGACCTCCTCTCAAGAACCCTGCATCACTGGGCATTTAAAAACAAAAGGCCCAGGGGAGAAACATTTAAAAACTGTTAGAGTGAGTGGACGAAAATCACAGATAAAAACTTCATTTCCTGTAATGTTCTCCCAAAAGTATATCAATTTAAAAATCATTTATGCATGCCCACAATTACTAAATTTCCACAAGTGCATAATAAGATAAACCAATAAGGAATATGGGAAGAGAAATGTTCACCAAACATAATGAGTCTGACCTCTCAGACTAGGGTCGGAGCTAAGAGCTCTAGTAGCGCCCTCACGCTACGCTATGCTAGCTAGATAAAATAATACGGTCAACCCTTATAATATCAACCTGACCTCTCAGGCTTGTCTGACCTCTCAGACCAGGGTCGGAGCTAAGAGCTCTAGAATATGTGATAACGGTCAACCCTTATAATATCAACCTGACCTCTCAGGCTTGTCTGACCTCTCAGACCAGGGTCGGAGCTAAGAGCTCTGGATAAAGTGGAAATGGTCAACCCTCATAGTGCACTACGTAATTTGCCTGACCTCTCAGGCTAGGGTCGGAGCTAAGAGCTCTAGTAGCGCCCTCACGCTACGCTAGCTAGCATAATCATTGGTCAACCCTTAAAATATAATTCACAACAATACTTTAATCAAATTCTCTTCCCAAAATAAATAAGTAAACAATTCCTTGACATATATGCATAGACCCAATCTCCAACGAAGTCTCGGGTTCAATTCCATTCGTAGGACGGCCCTCACCGTCTATAACCATTTTCGGAAGAAATAGAAAATCGAGTAATAACGTAAATACGTTCAAGAACCCGAGAGATATATAATTCTCGAAAACAATCATAAACATCATGCAATTAACTCAATAATTAAGGCATGCATTTATTTAAAATAATATGTCCACTCACAGTACTATTGCGACCTTTCCGCTCGGAAAGCTCCTCGAGCGACACCCTCGAACTACCCGCGTAGTCGAGCCCGTCTCACGTTCAATCAGAGACTGTACAAACAAACCACTATATTAGTCATCTCATCGTTGACTTGGTCTTTTCCTAGTTTGACCAGGAACTCCTATTTGACCACAAGTTGACCGAGTTCCTTTTTATGACACTTTAACCTTTTTTGACTTTCTTTCCCCGGTTATCGACTAATAACTCAATTTACCGGAAGTCCGACTCAGCTTCCGAACTCATGGTTATCACTTTAACTTTACGTTAGGGTGTCACGTATTAATCAATATATTTAACCTCGAGTCGATATACCGATTTAACATTTTCTCATAAATTCCAGTTATCTATTTCCGATAACCATTTAACACTTTACCCATTTAACCAACAAGTGTCACATTCATTGAACTTCAATCCTTTAACCATTTTTCTGAAATTGCAACTTTCCCAAAGTGGAAACTTTCCCTTAATGGAAACTTTCCCAAAATGGAAAGTTTCCCAAATTAACGGTTTCCAAACTTAGAAGGTTTCCCAAAATTACGGTTAGTTTCCGTTTTTCACGTTTCCTTACGAAATTTCCGACTTACGACAGTTTATCTCTCATTAAACGGAACCCACACATTTAAAGGGATCGAAGACTACCTCGGCATTTCAACCGGATTACTGCCGTCGGAATCGTTACCGGATTCCGGCAACTTTGCCGGAATTTCGCCAGAGTTTCCCCGTAAACTCGGATCTCCTAGTTATCGACACAACGACAACGCAACACAATTCAGCAACATTTCAAACAGATTAATAGCCCAATAGTTTGAACCAAAATCAGAAACCTGTCCCTCACCTCCAAATCCGAACTACTGCTTCCCAAAACCTCATCTCCCCCTAGCCCACTGTTTCCCGCTTCACCTGAGCTTGAGAAGCTCCTCTGATGGCGTCGCCGGAGCAAGGAATCCAGGAAGCCGTAAAAACACAGAAAACAGGTAAGAACAGTGGAAAATGAAATTCCCGATTTGGGCTCGAATCGATCAACAAAACTGAGGAGAAGGAAGAGGAAGAGAGGAGAAGAAGATCCAAACCTCTGGTTTGCCGATTCCTAGCCTGAATCGCCGGAAATTGCCGGAGATTGACCAAGCACAGCGGTGCTCGATCTCCACCATGGGTGGGTCATCTGACGTTTTCAATAGGGGGGTTTGGTAGAAGAGAGGGAGAGGAAGAGAATGGAAGGGGTCCGCCGCCCTGTGGTGGCCGGAATCGCCGGCGTTGGGCGGAAGACTGCAGAAGCCGTAACGGAGCTCGGGGAGCTCGAGTTGACCGAGTTAGGGAGGTTTGACTCGGTCAAACCTCTCTTCTCTATTTATAGAGAAATCAACGGTTGAGATTCAATCTTGAAAGGATCCAACGGTCCAGATTCAAAGAAAATGAAAAGTAAAAAGGTAAAATGGTAAAACTGATTTACCGGATTGATAATTAAAAGTTACCGGAAACTTCAAAAATTCATAGAAAATAAACCGAAGCTCCGAAAAATATTCCGAAAATACCAGGAGACTCGTGTTGACACGTACTACAACATCGAGTCATCAATTCAGGTATTTGAAGAACTTAGAAAAACTCGAAAGTTAACTCGAGCGATAACTTATCGAATTACCGATCGCAATTAAAAATCCTCGGTAACTCGTGAATCTCTGTGAAAGGTAACTTTTATTAACTTCACAAGATTCGGGGTGTGACAATTCTCCCCACCTTATAAAAATTTCGTCCTCGAAATTTCTATATTCAAAGTCCAATGCTGTGGGGGATAGTACCACTTAAAATAATAATATTGTTCTCCAATATCACTTCCTTCTGAGAGCTCATTTGAAACGCCTCACGAATAGCATTGTCAAAACTCTAAACACATGCTCTTTACGCTCAACATAATAACTTCGACCAGTAACCAACCTCCTATCCCTTCTGGTTTAGCCAACTAAACACAACCCAATATTCTTACTAACCACAAGTGACGTCGTCACAATACTACTAATACTCATCTGATCCAATAACACCTCGCTTGTCGCGAGTAAAATTTCTTCAAGAACACTCGTATTCTTTCGTTGAATTTAAATATCAACTCAACACATTCCCTCTGCAGGAAATGACTATCACGCCCGAGGAGTAGGGTCCGACGTCACTAACGGATTTAAATCCTCTGGTAACACAATACCACGTGGAGCCAAATCTACTGACAACAAGTCCACGAGAAAACCATGATCACATTGTGTTACACAAACCATCACCTCATTTGAACCGGGCTCCCTGATTTGGTTTACGCTTTCTAGAACTATTCCGTCATGTTGTAGGGTAATTGTCTTCCCTGACTCTAACATTACTCAAACCACTTGTACAAACAGGACATGAACTGCCGTGAATATTAGCGTAAATCCAAAATCATAACCTTTACATCAGAGAGGTCCAAAAGCTCCTGACATCGAGGTTCAACAATACTTACTCCTCGCATGATGACAAATTGTCAGGCTACACACTACTCACGTAACTATTCTGACAACAACAAATCCGGACCCTTTTTACTCACAAGCCCAAACATACAATCGCTAACTCAATTATCACCTCGTGGAACTACAGCGTACTTTACCACTGGTAACACATCTCCGTACTACTCATAGGCGAGGTGCCATTGACCTCCCTATCTCTTACCTTAGCCTGAAATGACGCATAGTGCAGAGCTTGCACTTCAACCAACCGTGCGTCTAATAAACGTTATCCGCATCACAATCTGGGATAGATTTACCATTAAAAGGGTTCCAGAGCCTTACCCGCTCAACAAGTATATTCCATTCCCAGATGCCTCCATTACCACATCATCCGGTAATAACCAGCAACTTGGACATTTAACCAGATCAGACATCTACATGAAATTTAGTGCCACTGGTGCACGCCCATAGGAACATCTGATCAAAGCATCGGGAATTAATTTCACCAGACACAACCATGTTGATCACCGAGCATCTAGTTAACGAGGCACAAGATAACAAATACCATTACCGCACTGGGCACGTATACATCACAGAGTCAACTCGTACAACTAGACAGTTTCTAACAAAACTGTCCCCCAGGCGCTGCGGGTTTACCATCCACCGCAACCTCTATTCGGTAAGATTCAAAATTCTCAATCGCTTACCACTCTAGATCTTAAATCACAAGATCCACTGCCACACGTTAACATCCTCTCAGATCATAACTTAATCTGAACGTAGCTTAGTCACTCCACGGTTTCCGATGGAGTGTTGCACAACTTAGCAACATACTTTACTACCCTTGTAACAATTTGGTTTCCAAAACCTTGACTCGTAACACCTTTGAGTCATCAAAGAAACCCTTTCCTCAGTTTCACCACTTTCACACTCACCGAAAATGTTGACAATTTCGCAAGTCACCTCCAATGATCTTTCTTGCTACCACTCTACACTCGTGGCGCCAAGAACTGTCGTTAGGTTAATAATTCCTAACAAGTAGGGTCACTACTCAAATGACCAATGACCATAGCAACAATTCTTTAATCCTCTCAGGACTCCATTAAATTAACACCAATAATTGATCTCCCAGATCTTAATCCTCTTTCCACAATCAAATTGAGAATATTTCATATCACTGCAGTGGGTGTAACTTATGAACCCCAAAAACGACTAAGTACACATTCGGTTACAATAATTGATTTGACCCCAGCCAGTGAGTGCACAAATTCTCATGCCATCAAGCTCAGTTAAACGCCCTCGAGGAAACCAAGTGTCATAACGGACGACTTTGGTTGCAGGTTGAAGCTTGACCATCTACAACATTCTCACTCCTATTCAACGATTCAGTAAACCTTGCCTCACTGCTGTCACTTCACCTTTTCCGTGCATTTAACTCAGCAGGCAATCAACCACTTACTGACCACATAAAATAATCTCGCTAACCATCATAAGAGTCGGAACGACTATGAATGACCCACCTCCGACATATACCTAAATGGTTAGGCCATCTACTGGACGTTTGCACAGAAACTTCTACCCGAATGTCCTTAATCTCCGTTCTCAATAAATGGAACTCTTATGACACATTCTTAGAATGATGACATCACCAGCCTTAGTCACTTACCTGGTGTCATTTTGACCACACACAACTGCACACAATAATTATGCCTTCCAGCATGTGCTACCCAAATTTCAACTTTACCACTTCCCTACACAGGTGAGTACACGTGCTCATGTGGGGTATACCCATGTACAACTTCGGCCGTCGAAACAATACTGTTTGCACAATGACCGGTTCCTACACCATAATAATACAAAGTCAATCCAGACTCGTATCACTAACTCCGGTACCCCAAGCACTCTGGGTCCATGACCCGGTGGCTTATTGCCACTTCCAACATGTTTCTTTAAATCCTGAAACCAATTACGCTTAGCTACAACTGATAACACTCGCTCGATCTGTAAATCGGACTCTAACACAGCCAACCTGGAGACTCCTCCACAGGTGTACCAATTAAAATACTTTGATCACAGGTGGATAACTCACCTTATGGTTGACATGAGCCCCAAGATCTGGTGACACAATTTAATTTCTGCCTCCACGATAAATGGTCCAATGATCATTGTCACCAACCATTCAAATCACGCTTGGACTCACCAACAAATCAAACCTTCTAGTACCCCAATCGTGGGTGGCTGGAGCGAAGAGGAACTCGTCGTAACTGACGACAACAATGTCAGCACCAAAGCTGACCCAAGCCATTAGTTTCAGTGGCTGTCACAATAAGCATCGAGGGACCAAACCAGCCTGTACTTCCTTAACATTTCCAGTAGGGCCACATCATGGACTAGTCACTAGATCCAAACCACAAAAATAACAACACTCAACTTCCTTGAGTCATTCTACTTCCAAGTGTCAGTTGGTTTCTCTGAAACCACACTAATGACGAACCTCAACAAAATCGTGGCAATCGTCAAATCTTAATATTCATCCTCTCAGAATAATCGCGCTAGGCGACTTCAGTTCCTTTTTCCATCACAGGATGCCACATCTTCCAGTAACTCATACGACTCTTCACTGCTAAGAGCCTCATAACACGAACACCAAAGCCTTGTCTTAGGCTTCTACAGCATCCCTGTCAACAACCATGACAGCCTCCCCGGTGTGAATTAACTGTTTCACCACCGAGTACTTACACATACTGTTCAAGCTCGTTAAACAACGTGAGTTTACAGCTCGATTCCCAACTCAACTCTCAATAAATCCCTTTAAAACCCAATCCTTGGGGAACTATAAAAATAAATACGTAACGAGCTTACCTTGTTCCTTACAGGAACTCTCTGTGAGGTCGCGCGTACTGAGGCATAGTCTTGAAGATTCGATCGTTTATAGGACCACTCGGTCCATATCTCAATCAGGAAGTACTAACTCATATCCTCAATAAACACTAAGCGTCCAAGCACAAAATGCCGATGGATCCGCCGCGGTCGGACCATCACTCTATAGACACTAAGCGATACCAAGTATATGAGGTAGTAACAGGAAACGACAACCTAATGCTCTGATACCATTGACAGGACCCACCCCAGGTTAAACCCTTTTAACCCGAAGTAAATCCTGCGGGGACCACCTCAAGGGAACTTCTTACCGAAACCCCCTTGAAATGGCCAACCCTTCCTACTAAACTAACTAAACCGGGTTAGTCAGAGCAGTCTACAGAGATAGTTACCCCAAAGAATTTTTCGCAGCAACGGAATGATCGACTATGCCTCGACTCTCGTACGCGCTCGACCTCCTCTCAAGAACCCTGCATCACTGGGCATTTAAAAACAAAAGGCCCAGGGGAGAAACATTTAAAAACTGTTAGAGTGAGTGGACGAAAATCACAGATAAAAACTTCATTTCCTGTAATGTTCTCCCAAAAGTATATCAATTTAAAAATCATTTATGCATGCCCACAATTACTAAATTTCCACAAGTGCATAATAAGATAAACCAATAAGGAATATGGGAAGAGAAATGTTCACCAAACATAATGAGTCTGACCTCTCAGACTAGGGTCGGAGCTAAGAGCTCTAGTAGCGCCCTCACGCTACGCTATGCTAGCTAGATAAAATAATACGGTCAACCCTTATAATATCAACCTGACCTCTCAGGCTTGTCTGACCTCTCAGACCAGGGTCGGAGCTAAGAGCTCTAGAATATGTGATAACGGTCAACCCTTATAATATCAACCTGACCTCTCAGGCTTGTCTGACCTCTCAGACCAGGGTCGGAGCTAAGAGCTCTGGATAAAGTGGAAATGGTCAACCCTCATAGTGCACTACGTAATTTGCCTGACCTCTCAGGCTAGGGTCGGAGCTAAGAGCTCTAGTAGCGCCCTCACGCTACGCTAGCTAGCATAATCATTGGTCAACCCTTAAAATATAATTCACAACAATACTTTAATCAAATTCTCTTCCCAAAATAAATAAGTAAACAATTCCTTGACATATATGCATAGACCCAATCTCCAACGAAGTCTCGGGTTCAATTCCATTCGTAGGACGGCCCTCACCGTCTATAACCATTTTCGGAAGAAATAGAAAATCGAGTAATAACGTAAATACGTTCAAGAACCCGAGAGATATATAATTCTCGAAAACAATCATAAACATCATGCAATTAACTCAATAATTAAGGCATGCATTTATTTAAAATAATATGTCCACTCACAGTACTATTGCGACCTTTCCGCTCGGAAAGCTCCTCGAGCGACACCCTCGAACTACCCGCGTAGTCGAGCCCGTCTCACGTTCAATCAGAGACTGTACAAACAAACCACTATATTAGTCATCTCATCGTTGACTTGGTCTTTTCCTAGTTTGACCAGGAACTCCTATTTGACCACAAGTTGACCGAGTTCCTTTTTATGACACTTTAACCTTTTTTGACTTTCTTTCCCCGGTTATCGACTAATAACTCAATTTACCGGAAGTCCGACTCAGCTTCCGAACTCATGGTTATCACTTTAACTTTACGTTAGGGTGTCACGTATTAATCAATATATTTAACCTCGAGTCGATATACCGATTTAACATTTTCTCATAAATTCCAGTTATCTATTTCCGATAACCATTTAACACTTTACCCATTTAACCAACAAGTGTCACATTCATTGAACTTCAATCCTTTAACCATTTTTCTGAAATTGCAACTTTCCCAAAGTGGAAACTTTCCCTTAATGGAAACTTTCCCAAAATGGAAAGTTTCCCAAATTAACGGTTTCCAAACTTAGAAGGTTTCCCAAAATTACGGTTAGTTTCCGTTTTTCACGTTTCCTTACGAAATTTCCGACTTACGACAGTTTATCTCTCATTAAACGGAACCCACACATTTAAAGGGATCGAAGACTACCTCGGCATTTCAACCGGATTACTGCCGTCGGAATCGTTACCGGATTCCGGCAACTTTGCCGGAATTTCGCCAGAGTTTCCCCGTAAACTCGGATCTCCTAGTTATCGACACAACGACAACGCAACACAATTCAGCAACATTTCAAACAGATTAATAGCCCAATAGTTTGAACCAAAATCAGAAACCTGTCCCTCACCTCCAAATCCGAACTACTGCTTCCCAAAACCTCATCTCCCCCTAGCCCACTGTTTCCCGCTTCACCTGAGCTTGAGAAGCTCCTCTGATGGCGTCGCCGGAGCAAGGAATCCAGGAAGCCGTAAAAACACAGAAAACAGGTAAGAACAGTGGAAAATGAAATTCCCGATTTGGGCTCGAATCGATCAACAAAACTGAGGAGAAGGAAGAGGAAGAGAGGAGAAGAAGATCCAAACCTCTGGTTTGCCGATTCCTAGCCTGAATCGCCGGAAATTGCCGGAGATTGACCAAGCACAGCGGTGCTCGATCTCCACCATGGGTGGGTCATCTGACGTTTTCAATAGGGGGGTTTGGTAGAAGAGAGGGAGAGGAAGAGAATGGAAGGGGTCCGCCGCCCTGTGGTGGCCGGAATCGCCGGCGTTGGGCGGAAGACTGCAGAAGCCGTAACGGAGCTCGGGGAGCTCGAGTTGACCGAGTTAGGGAGGTTTGACTCGGTCAAACCTCTCTTCTCTATTTATAGAGAAATCAACGGTTGAGATTCAATCTTGAAAGGATCCAACGGTCCAGATTCAAAGAAAATGAAAAGTAAAAAGGTAAAATGGTAAAACTGATTTACCGGATTGATAATTAAAAGTTACCGGAAACTTCAAAAATTCATAGAAAATAAACCGAAGCTCCGAAAAATATTCCGAAAATACCAGGAGACTCGTGTTGACACGTACTACAACATCGAGTCATCAATTCAGGTATTTGAAGAACTTAGAAAAACTCGAAAGTTAACTCGAGCGATAACTTATCGAATTACCGATCGCAATTAAAAATCCTCGGTAACTCGTGAATCTCTGTGAAAGGTAACTTTTATTAACTTCACAAGATTCGGGGTGTGACATCTTGACCCGTTTATATAGTGAACACTAGGATTTGTTCTTACTTGCAGACATATCAAATCTTTTTGGATCTTCGAAGGAATCCTTAAGCAACCACAAATCCTTGCTAAACATGACTTCAAATGAAAAGAGAATCTTTAGAATTACTTAGACCGCAAGAATCGGTCCAATAGGCTCGAGAAGTTATCATTCTCCAAGAAATATTGTTTTGGCCCAAACATAGCCCCCAGATCTTGAAGGAGAAGTCATGCGTCTTGACTGAAAAGACCTATAGTCTCACGCTTCACTCACCGACGAAAGCCACTCACTAGCCTAACTGACAAACACCAAACTCATAAGTAGGTCTTGACTCTTGAAGCTTTATTGACAAAGAGCAGTAGCTAGGCAACTCATATAGCAACATAATTAATTTCCAACATGATAATCAACTTGAATACCTGGACTGATCTGATAAGAAAATAGTCTTAAGCCCCCACTGAACACTTCGATGTAGAGAAGCCCCCTCATGCTTAATTAAACATGGTAACAAGACCACAAACATTGGTCTTGATGATAATTGATAGCAATGAGCCAAGAAAACTTAGTCCTAAGGTTGGCATAATTGCACTCCATGAAGCAAACTTTAGATGAATAAGAGAGGCTTGAACCAACCACAAATTGGTTGTTTTATAACTTGACGTTGTCCTTCAACATTATGGCCTCTAAGATGAACCAACTCCCTCAAAAAGAACTTTCAGGAAAATTAAGAAACCAGCCCCAAAATAAACTTCATCAAAAAACTGATGACATTTTGCTGCTTAAGAGACCAACTTTAGGCACGATTTACACCAGGATCGGATGATGATTCTGACTGGTTCTTGGCTTGAGAATGTAATACAATATATGTACTTGAAGGATTGATAAAGCGAACTTCTAAAGAAACTTAGAAAGATGGCACAAATGGTCTCCCAAAACAGTCTCAAGAAACACATTTTCTGGAAATTCAGCTTTTCCTATTATTTGGTCGACTTGAAGAGCTTGTACCTTGAGCTTCCCATCGTATTCCTTGATGATTCTTGATTCAAAAATGTTGTACAACATCCCAACTTGATGTATAAATAAACACCCCATTGATAGGTATATGCTAAGATGAAGAAACAAAGCCACCAAAACTCATTGCAATTCAGTTTTTCTGGAATGACTGCTTCAAGATGTCAACTTGTAGACCTCATAACTCACTCCTCAAAGCAGCGAATGACATGATTCTTTTTCCTACTTGTAGTCCAATATACTCGCTTCAAAGTGGTGTATGGCGAACATGATTCTAACCCATAAAAGGAGGCGTGAAAGGACCATAAAAATGTCAAAAAATAAGCCAAATCTGAAATTTCCAGATTTTCTCTTATGAAGGGGCTGACTTGGTTGATGATTTACATAGGTTTTTTTTGTGATTTCTAGGTAACAGAGCAGCCAAACATGTTCCTTAACATTAGTAGTACATGTCCAAAGTCTTGGATACTTGATGTGAACCTCCAGGAACCTTAAAACCATCTTACAAATTAGTACATTGAGATATCAAGTTTCCTTGAGTTTTTGACAACTTTTTGCTGCTAATACTTTCAAAATAATAGGGCACAAGTATTATCCTTGTATGGGTGATGATCAACTTCAAGAATAGATTGACTAAATAAAGTACAAAACCACAAATTGGTTTTGAAGAACCACAGGGGTTGGTTCAAAAATAATGAATGCTGAAACTCAAAAAGTTTCAAAAAAAATCAAAAATTCTGCCCCAAGAATTGCATAGAATATGTAGTGTAGCCCCCCAGTTTAATTGGGTGAAGTAAATGTAGTGAAAGTAGGCTGATTAAACTGATCTTATATACTTCCGGAATAGACTTTTCTCGTAGAGAATTGAGCTGCATATGTAGAGTTGGAACTTATTTCTTTGCATGATTGCACTAATCTGGCTCCATGAATGAGAGTTATAAGCATTCTTGTGGTGATCAATCACAAATAGACTTATATTATAACTGTGAACGTCATGCCAAACCATATGCCTGGTTTTCTTCTTCATTGCGGCAGCGAATGCTATAAGACTAGTCATATATCGATTTTTACTTTATGCAAGAAACCCTAAAGAAAGCTGCAGACTCCCTTCCACCATCTTTTTATGGATGTAACATTAAACACACAATGACTTCTTTGAAGATCTTTGTTGCCAACATGAGGTTTGAAGCCCCCTAGTATAGTAGAATCTTCAACGAATGGCTGTTGTAAAGTATGTTAACCCTAATACTGGTTTTTCTTCACATGAGGTAAATTCATGAAGGCACCTTAGACTTTTAATTACTCCTAGCATGATCATGTTGGCGTCTCTTCTTTGAATCTTTTGGTATATATACAGCAACACACATTTGCTGCTGCTAGATGGACATCTGTTGTGCATGAAGCTTTATGAATACCAGAGAAGTCAATTCTCCTTCACTGCAATTTAGCTTCGATGATCTGTTCTCCTTCATGTTTAGGAATGTTCTAGGACACCATTATGCAGAAGGCTCTTTTCTTAAATCTACTTTCCGGACTTATGCCACAGTAATTGGCATAATCAATAGAAATTTTGTCCTCCTGGCAGCTCCTTCTAGTAATCATCTCATCTCATCTCAAGTGAGATCATTCTTATGGATATATCAATCCCTACACACACCACTCAGAACCACCATGTACCAAGTTACACTAATCTACTAACAATATTCAGCGAATGAAGTAGCTCTGCATGATCCCATTATATTAAAGTGTGCTAATAATCTCCTCAAATTTATAGCCACAAGTCTTTGCTTAATAAAGGAGCTGTTGTCCATCTTCATCTCTTCAAGTGTAAGAAACTTAATCATGCAATTGTATTCACATAACAACTTCATTGGAGGCCATAGGTGTTGGCCTTAAAAATACCAAGATAGTACCAAAACTCTGCACAAGAATTCAAAATTTTCAAAAATTTCAGAGTAGCTGATTTCTGTCCCTATGTGCTCCCCAGTTTTGGTGTCCGAAGTTGGCAAATGAAGGAGAGCAAAACTTGATTCAAGCCCCCCATGTATGTAAGCATGAATATAGAACATTCCTATGTGAATTCGCCAAGCTATTAGTGTATGTAAGTTCGCACGCCGTAGTCACAAACACAAGACATGGATTCTCGAGCATTCTGACCTGCCAGGACTCAAGCTACCATAACTTCTTGGATCGTTGAAATTGCAAACCGCAAATTCCATTGGAAAGTAAACATTTAGGGTTTTTCATGCATATGAAGCTTGCCTTATAATTCTTCCTGGATCTTTCCAGTTTATTTCGTGAAGTTGCAACACAGAAGCTGCTGCTGCAAATTTGATGAACTACACTCTTGCTTTGAATCTTCTGTACTTTGCTAGCAGAATGACTGTAACTTTGAAACACATATATTGTTTCTAGCATCTAAGACCTTAGAAATAGATCTCTAATATTATAGGACATAATTCAAACCTCTGTCAGGTAAGAACATTGTCTTGCATTTCAGCAAAACACAGAATCTTTTTTTTGTATTTTTTTTTTCAATGCAAGAATTGAAACAAATTTAAAATGCAAAGAAATAAAGTGAAGAAGGAAACTCAACATGATTAGTTAACCTTATTATAGTTACGGGGGAGGCCACCAATGCTTCACTCCAAGCCTTGACGTCCGGATATTGGTGGCATGGTGTTCTTTCTTACGAACATTCCCGAATCTTGAGCAGAGATGCTTCTTGTCACCAACGTGAAAATTCAGAAAGGTTTGCTCAAAGGGTATGTTGTTTAGCCCCTCATGCATCTTTGTTGCAGCTCGACATAGTATGATCATCAATTGCACATTTACGGATGGTTCGGTGTGGAAATCCGCCTTGTCACCTACTACCATGTTCTGATGCATGTTATGTACAGTTGCAGCCACCAATTGGCTTTCACAAAGAACCACTTGCTTGTTTATATCTTCAAAAACAAGAGAATCATACAAGTCGAACTGCTGCATACGAGTCTTACTGATTTTGCAGTCAAGAGTCAACCTATAGTCATCATCGTATTCGTCTTAGGTTGTCTTCATATCAAAATAACAATCACCACATATTGGTGACTTAACTTCTGCTTTAGACATAGGCATTTTCCTGCTATAAACATCATTGAGAACCATCGGTAAGGCTTGGTCTGTGTCCATATACACTGTATCATGCGCGAATGAAATGACTTCGCCTCTACAGCAGCTTTGTGGGTTGTCGACTTCATTGTTGTGCTCCTCATGAGATTCACCACAAATTGGTAAATCAATTTTCTCTGACATGACCAGAGAAAAGATTTTGTCACTAGATTGATCAAAAACCTATTCAACCTTTTTGGCGAGAGTATATTCGTCAGCTTTAGGTTCTACTTCTTAGGATTGTAAAACCTCTTGGTTAGTGTTGCAAACATCATGGTTTGCTTCATCTTGTAGCGTTGTTGTCTTCTCATTGGCTGCTTTAATTTCTCGGTTAGGCTGATCTACGGAAGCATTTATCCGATCCGCGGATGCATTGATTTTCTCAACTTGCTCAATGATAGCTTTCAATGTCTGCTTCAACTCGTCGTCCATGTTCAACACACTACAGCTAGTTGACTGGTAATCATCCGAAACACGAAATCATTTCTTCTACAATCCTGACACGTTATGTCCCATCAGGCATGCCAAATGTTCGGCGTGAAAATGGATTTTCTCGAACAACCAAGCTTGAGGGCGTGCCAGTACATATGGGTCAGGTACAACCTTGATCTTCGATGCTTGTTCGCCTTCTGACTTCTCTTCAAAAGATTGTATACAGGCGCTGGTCAAGCCTGTAGATATGTTCTATAGACCTAGCTGAAGAGCAACTAGGATTTTTCTCCTCGGACCGAAGTGGTTGAGCAGAGCTATAATTCAGTATTGCAGGTCGTTCGCCAAAGGGTTCCTTGACAAACAGTGGATATTTGCTAAGGTTATTCACCCTAACAATGGGTTTAAGGGTATTCGCCGACGGATCGGGATTTATGAAGCGGTGGTGGACTGTTCGCTCACGGATGAGGCTTGGTGAGTTGAAGCGGGTAGTGCTCACGGATGAGGCTTTGGTGAGGAAGCAGCGGATAATGCCAACGGGTCAGGCTTTGGTGAGTAGCTGCGGGGAATGCCTACGGATAAGGCTTTGATGGACAAAAAGACTCGAGGAATCTTTTTGGTAGAGGTGCTCCGGAAAGGCTTGTTTTGCAGTGTGTAAAAGTTGTATAGAATCGTTGAGATGTGTCTTTGTCTCTGTATCTTGACCCCTTTATATAGTGAACACTAGGATTTGTTCTTACTTGCGGATCAAGGCATATCAAATCTTCTTGGATCTTCGAATGAATCCTTAAGCAACCACAAATCCTTGCCAAATATGACTTCAAATGGAAAGAGAATCTTTAGAATTACTTAGACCACAAGAAACGATCCAATAGGCTCGAGAAGTCATCATTCACCAAGAAATATTATTTTGACCCAAACATGTGGAAATTGAGTTAGAAATTATGTTTAGGTTATGTTTTTGATCCAATGTTTTGAGTATGCTCTTTTCGGTTGTTTTTCTCTTATACCACAATGTTAAATGTATCTGACAATAAACGCATTGATTTTGAAATTAAATACATTAGAGATAAATCAAATCGAGCTATAATTTGTCTAGAACAAACCGTAGTTGACTAGTTGCTCAAGTTGAACATGTTCAATGTCAAAGTAGTGTAACTGACGAATGCCCCATTTGGTTCTCAACTTTGATGTTCTTCTTTCCTTGTCATTCCAAGAGTCAAATTGAACATTTTCTCACCCTCCTATTTCTCAGCCTCAAACGATTTGACTACTAGAAAACGTTGATAGTAATCATTTGGTGAAGGTTTAAACGGTTTGACACGTTGACTATTAAAAAACGTCGATAGTAATAAGAGACCATGTTTGATGTCATTTAAGAAAGTTGGAGAGGTCAAAAGTGGTTTGCATTACTGTCGAAGCTATGCAACTGTGTAGGACCTTTAAGTTTTGCAAAGAGATCTCACAATACGAAAACAGTTTCGAGTTTGACATGGTCGTTTTTTATTGAAAGTTTGACATGGTTTGTTGGAAGCAGAAACTAAAATATTAATAATATTTGTGATATTTTTTTGAATTTTTTTTACAATTACTAATATTAATTTTTTTTTTGATATTTTGTATTTAGTATATTTTTTTATCAAATATACAATTTTAATATAAATTTTGGTAAAAGTTTCATCTATATTTGAAATTTTCTTGATATATCTATCAAGATTTTCTTTTTTTGAACCGCCGAAATTTTTATGATAATCGATATTTTAGTCTTTGATTGAAAGAGACCGAATGCTATTCTTTTTTGAGTTGAAACTAGGGTTGAACACTTCATACCGCAATTTCGATCTCATCCCGGTCCCGTACCGAAAATTGGCAGTACACGAGGGGACAAAATTTTTAAATGACGATACCGACCCGTCCCGATAGTTTGGAAACTGGACGGGACGGGACCGTCCTGAAAGTATAAATGTATTTGTATCTGGTCATAACCGTCTGATTTTTAGGGTATATAATATCTTACAATGAACTCAAAAACACTCAATGAGACGTCCAAAACCTAAATATAAATTCACAGTACTAGTTCCATACAATAAGAGTTAGATAATTCATTCATGTTTGATGATGATGATCATATGAAATATATCGGTCGCCACAATGAAGATATTTAATGATAACTGGAGCATTTTTGATTTTTTTAACTTGAGAGTTTTCTCGATATCTTAATTAATTAGTTATATACTAATTACAAGCATTTAATTAATTGGTTATTGATTTCCTTTCCATTTTTACAATTTTTGTTCTTCTTGTACTTATATAGAGTTAAGAGTTTAAAACTATGAAAAAAACATCATAGAATATATATATATATATATATATATATATATGAGAAATTAATACACAATAAAACTCTCATCAATATTGGATGAGTTCATATTGACTATAAAAATAGATATAAAATTTCTTTAAGAATTTAGAATCAATTTATCTATTCTATGTTTTGTTTTAATTTTTTTTTTCTATAGTTGCAAGATCTCGATCCCGTTTTAATCTCATCCCAGCACCGAACGAGATCATCCTATAAAAGATACGTTTTTAAAAATACAATCATGTACCGTGTCGTCCTGATAATATATTTGTAGGAAGTGACCTGCCCGGCCCTATTTGAAACACAAATTGGCCTTTCAACCGACACTGCTACCGGACACGTGTACCCAAGAGTGTGGGAAATGAACGGTTAGGAAAGACCAAGTCCGCCAAGTGGCCAAGACCCAGTTGAAACTTGAAAGGTCGCATGGAGGAACGGTGCTACTCGGGGACGGTTGCTTCCAGAAAAAAGGGGAGGGAATGAAGGAAAAAAACTACCGACGCCTGAGAGATTCGAACTCTCGCGGGGAAACCCCATGTACTTAGCAGGCACACGCCTTAACCACTCGGCCAAAGCGTCTTTGTTGGCAACATAGCCATGAAAATATGTATATATACATGATTAAGTATTTTAAATTGGGAGAAGTGGATGATTTAAGAATACGATGTTTTAAATGAGTGCACGGTTACTCCAACAACTGGGATTTGTATTATAATGTGTTTCTGTTTTGGTCAAATGGTGCATTATAATGTTAAGTAAGAGCAAGTCTACCCTTTTCGGTATTCTTTGAGAAGGCTTGGGTCATAGATGAGACCTAGGTCGTCACGTGATAGTGATTTTGGGTTACATTTTTCACCCATAATTTTTGTTTGTGGGTCGTCACGTGACAGTGACCGTTTATTGAATTTTATAATAGGTATTATGAGTGTGAATAATATTTTTATATATTAATAAAATTATGATTAAATAAACAAAATGATATATTAAAATTAAAATATTTACTTCATAACTTAAATTGACAGACGCAGCCTAAATAATTTTTTTCCTTATTGTTGTGAGTTTTTGCAGTTTTTTTCTGAATTTAAATTCATTTAATTAAATATAATGTTTGTAGCCGTTGGATTGTGTTTTTATCATCAACAAAAGGCTCAGATTTGTTGACCGTTGGCCCAAAACTTTGAAAAGCAGCCGTCCCTTGTTTGAATTTGACCCAACACGTGATGACATGTGCCATAGGCCATATCTTCTACTGAATGACGACCAACGCGTGGGGAAAACGCGGAAGTTGCCATTCATTTGAGCGTGTCTTATTCACGCGACACTAAGACGCGTTTCTTGTTTGCATCAATTTTCCCTAACGCGGCTGATGTCACATGGGCAAAGTGGGCAGCTGCTAACATGGATTGCAAAGGCCCTGGTCTTCAAAAATGGCCTGGGTTTTGGGTCTGACCCAGGTGACAACCCAATGACGACTGGGCATTCGTTTTTTTTATAGATGGACTGTTTTTTTAGGTTGGGTCATATAATGACATGGAAGAAGACATGAGTCAGGTTTTTAGAGTTGGGGGTAGACATGATTTTATAGATAGATGTCTTAAATTAAGTATAATGTGTATACATGCATGTTAAATATAACCCAAAAAATAAGGTTCATTACATATAATTCTAAAGCTAAATTGTGAAAAAAAATAAAAAGCTCATCTCGGCCCTACCCGACCCTATTAGCCATAACGAAATGGGCCGCTATGACATGCTAGGGCTTACATATTCAAGTTCAGCCCTACCCTACCCGGCCTTAAATTTTGTTGACTTTAACCGAGCCCTACCCTACCCTAAGCACTAAAATTTAGGGTCGGGTCGGGTCGGCCCTAGCTCGGCCCATGATGAGGCCTAACCACATGCATAGTGGTGGCCTCGGTGGGCAATGGCTATGAGATAGCGAGGGTCGTACGTTGTGGCGAGGAAGACGTCACTAAGGTGTCTGCATTGAGATCGAGCAACCATGATGGTTGCGATGGGCGATGCTAGGTCGTGGCAAAACGATCATTTAGGCGACGAAAGAGTCGGAGGCCGCCGCTGAGTGGTGTATGTTGCATGGAGGTTGTGAACCACCAAAATGTTGGGTCAAATATATTTTGTGGTAATGAGGTTAGAGACTTTGAGGTCAAAGTTTTGTGTTTTTTTGTATGTACTTTGGAGGATTTTAGAGATCAGACCTCTATGTTTTTTTTGGTGAGACGTGTAGATGTCAACTCTTAAAAAATATAGTAAATTACTATTTAGTTATCAATTAAATTTTAAATTATAAATATATTATTTAGACAATATCTTACACTTTTAATGACACAAATTAACAAATTAGGACAAGTTGATGTCCACATGTCATTTGTCACTATATATTTTACCAAATTACCCTTAATGAAATTTTAGGACAAATTGATGTCAACATGTCATCTGTTATTATATATTTTATCAAATTGATGTCCACATGTCATCTTTCAATGCTGCTATTGCCGAGTTGAAAGGCGCTACTGTCCGAGCTGAAAAGCGCTATTGTCTGCGCTATTGCAATTTTTTTTCAGACATTTCTTTGATGCTAACGTGACACGCTACTGCTGTCGAGTTTAAAGGTGCTACTGCATGAGTAGAAAGGTGCTACTGCTCGAGTTAAAAGATGTTACTGCCGGCGATATTGTAATTTTTTCCTGCAATTCTCTGCTGCTGACGTGGCACATTGCTATTGCCGAGTTCAAAAGTGCTACTGTAGACAAGAAATGTACTAGTGCTACTGCAGAGTACGAGCGACGTGCTACTGATAGAAAAGTGTGTTACTGTTGAAATATTGTAACCGTTTCTAGAAATTTTTTGCTACTGTCGACTTAGAAACTGTTATTGTGGATTCAAAATCTGCTACTTTCGACTCGAAAGCTCATATTTCCTAGGCATAACCCAGCCACAATACCAATACATTACTGATGACAAATATTGCAAATTCAAACCTTTTGGCAACAAATTCAATTTTCTCTATAACATTCTTTGTTTAGAGAAACAAGTGATTTGTTCAAAACAGAAATATAAGAACAAATGAAAATTAAAAAAAATGTCTCAAACACAGTAGCTTACCTTGAAAGCCAAAAACCTTAATTGAAGATGAGAGTCGGAGACTCGCAGTAGTCTTCAATTTCAAACCAACCACCCACTAATCAAAGCCAAAAAAATCAAATCAACCTTTGAGCTTCATGATTGCACAGTAGCAATCTCACGTCAATCGCTCCAAGTAGTATTTTTTAAATTATGCTCCACCATCTAGCTGCTACTGTGAATTTTTGCTGCTACTGCAAAATCTAGCTGCTACTGTGAAATTACCTATGGAATCTGGTAGTCATCGACGATGGCGCAGGGATCCGAGTAGGTGATGGAGGCCGAGCGTTGGAGGACAACGACGGTTGGATCCTGGAGTTGAAGGACGTGTGATCTGATCATCATTGAGGCTCAAGGCCGTCGTTGGTTGGGCGTCATCATTAGCCATCATCGACGTTGAGATGTTAGGGGTTAGATGTCGTCGTCGAGCACCGTCGTCAACTCGTTGGAGTCGAGCATCATCTCTATGAATTTGGGGATTGAGAGAGATTAGATCATGAGTGGGGGAGAGTAAACGGAGTCAAAAGTGTAATCTGGTCATTTTACAGTCAAATTGGGATCAGATCTGTTGTGTTTGATTTTGGGTCTTGTGATGTTGTCCTAATTTGTCTAAATATTAATAAAAGTAGGTTTTTTGTGTTTTGAAATTTAGTCAAGTGCTACTATGTAATTCTTCCAAATATAGTAAACTACTTTATCAAAAATAAATAAATAAAACATACGTATCAAGTTTTAATGTGAATCAATCAGGACAAAACGAATGTATAGTCGATACAAGCTGTAATAAGTATATGTTTCAATATAAACACGAGAAATTTAGAGATGCCAGAATATGAGTCATGTCAAAGTGCGAGCGACAAACGTGACCCGTGGATCACCCTTGTATCGATATTGTCCCAACTTAAGGTGTTTAGTTTTATCTACAAAAGACCTCGGTACAATTAAGAATGATTCACCCACATATATGTTATATTTTATTTGTTACTTTTCTGACATGCAAGAGCAGAAGAAGACGAAGGTGATGATGATATTATGTGTGGTCGTGTAAGCGGCCTGAGACATCCCATTCTCTCATTATAGTAATCACTAGCAAGTGTACTGGTATTTGAGAGAGACTTGCTACAGTCGTTGAGAACGTCGTAGTCGTCGAGCTCGAATCAAATATGGAGTTGCTACAGTCGTTAATAAGCTCGTCGGCGAGGCGGCGACGCTTCTGCTGACCCTAGCATACTCCAAAACCAAGTATACTAACCTCAGTATACTCTAAAACCAAGTATACTAACCTCAGTATACTCTAAAACCAAGTATAATAACCCAGTATATTCCAAAACAAAATTTACTAACCCAAGTATACTCCTAAACAAAGTCTACTAATCCTAGTATACTCTAAAACCAAGTCTACTAACCTAGTATACTCCAAAACCAAGTATACTAACCCCATTATACTAACCCAATTATAGTCTAAAACCAAGTCTACTAACCCAGTATATTCCAAAACATAGTTTACTAACCCTAATGTACTCTAAAACCAAGTCTATTAACCCAGTATATCGGAGCTTGCAGATCGAATCCACTGAAGTCGTCAAGGTTTCTTGGAGATAGGAGCTCACAGATCGAATCTTAGCTCACCTGCGTCGAGTCAAAACACGCAGATCGAATCTCGGCTCACCTGCGTCGAGATCAAAACATGCAGATCAAAATCTCGGCTCACCAGCGTCGAGATCGGAGCTCGCAGAAGGAATCTCAGTTCACCGGCGTCCTCGAGGCGGTGGCAGGCTTCAATGAGGTGATGACGGGATGAGAGACTAGGTCTGTGCGTCGTCGAGGAGAGAGCAGATCGAGAGAGGTGAGAGAGAAGATCCAAAGAGGTGAGAGAGTGAGAGCAGATCGAGAGAGGTGAGAAGGTAAGGGTGGGGAAGAGAGAGATGAGTGGTAGATATTAAGTTAGGGTCAAAAATGTTTTTTTATCAAGATTAATTGAAATGTGCAGGTCAGATCTGTTTTTATTGGAATGGGCTATTATTCCCTATAAATAGTATTATATGGTCAATTAGTGTTTTTTTTTTAAAATTGAATTGCATGAAAAAAAGGACATTTTTAATAACAATAATATTAATGATAATGATAATACTCATAATGCTAATATTAATGATTCTAATAATATTCATAATACTAATATTAATGACGGTTTTGCCCCTTTTTTTTACATTTTACAAGCCAATTTTGATATGTATTGATAACTTACTACATGTAATTTTAAAATTTTCGTTGTTAATTATTGCTTAACTTTCTTCCAAAATGAAATTTTTATTTGTGGTCAAACTGTACATAATTGATCAAAAAGCAAAAATTGCACAAAAATTAAATCAAATAGCAAAAAATTGGACAATAACTAATCAAACCGACAAAAACCATACTATTAAGTATTATCATACTAAGATGAAAATATATCAACTGTGAGTCATTTCAAAAAGAAAAAAAAATCAAATGAACCGCGCCTGGAAGGCGCAGACACCAATGCTAGTAACTATAATTTCAATTGTAATACTTGGTAATGTGGTTTTTAAGACATCCAAGCAAATCCAAGCTGAGTAAGAATGCTATTATTGAAGCAATGTGTGATGTGATTATGAGCATTTGTATTGTCAAATTTGAATAGAATAAAGCATGCCTGGGTAAATTAGGGGCCCATATTGTTATGTCTACATAAACATGAATGAAAAAATCAAATAAAAGATAAAGTGATAACTATACCTTATTCATTCTCCTTCCTCAATATCCCAAAAAGTTAGAATAGTTTTCTTTCTTCCTTTCAAAAACCGCAAGTTCTTTCTTGCACTACCAAAATATTATATCAACTTTCATCTTCAAAAATGAAACTCCAGCAAATCATGGATACGACCAACTAAATTTTAACAACAAAAAAACACAATCATATTGTAGGCAATTGTTTAGAACAAAAACCAAAATCACATAAATGCCGTAGAAAATAGTGTTTCAACTATATGAACTACCCTACCAGTGTTTTCATTGCCCTTGATCATCAAGTATGCAAAAATCAAAAATGTTGTGTCATCCATCAAAGATTTGCACATAAGACATATCATTCCATATCGGATGCAGGGATAAAGAAGCAAACTTGAACAAAAAGAAAAGGCCAGAAGAAAGAGATTGACAGGAGTTGGAAGTAGAGGGAAGCCAAATTGGAGAGCCTAAGAACATAACCAGATTAGTATAACTTCAACAGGAGCAAATACTGAGACATCGACTTTTAGCAGCCTCAATCAAACCTGCAAAATAAAGAAAAAAAGTTCAACTAACCAACAGTATTGAAATTATTTTTATCTATTAGAATGACTATAATAAATTAGGGATTGAAAGGAATTAGAACGGGAGAAAGAAGATTGTATTGCTTTTTACCTTCACTTCTCCTACCTCAGCTCGATCTTATTGCCCCTGATATGATGAACCTAGAAACCAATCACACCTTCTCAAAAGACAGAAACCCAAATTTCACCCCATAGAGCAAAGAAGAAGAAAGGAACCTGGAAGTGTCTACGATGGAGTGTGGAGCTCGAGGTTGAATTCCCCACAATACTTGAACACTAACAATCTGCAAGGTCCCAAATATCAAATACCCAAGTCCAATTCACCCACTTACCGGCCAGAGAACAATTAGAAACCCATGATCCAGACATAATCCATAAATCGACAAAACCAATACGTACTTTGATTGACTATGGATGGCCGTTGCAAGTAAATAAATTAACAGCACTTTTAATTAGTCCTAACTCCTCAATCTCTCACGCACTTGAAAGAGGAGAGAGAACCATATATCCATGTATTGTTCCTGGCTTTTTTGGTTAGTTTAGCAAAACTACTGTACTGAAATACTAATGTACCTTCTGTTCTTAGACTCACTCGAATTTTCAACGTTGCTAGTTAGAATCAAAGTCATCTCAAGTCCTACATTTATATATTCTCAGTTTACGACCCAACACACACTAAATTTAGCTGGAATTAGATGAATCATATCATAATAAAAAATCTATTCTTTCAACATCAATGTCAAGTAAGCAGAATTGAACTTTCCTACTCTTAAACCTATAAATTCATCAAACCATAGAACTAACAACACTATCCACAACCCCTATTCCAATTACTCCCTTACATTTGAATCTCGCACTTTAAAACCCTACCTCAATGAGAGACTGGAGCTTGAGCTGAAGACTCTGCTTCTTCTCCTTCGCTTCTTTGAGCGCAGAAGACAGACTCCACAACCTCGCAAGCTCCTGCTCGAATTCCTCTCATTCAATCATCTTCACGTTCTCGTAATCACTCTTGTTCTTATCGATGGAGATTCAATTTCGTTCTATTAAGAAGAAGAAAAGAAGAGAGACGTCGGGATGGTTTGAATCAGAGAGGGGCCAGATGTCAGGCTTCATCGTCAGACAGTCGCCTGTTAGGGTTCCAAAACCAATGGACACGATTTTGTTGCATGTGGAGCAAGTGGGAGACAAAAAGGACACGTGCCGCCGCAAGCCGAGCCCGTCAGCTTTAATTTAAACCCAATGGTCAATTGATCTATACTGTTGGTTTGCTTCTTAAAAATGAATTGGACGACCCTGAAAATTGTACCATTGTATTCCAACGGTCATTTGTTCTTTTTTTAATTAAATGGATTAATTTGAATGAAAAAGTTAAAAATCCCAACGGTAAGTAAGAAAATATTAAAGAAAATTATACAATCTTCTATAAATACATAACACCCTCCAATAGGTTTTTCATCCAAAAAAAACTTCTAGATTCATATTTCTCATATCTCTACCACTCACAATTTCTCTCTTTCTTTCACCGTAATGAATAATTTGTGGGAAATGATTCTCAAGTCATAAGAAGATGATTTGGCGATAATCGCCGTGGTTATGGCAACAGTGGCTCATCATAAAGCTCAAAACCAACCTTCGCATCACGGTTCTCATCCCTATCGTCGTCCAAATCAACCTCGAGAAAGGGATGATAGAGGCAAGGGTATGCTTCAAGATTACTTTGTTGAACGTCCTATTTTTAGTGATGAGAAATTTCAAGTTCGATATAGGATGAGCCACAAGGTGTTCAATCGCATACGGGATGACCTTTGCAACTATGATCGATATTTTATCCAAAAGTCAGATGTTATGAAGAAAGTTTGTCTACTTCCTGAGCAGAAGATGACGTCTTCTTCTTTAAGGACAACAATATGAGGCCCACGATAGCAAAAATTTGGGATGGACCTACCTGGCAAGACTTTGAGGAAGTTGGTAGAGATGCTCATACTTTTGATGGTTTCATGGAGCGGTATAGTTAAATTAGGAATCAGTACAATCACTCAAACCTTAAGGAAGATCTTATCGAGCATTTATGGGAAGTATAAGGCAACATGGATATCTAGGTTGTGGTTTTTTTATTTTATGTTATGTTTGTGTTATTTTTTTAAATAATTCTATCTTTTTTCTTCCTTGGCTTGGTCTGTCAATTTAAGTCATGAAATAAGTATTTTAATTTTAATGTCATTTTGTTTATTTAATCATAATTTATTAATATATAAAATTATTAGTCACACTCAAAATACCTATTATAAAATTCAATAAACAGTCATTGCCGCGTGGCGACCTAGAAAAAGAAATCGTGGATGAAAATTGTAACCCAAAATCACTGTCATGTGGCGACCCAGGTCTCACCTATGATCCACGCTTTTCCAACAAAGACCTAAAGGGTGAACTTGCTCTAACAAGACAATACTACATGATTGGTGGACATCTGTTCATTTGTGGAAGAATTTGATCTAAATAACTTGATAGTATGGTAGTTTGATTCGTTGACTTGGTGAAAGAGAATCCATAACCAAACCAAAACCCAAGATGACTGATCAATCTCAATACTTATTTCATCCCGGAAAAAGGGCGACGGTCATCGGAGGCTGTTCTTCTTTAACTTCCAGAAACATTTTTGATTTTTTAGTTTTAACTCTGATGGTACAACTTAATAATATGAATTAATTAATCATAATTAGAAAAAAACACCATTGAAAAACTATGGTTAAGAAAAAAGGACACGTGGCAGTAGAATAAGAGAGTGGGCATTTATTAGAGTGGTCAACAAATTTACACTGATGATGGAGAATATGAGAGGTTATATTGAGGACATCCTTGTTAATGATTTTTTCGTTTCACTCTATTTTCGATCGCATATTCATATTTCAACCGTCTAGTTTGTAGATATATATAGTAGATTATCTACAAATTTTCATACAAATTGAAAATCGTTAAGATATTCATAAATGTGATTCATCGATTATAAACTTGAACGGGTCATATTTGACATATTTGAACAATCCATTGATTTGATATATTTCGATGCTTTAACGATCAATAATTTGACTGAAATTTATAAAAATGATTATAAATTAAACGGGTGAGATGAAAAATATGATTAAAACATAAATGTAATAAATCATTAACTAGTCCTTTAAAAAATAATGGACATATCTCATATGGAAGAATATAATCTAGTTGCGTTACTATGCAACCATGTATTTCCTTTCAAGTCAATCCATATATCGAAAACCCCCTCTTTGGGCAGGAAGAAGAAAGAGATGAAAAAGCAGGTAATCCAAGCGGGGCCTCCCATCCCAATCGGGGTAAAAAACTGTAATTCGTCACCGGAAGTATGCAACACCGATGCTCAAATTATTACAGCACTGGCAAATAAAAACGCGGTGAAACGCAGGAGAGAATTTAACCAAGTCAGGACAAAGAGGGAAGAAAAAATCGCTACTGACAAATTAAAAAAAAAATCGAGACCCGACACTCTAGTACTGCGATCCCCGACGACTTAATATTCCCCCACTCTTTCTCTCTCTGAAAGAACCTCATCACCATCCAAATCCAGATGCTTCAATCTCAATTCAATCACCACCACCAGCACCACTACCACTCCCACTTCTCCTACCTCTCTCGCTCAAATTCCATTTCTGCCCCTCCCAATTTCCCCTACCTCCTCTCCCTCCCGCCGCGCCGCCATGCCCGCGGCCGCCGGATCTATGTATAGCCGCACCACCGTCCTAGTGTTTGATCCTCGCCGCCGGATTAAAACTTAGGGGTTTTCCAGGTCTCTGAGCTCAAGGCAATGCCGGCCCTCGGAATTCTAGGGTTTCAGGGGCTCCTGTTCGGCGTCGTTTTGGCGTCGTTCTTTGTGATTCGACGTAAGTGGAGGAATGCGGTGGCGAAGAAGGAGGAGATTATGAGGCTTGTGGCTATGGCCTCACAGGAAGCCGCAATGGCCGAGTTTCAGTCCACCACTGCTCTTTATGCTTCAGCTGCTGTTGCTCCGGTGCCGGTGACCGGTGCGTTTCATTGTGCTGTTTGTTATTCGCAGACTACTATGCGGTGTTCCAAATGCAAGAGTGTTAGATACTGGTGAGTATTTTGTTTAAATTTACTGTAATCGAGTAGTTGTTGATTAGTTACCTGTTGAATGCTGAACTTCGTATTGTGTTTGATACTTGACCAGCATGATCACAATTTTTTTGGTAGAGGATTTGTTGAATGTTTGAGATGTGAACTACTTTCGACCGTGCCTAATCAGTTGAAATTCATGTTTGCCTCTGACATTGTATTTACTTGACAATGCAGTTCTGGGAGGTGTCAAATCATTCACTGGAGAGAAGGTCACAAGGACGAATGCCAACAGTTGATTGACACCACGAGGGTTCAACACGATAGTGACTTAGATGGGGAGGCAGTGTTTCATCATGGTAATATTTTAGATATACAAGGACAATCTTTGTTGTTTCAAGAAGGTCGTTATCGATGGGTTCTGATGATAGAGTTTCCCTGATGCAGGTGGAATAGGTGCTCATGCCAATTCAATATCGCCGAGTACTGTGTCTGGGGATGGTTTCTCTTCATCTGGTACTGGAGCTGACACCCCTTCGGGTGAGATTCTTAATCATGTCAGTGTTGACAGAGCAGTGAAACCTCTTTTTGATGGTTCTGCCCCTGATCTACTTGGAAATTTGTTAGAGCATGCTAATCCGGTCAATTGTCAAGATAACTTTTCGCGTGCAAATAAGTTAGTTAAGATGAAATCCAGCCACAGTGATAAGGAAGTAGATTTCAAATCAAAATTGGCCAAACCTAAGACAGACATGTCTGCTGATGCTCAGCCTGCAAATTTGGTTGGTAAACAACAAACTAGAAGGGCTTCAGTAGAAAAGTTAGTTATTGATGCCACTAAGTCCAAGAGCTTGTCAACTAGTAACTGGGAAGATGAGCGTAGAGAAGGTCCTTTATCATATAGTGCTTCTAGTGGTCGGCTATCTTCAGCCACTGGAGAGTTACTGGATTCCAGCTTTAGATCTGAAAAAGTTGACAGTTATCATGCCTTGCCTGCCAAAATTGGTATTATCCCAAGCTTGCAGCAAAATGCTTTTAATGGTCTAAAGACGTCCATGAAGAAAGTTGTGCAGCAGTTTAAATCCTCAAAACAGCCGAAATCCTATCTCTTTGGTCCTGAAAATGAGACCGCTGGAAAGTTCAAGGTTATATGCAGCTTAGTATTGTTTCTTTTACCTAATTGTTCTCCTCCTTGGTTAGATATAAATTCTGTTATGATATTGTAATTACAGGTAATATTTCCGTATGAGCTGTTTGTGAAACTGTACTCCTACAAAAATGTGGATCTTTGTCCATTTGGCCTGAAAAATATTGGAAACAGGTGAGTGGAGAGTTCTTTTGGCACTGTTAAGATAGTGTAACAGTTATTTTGTGCTCTAAAGTCTAATTGGTTTTAGCTTTTGTATATCTTTCTACAAGGTCTCTACTTTTGAAACATTCATATTTTTCTAGTTCAGGACTTCAGGGAGGTTAAATGACTTGCATTTTCCCCATTTATTTGTGTTCAATAGCTTTGTATGTCATTACGGGTTGTCTCCTTTCTCTTCCTTATCACACTTTGACCTCTGCGAATGTTCATCTGATCTCTTCCGTAACATATACGAATGTTCTTCTGATCTGTTTTTTTCTTGGATTTCTCAGCTGTTATGCTAATGCTGTGCTCCAATGTTTAGCTTTTACTCAGCCTCTTACTTCGTATCTTCTTCAAGGACTCCATTCTAGAGCTTGTAAGTCAACTATTTATAATGCTGTATTTCTATGCATATAGTGTTAATATCTGCAGCCTGTTTAGATATCAGGGCCACGTGTGTAACCACCTTTCAACCTACAATTTCATTCTTATTCTAGGTCAAAAAAAGGACTGGTGCTTTATATGTGAATTTGAAATTCTGCTCCAGAAGGCAAGAGAAGGGAAGTCTTCACTGTCCCCGATTAGGATCGTATCCAAAATACATAAAATTGGAAGCCATCTTGGTCACGGGAAGGAAGAGGACGCTCATGATTTTTTGAGGTAAAGCCAGTCAGACATCAACCAAATGAATTTTTCTTTTTATTTATTATATTTCGTTGTCAGCTTTGCATAACATGTTGAGTTGCTAAATGGCAGGCATGCGGTTGATACCATGCAATCTGTTTGCCTCAAGGAAGTTGGGGCTATTGGTCCTTTGGCAGAACAAACAACTCTAGTTGGCATGACCTTTGGAGGTCACCTTCGATCCAAGGTTATTAGAATTTCTAATGTGTTGTCAAAATATACAATCTTTCAATTGTAGCTTTCATTGTTCTTTTAACAAATGTAAAAACTTTCTAATGTTGGTTGAAAAGACAAGGATGTCATAATTCTGATTCTCAGATAAAATGCATGAAGTGCCTTGGGAAAACCGAGCAATTTGAGCGGATGATGGATCTTACTGTCGAAATTGATGGAGCAATTGGAACTCTGGAAGAGGCTCTTGCACAATTTACTGCTACTGAAACTTTGGAAGGAGATAATAGGTTCCATTGTAACAGGTTGGTCATTAACTCTTGTATATTGCATCTACAGTGAATTAGTTTCAGCTGATAATAATGGCTATTATTATCAGTTCTCTTTGCATTTTTAATTCAAAATCTCAAGATCAATATCAGGGTTTGCAACTTTCTTTTTGGCACACCTTGATTGTTTACGGCTGGGCTAATGGGGTGACACACACGACACAAACTCACATATAAAATATTCTCGTGTTGGTAATATATTTTATCTTCTATTTAACTGATGCTTGTTTGTATGTTCTCTCCAACTTTTGTAGGTGTAAATCTTATGAGAAAGCCAGAAAGAAACTTACAGTTCTAGAGGCACCAAATATTCTTACAATAGTGTTGAAGCGATTTCAGGTAATAACTCTTTAGTATTAGTTTTAAACTGACACTGTAGCAATTTTATCTGCGTCTTTTTATGTTAATGATTGCCTTGTGTCATCAATGGCTGCAGTCTCGGAACTTTGAGAAACTGGATAAGTCTGTGCGTTTTCCAGAGGTTCTCAACTTGTCACCATACATGGACAGAACAAGTGACAAAATTCCTTTGTACAATCTTTATGCTGTGGTTGTTCACCTGGATATTATGAATGCTGCATATTCAGGCCATTATATATGCTATGTAAAGAATAGTCGAGGGAACTGGTTCAAGATTGATGACAGCTCGGTATGTCTGTCCGTTTATGATTTTGCCGTTTGGCTCAACCTTCATCGTGTTGTGGGAAACTTTCATGCTGTTTGAATCCATAGTTGCCTGAAGTTGATTATAATATAAGGCTAGGAAAGCATAACTCCAACATTTGGCTGTTGAAAGTCCAGATGGAATCTTCTAGTTATATGTGCATGAACATGTCTTGAATTATTGGAAAAAATATTTGAAGAATCATGATTGCTAGTTTTATAAGTTTTGTCTTTTATTGTATTTTTGAACATATGCTCTTGTAGGTTGAACCTGTGGAATTAAAGAGGGTTTTATCTGAAGGCGCATACATGCTTCTTTATGCAAGGTAATAAGCTTGATGATTCCAGTTTACATTTGATTTCTACTCTTGTTTTGG
This sequence comes from Comarum palustre, assembly GCA_951800085.1. Taxonomy (NCBI): domain Eukaryota; kingdom Viridiplantae; phylum Streptophyta; class Magnoliopsida; order Rosales; family Rosaceae; genus Comarum; species Comarum palustre. The sequence continues at coordinate 11,734,621 of OX637588.1, read as the reverse complement.
CACGGACACCTAAACATTTTTAATGTATATAGGCGCTCTCCGCGACCCCCACCCTTGGTAGGAAGTAACGCCGTTTCTCATGCTGGGTCATCCAATAGAAGGAACTCGGAAGCAGTCCCTTCAAGCCTTACCAAATCCAAGTTGAGATCCACGGTGCCAAGTATGATTAGTTCTACAGGGCAACCTACATCTAGTAGAAACCGAGACAGGATGAGTTTTGATGGTTCAAGCAACCAATCATTAGATCCAGATGACTGGAGATCTCATTTCATGTACAGAGTTCCTGCCATGGATTCATCAAGCGAGAGTTCATCAATTTTCAGCTCCTCGGATGCAAGTTCTTGTAGCACCGTGAGCACCAAGGACTCCAGCAATGAAGATTTCTCTGATTACTTATTTGGTCAAGTAGAGGAGCGAATCCATACAGCCAATTTGGGTTCCCGAACTTTGATGTAGATATGAAAGGCCGTACGGAGGACTCAGAAGGCGGAGGAAACTCCACAATTTTGTTTAGTGACAGAAGTAGACATCGGAGGAAGTCAACCTCAGATTAATTGATAGCCAGCCCTAATTTTTTCGGAGCAGATCGACCTTTTGCTCTTTCGCTATGTAATCTATATTATTTGTATCGTTTATAAAATCAGAGCAAACGGTTGTAGAATGATCAGCTCAAACATTTTACGGAGGTTTGAGCTGTGTAAGTATAGATCATGATCAGGTCATTAGGGCACCTACTCACTAATTCTAGCATAAGAAGAGAAATCAACCAATTCTTGTTATGGTTCAGTTTTGTATGAACAAGAGTAATTATGGTTCTTTACCGTATGAGATGATTAGTTTTCATTTTTCCTAAATAACACGGTTATAAATCAGTCTCAATATTTATCGAGAACGATCCAATGTCAGCAAGTAGAACATTTTCAAATAAAATGAGACATCCAAAATCCAAAGCCTGCTAAGCTGGAATTGGTGAAGACAAAACAAAATCAAATGCAAGCATCAGCAATCACATCCACACCAATACCTAATTCCCATTTCCATTTTCAATACAACAAGGTAGCTCCGATTAGGGCTGCTCGTCTCTGGTCCTCGATTCTCAGCATCGCCAACATGGTCACCACCACCGCCGCCAGCAGCAGCAACAGTCGCGGTGGCGCGTTCACTACCCTCAAAGAGACCGTCACCTTCGAAAAAGAGATCAAGAAGAGCAAATTCATCGCCCTCGCCGCCTCCGTCTCCGACGAACAATCCGCCTTCTCCTTCCTCTCTCAGGTAACTCTTCCTCGCTTTTATTTTTTATATTTTTTTTTCAAGTTCGTTGAAATTTATGTTCTTGATGTAGGTTAGGGATGCTCGTGCTACTCACAATTGCTGGGCGTACAAGGTAAATTTGTGTTGGTTGGTTGGTAAATTTGTGATGGTGATTTTGGTATGGTGCATTGTGATTGATTGAATAGGAAACTCAGGTGGGAGATCAATACCGGTCTAATGATGATGGTGAGCCATCTGGGACGGCAGGGAAGCCAATTCAGTCTGCTATTGAGTCTTCAGGAATTGATAGAGTAATGGTGGTGGTCATTCGGTAATGAGTTCATTCATTTCCGTGGTAGATGATTGCTCTTTTCTTTTTTTTGTTGGAGGAAATATCTAGTGTGTTTGTGTGAATGGTTTCTGTTTTATTACTGGTATTTGATATTGGGTGTGTGTTGTTTATAGGTATTTTGGAGGTATTAAGTTGGGGACTGGAGGACTAGTCAGGGCATATGGAGGAGTAACGTCAGAATGCTTGAGGAATGCCCCGACTCATCTTGTGAAATCCAAGGTAGTTACTTCCGTGCTCTGCTTATATCCCTTTCAACTTGGGTGCCCAATTTGTGAATTGGGAACTCTTTTAGGTGTATTCTTGGCTGGACGCTTTTGGTATAATCTGATGGAGGTGTCTTGTTGAGTTCTTCTCAGGACATTGGGGCCAAACCTTAGCCATGTTTGGATAGAGTTAGTTTCACAATGCATTCTTTTGTGTGCTGTTGATATGTATGATCATAATCATTTTCTCTGTAGGTAAGAATGGGGGTAGAGGTTCCATTTGATCTTATCGGCATTCTATACCATCAGGTGAGCTGTGTTTAGATGCACACTCTCCCTTTTGCTTTGATATGATTGTTAACTGTTATTTTTTTTGTAAAATGATGTTTGCAGCTACAATCTTTTCAAGTTGCAGACGTCAAACAAGATTACGAGACTGGTAAAGATGGTATAACTATGGTTACCTTTCAAGTCGATTTTGATCGTGTTGAGAAATTAGAGGATGCGATCAAAACCAACTGTAGCCGGGAGCTAATGTTCTATAAGAACTGATTCAATCTTGGGTGGTGTATACAAATTCGTGAGAAAGCATTTTGAGACAGGTACATTCAATTTTCTGCTTTGGATGCAATCATATGTGACTTGTATTGCCAAGGATCTGTAGGAGTTACTGAAACATCCATAGCTTGTTCAGGTTATTCTAGCTGGAATTGACTATTAACTTGCTCTTGAAAGGTGCTCATTCACCTGAATGTTGTATATAGTAGTCTCCATTTGTGTATGAATAGAAATATACTTGTTGCTTCCTGTATGGTCTTCGGTGCATGTTGGAATAATTTTAGCTGAGATATTCGTTTTCTTTGCTGTCTCATACATTGTCTTTTTGAAGTAGAAGTTTTTGTTAGTGTTCATTTCCCTTAGCTGTTTAATACAGAAATGAATTCCATTTAGAATTGCCTGTTGTCGAAGTTTTTGGAATGGGTTTTAGGTTTCATACCTGCTTCCTGGTTTAAAGGGTAGGTCTGTCTGTTTATATGCTTATAAGACGAAGCTAATATAGATGACTCAATACGATAATTTATCATACTTAGTGAATCGTATACCTTTTGGCTGACGAATATTACCAGCTCTTAATTGATAGCATGTTCTTATGGACTAATTTATGCCTTTTTTTTTCTTTCTAAATATGATTGTTGAACTTTGAAAACAGAAAAGAATCAAGGGGAATAGTATGCGTAGCAATCTGATGCACACAATAACAATAACACAATGAGTAGTAATCATAATACAACATGAACAGTAACAAATACTACAGCGGAGATGAGAAAATGCAGGAATATAAACGGGAGAAAATAAAGAATCATGAACACTGGCATGTTCAGAGCACTCTCAACACAAACAAGTAAGCTGCCATCAAGAGCACAAGCATTATATATACTATGCCACACATATAGTGTGACAGTGATCATATGAAATGTCACTACTCGCTAGTCAAGTATTCAGTTTGATGGGGGTGGAGATAGGAATGGAATGGATGGAATTCCTGATGGAATAGTGGGGAGTGTTGTCGGGAGTGTGGGCAGTGAGTTTGCAGGCAGTGGAGGTAGTGTAGTAGGCAAGGGTGTTGTAGGCAATGCTGGTTTCGGCAGCGATGGGATTGATGGCAAGGGCGGCAATGTGGCCTTTGGCAGAGTTGGGGCAGTCGGAAGTGAAGGCAAGGGTGACAATGTGGCCTTGGGCAGTGTTGGTAGTGAGCTGGCTGGCAATGGAGGCAGTGTAGCAGGCAAGGGGGTTGTCGGCACAGTAGGCAATGCTGGCTTTGGTAGAGATGGGATTACAGTTGGGGTGGTGGGTGTAGGCAATGGGGTAGATGGCAATGGTGGCAAGGTGGCTTTTGGAAGAGTTGGGGTAGTTGGAAGTGCAGGCAAGGGGTTTGAGGCCAATGGTGGCAATGTGGCCTTGGGAAGTGTTGGTACTGAGGGTAGTGGAGGCAATGCAGTCTTAGGCAGAGAGGGAATCACGGGCACAACTGGCTGTGCTGGTGGAGGAGCTGCTGCTGTGTCTAAGAGGTGGCGAGCTGCTTGGTTCGTTTGGATGCTCGAAAGCGAGAAAACTGCGAGCAAAGATAGAACGAAGAACTGCTTGTGAAGAGCCATGGTTGAGCTAAAGGGAGGTGCCAATGCAAATATGTTATACAAAATGGTGCTTCTTGTAATCTTGTTATGAAGAGAAGACGACACTTCATGGGGTTTTATAGGGAAGATATGTCATAAGATTCTGCATGAGTTTGATGAGTTGTGGTTGCAGGAAGAGGGAGAAAGCACCTATTAGCTCACCACCCTAACTTCATTGTTCCTATAAAGTCACACCAATACTAACCCATAAGAATGGTTTCAACTAGCGTAAAGCAACTAATTTTAGTCTTCACGAAAAAAAACTAAAAAAAGAAAAATCATTGAGTCATCTATACGCCATAATGCTATTCACACCAGAGATGTAAAATGTTATTCTGCCAATTATGTTGTTAACACTTAGGCATGACAAGGACTCGAGTCACTCGAGCCACAATGTGTCACTAGGTGAGGAAGCACACAGGGACACCGTAGGGCTCATGTCACATTCACCCTTTAGTCACAAATTGTGGTTTATCAGTGTCTCATCAGTGCTCCACTGAATAAATTACAAAAATATGCATTATATGAGAGTTGAACTTCTAACCTCTCAATGAAAGATCTAAGATCGATTCACTAGACCACTTCGATCACATGTTAACATTGCAAAAATATTCTATATATTCATAGATACTTCTTATTTTAAAGGGATTATTTTTTAAAATAAAAAATTAAACCGACAAGGGTATCACTCACATATGAACTTCAAGGCTGAACTCACTTAACCAGTTTGAGAATTCTTTTAATTTTGCAACCTACCTTTAAATGTATTTATTAGAGTTGTGAAAGCCAAGATTATGAGCCACTTATTTTATGTTATAAACATTGTAAAGTTTCGGTGAGTGATTGTTTGATTTCATATATCTAGAATAATAATTTTTTCTAGTATAGTCGATGAGACTAGCTATCATGCAACAACTTAAAAATATAACACTCGTGGAGAACCAATATCATTACAAATATATTATTATTATTTATGCCCCACTAGCTGAAAATTTCTGGCTATGCCACTGTGTGTCACCATTTATCATTTTCACTAGTACGTGTTCACTAATTCTTTAATTCTTCGAAAAATTACATATAAGAAACCAACCAAATTTACAAACAAAAAAACTCAACTTTCATAATTTGTTATACAAATTACTCCATGAGCTCAAACCAAAACTTAATGCATCCGACCTTATCTGAATTTCACCTATTAATTGACTGTAATGCCCTCCAACCTTATCTAAATTTCACCTATTTTTTGCCCTCCGTCTCTCATCCTCTTCTCCGTCATCTTCTCTCTCACTCTCTCCCTTCACTTTCTGATGGCCATGTTCACCAAGACTTAGACTTCGTGCCTCGCCGGTCGTCGCTCTAATCAGATCTACCGACATCAAAATTGCAAGGAGACAAGGAAGGGAGAGGCCAAAGAATGAAAAGATTCAATGTATCAGACCATATCTGATTTGGTTATTCGATGAATCAGACTAGATCTGATTTGGTTCTTCTTCTTGCTGCTATGTGTTGCTATTGCGTGCTCTTTGTATTGTACGTTACTGCTACTGTATGCTGCAGCTATATGGCTGCTAATGCACACTCTTCGTGTTGCTATTGTGTGCTCTTTGTACTGTTATTGCGTGCTCTTTGCTATTAGAGTAGTAGTAGCACGCTAGCATTAGGTTCTGACAGTAGCAGCGCACCAACAGTCGAGTTGGGCAGTAGCAGTGCGATAACATCAAAGAATTGTCGGAAAAATTAGAATAGTGCCGGCAGTAGCACCTTTCGACCTGATAGTAGCATCTTTCATCTCGGCAGTAGCGGCGCGCCACGTCAGCATCAAAGAATTGCCATAAAAAATTGTAATATAGCCGACAGTAGCACATTTCAACTCCATCGGGCAGTAACACATTTCAACTAGGCAGCAGCAGCATGCCACGTCAACAGAGAATTGAATATGTAGTGAAAGGTAGTTTGGTAAAATATATAGTGACAGATGATATGTGGACATCAATTTGTCTTAATTTGTTAATATTTGTCCTTAAATGTGTAAGATAATATATAAAAGGTGTATTTGTAAACTGAAATTTGATTGATAACTAAAGTGTAATTTACTATTAATTCATTTATGTTAGGTCCTGAGAAATTTAGTAGTCAACTGATAATTATAAGTGTTCAGAGGCCTTGAGAATGCACTTTTTATAAATTTCAGGTATCTTGAATCGTCTGGCCTTCTACTGATTAAATTGAATCTATTGAGATAAGAGAAGAAATTAACATATGTGAATAATTACTAATTGTGAAGGGATTTTGGTAGGATGAGATCATGAGCTGACATTACAATAATGTTTCCAGATAGGACTTGATGAGTAGTTAAGGTTATTGCTCTGTTGCCCTAATCCCATAACTCCAGCGCCACAAACCAGAGGTGACGCCGCTTCTTAATTTTGCCCGTCAGCGACAGCCATACTATCCTTTGCTTTTCTGTTGATGAATGTCCAAGCCTTACATCCATCCATCTAGGTAGAAGAAGATTTACTTCATTACATCATCTTAATTTGTGGTGTTAGGCTGTGAAGATTAGATTGAGATCGTTACCGAACCAGATACCATATTTATCTTTGACTACATCTTTTCAGGATGCCGTGGTCATCCCATTTATATGAGGACCATATAAGGTAAACATTAAGCATGACATTCATTAACACATAACTGGGATGAGAATAAGAATGAAGTGTCTCAATGTACAAACTTAAAACCTTAGCATGTGAGGCTTTCCTTCCTTTCCAATTTAGTAAGATATTAGAGGAAACTAAATTTATATAGTATCATATGATAATAACTACAATTGAATCGTTAACCAAAAAACACTTGAAGTGAAAAGAACAACCTCTTAACTGGCATAATCAATGTAGAACACTTTAATCTTTACCTCGTTTTTAGACTTATTTGTTGTTGGTTTATTCAAATGTAGGAGAATCCATAATTGTCATTTCTTAATATATATTAGCATGTAAATAGTGCAAGTTAGAATACTTACAATAGTCTAGTTTTCCGTTAAATTTCAACTCATATTTGCCTCTAAATGATAATATATGCATTCATAAGTTGGGCTATAGATTTGGAAACCAGGACTAACAATAATAGTAATATAGATGTGGTGTAAATATGTTTACAGTAGTATTGTTGAATCCGCTCCGGCCCTGATGGTGGTGCTAAGTTATGGATATAGATTCGATATGTTCTAGTAAATTAATATATAATATAGAGTGTTGCTATTAACACATTTTCTTGTTATTAACATACTGTTTCTTTTCTATCCACACATTTTATTTTTATTTACAAGTTTGCTAATTAAATTTGCTACATGATTAATTGAAAAAGAGATAGAGTGTGTTAATAGTAAAAATATATATGTTACTAACACCACCTATATATATGTGTTAATAGCACCATCCATATATATATATATGGTAGAGATTGAAAAATTTGATGGAAAAATTGGTTTAATATGCTCAAATCTCTTATTAAGTCATAATAAGATATCTCTCATTAGAATGGTCATATATATATATATATATATATATATGATTTTTTCCTTTGGTTTGAAAATTAAGATAAATTTTGAGGTATAGCAAGAAGCGTGTCAATCATAGTTTCATATATATGTTTAATTAATGACACTACCCATATTTACTTCGATTCAATCCAAAAGGATCATATCACCAAAAGTAGTACTGTACAAGCGCTAGCAAGATTACTAGATAAGTAAAAGGAGGTACGTAGTGAACGTAAAATGAGAAAGCGAAACGAGTAAGAAGCTTGGAGAGCAAGGTGCTAGCTAGGGTAACGCAGGTGTGAAGTGATGGAGGTGAGTTGGATTGTGTTTAATACTTGTGTTTATATTTCAAATGTGGAATATTATCCATTTCAGAGCTTTTGATCTGGTGAGAAGCTCATAAAACTAGAGTCAATAGAAATTATAATTATTAACAGAGGAGAATCAAGTATAGATTCATTCGCATAATCACATTACATACGAGAAAGTGATCAAATAATACATAATGTATTCAGATGAATACATGAAAAGAAATAATTCCACAAGACAAACAAAGGTACATGCATAAAAAATTAAAAATAAACTCAAGAACGGAAGTATAGAACTGCTAGCAGGTTCCATGAATCCAAAGGAGTCCATTGCAATCTACGAACCCTTCGATATGCATGCAGAACCATTGTAGGGATGAAAAAATAGTATTCGATTCAGATATTACGTAAATGTCAGATGATCGGTGTCCAACACAAAGGCTATCTGTTTAATTTGAAGGAGGAGACGGAATAGCTGGAATTGTGGTTGGAATGTTGGGGAATGAAGGAATCTTTGTCGGGATGGTGGGCAAAGGAGTAGCTGGAAGTGGAGGAAGAGTCATTTTAGGAACAGTGGTTGGAATTGTTGGCAAGGTAGGGTTTGGCAGAGATGGGATTTGGGTGCTTGGCAATGGTGGCAATGTGGTTTTTGGCAGAGGTGGGATGGGGTTGGTTGGAAAGGTTGGCAGTGTGGGTTGAGGCAGTCCTCTTGGTAAGGTAGGCAGTGGAGGCAATGTAACCTTGGGAAGAGACGGAATTGTAGGCTGTGGTAATGCTGGAGCAGCCTGCAGGAGGTGTCGAGCTGCGAAGCTCGTATCGATGCTAGACAAGCACAATGCTGCTACCATCATGGAAACCAGGAAGCAATGCTGGAATCCTGCCATGTTATTCAAATTTAGCGAGCTAGGGCTATTCTTCAATTCAAGTATAGGAGAAGCGTATGTATAAGATGAAGGAATGAAGAGATGTAATAGGTATTTATAGGGAACGGAAGTCGAAAGTTGATGGTTGATGAAATCTATTTGGGGTTGTATACAGAAGTACTGGTTTAGTTCACCCTTTTCAACAAGATTCGAAGGCTAAATATATTCAAAACTAACCTAACCGCCCACCTATATCCTTTTTGGATATTGCTTGATGTAGTTCATCCAACTCAAACTAACCATTATAATTTTTTGATATTGAGAAAATGTGTTGACACGTAGCTAGTGTCTCCTAGACGTCGAGATTTATTTTTTGAGAAAATTGTGTAACATATCTGATTGACTAGAATCTTACCGGTCCCTCTTAGAATAATTCAGTAGGATGGTGATGATATGCTTCAGAAAAAAATGAAATTCTCCTGTAAATGATGTGATGTCGTATTTTTAAGTTAATCAATAATCAATCAATTGACTCTTAATTCAAGTCGAATAAGTCAAAATTCGGATCATACAAATGCTTTTGATTCTGCAAATGTTGAATCAGTATTATACACTGCATGGTCCTACGTTGAATTAGCTTGAACAAATTATGTATCATCCATCGCAGGGTAACCCGCAGGTGCGGGCATAATCCCTGTTCATTTCTCTAAAGTGTGAGATGTTAGGTCTCAACAAGGATACAGTGCTTCGAGGAGGAAAAGAAACAGAAAGAAAGCAAGTTTTGAGCCTACTGGTGTACACATAAATTACGAAAACGATAACCGCTGCTCCAGTAGTAAAACTGTCCAGAAAGCAACACTTCATGCTTTCTGTTCTTCTATTTTCATTAATAAAAAAACTACAAGATATTCTACGTAAGAAAGTATTTTCATTAATAAAGAAAACTACCAAGATATTCTATGCAAGAAAAAATGGTCTGTACCGACGGTGTTTGGCAGCTGGCTCTATTTCATATCATTGCTGATGGCAAAGCTTATGTTGCTTCTTACTCCTCAATCCCAGCACCAAATAAGCGTATGTCACAGTTGCAGCTACAACAGATACTCCAGTGTACACACATATGGTTGTAGTGCAAACATAAATGTACCTACAGGAAGAAAAATGTGTACGATTAATTCCAGCATGAGTAGGGTAAATAGCAGCAGTAGACTTCCTGTAGCTATATCAAGTGCATCAATTATCAGTCATTTTCATCCTTACATAAAAACTTTCAAATTATTGAATTAATCATTCTTTTGTATTTATTTTAACTTGGTAGGAATATATTTTTCTTTAGGGGCATTTGACCATTTCATACAAATTGAAACAAAAAGTTACCACTTCAACTAAAACAGTTTCACATTGACCATTCCAACTTTTTATAACAAAATTACAATTTTATCCCTGTTTTTTATTATCTCTCTCTCCCCCCACCATTCATCCCAATCTGCTTTTTCTCTCTCTCTTCAACTTAGTTTTGATCCCTGATGGCGAAAGCGTCCTCCAACAACATAACAACAGCATCAGTTGAGTTACGTACCTTCTTGAGCTTGTCAAGGATCGATCAATGACATGGCAGAGCGGAGCGAAACGGCGTCGTCGCGGAGGCGGATGACTTTGCGCGTGGAGCGAGGGACGCGGAGGAGAGAGGAGGTGCTCTGCTCCTCAAGCGAGGTGCTGATCTCCTACGAGACCATCTGGATTTTCATCTCCAAATCCACGAGGTGCTTGTTGACGCAGTCCTGCGGGTGGCGGCTCTGCCACGCCGAGTTCACCCACTTCTTCCGGTCGAAGTTCTCGTCGGAGAACGGAACGAGATCCAGCATCATTGTTCTAGCTCAGTGACTCGGGGTCGGATCAGATCAGGTCTTCTCTCTCTCTCTTTCTCTCTGTGCAAACATATCTAGAACTATGATATGTGCTGGGTTGACATATCAGGAGGCTTCTAGTTGAATGTGCTGGGTTTGATGTGTGTCAGGTTTGTTGTGCTGGGATATGAGACTATGTTATTCAGTCCACGCTGCCTCTAACGCGCTTCCACCAAAACACCAACCTCTCTCTCTCAACTTTATTAGGGGTAGTAAAGTTGGCTGTGCAATAGGAATGTGATTTAAGAGGTTCAGTGAGAGTTTATTAGAGTGTAGTAAAATTAGTTATGCAATAGGAATGCGGTTTAAGGGTTCAGCGGGAGTTTATTAGGGGGTAGTAAAGTTGGTTGTGCAATAGAAATGTGATTTAGAGGTTCAGCGGGAGTTTATTAAGGGGTATTAAAGTTGGTTGTGCAATAAGAACTTGGTTAGGGGTTCAACGAGAGTTTATTAGGGGATAGTAAAGTTGGTTGTGCAATAGGAATGTGGTTTAGGGGTTCAGCGAAAGTTTATTAGGGGGTAGTAAAGTTGGTTGTGCAATAGGAATGTGATTTAGGGGTTCAGTGAGACTTTATTAGGGGGTAGTAAAGTTCGTTGTGATAATAGGAATGCAGTTTAGGAGTTCAGTAGGAGTTTAGTAGGGGGTAATAAACTTGATTTCAGATTACGGTGACCAGAGCCGGTGAGTTGTCGACTATGTCTCCTTTCTCTTCCATTTTCTTTCTCTAAGTATGTTGTAATGGGTGATGGTAGAATAAGTATTGAAATATTTTGTTGTTTAGAGTTGTTATGAGTTTTGTTAGAATTGGCACAAATTTAAAAAAAATGTTGAAATGGTCAATGTTTTTAAAAAACTGTTGGAATGGGAAATGAGGTCCAAAAATTTGTAGCAAATAGACATTTTCTATTTTCCTTATCTTATTCTTGACTGCAGCTATTCATTGGTGTTTCATATTTGTAGAATACTGATTGATTAATTTGTATGGAGCTTACCCTCCCATATAGTGTAGTTTTAATATATCACCCTTTTCTATGTAAAATTTTAAATATGTATGATAAAAAACATGTCCTACATAAATCAGTATTATAAAAGTTTTGAACACTACTCTTTAATTGTTTTTTTGTTTTTTTTAAGATTTTATTAATAACGCACACACCCTGCATATGTCGTGAGGTTTGAACTGGTGACCTCAAAGTTGTCAGTTAAACACCTTAACCAACCAAACCATAGCTCACCGACAAGGTGGCAACACTATATCTTTTAATGAATGACTCCTGTATTTTTTATATACTTTTTATAATTGTAAAAGGTAAATAAATAAAAAATCAAAAACTAATCACTTGTCTCTAAAAAGAACGAAGAAGAAAGCAAGGAACATTGCCTACTATAAGCCTGAAGCAGCAAGGACTTACTTTGGAGAAAAGACGCTCCAAACAAAAAGATGGTTCCTCATAACCAACAACACGATGGTGTACGCTATCAACAGAATGGAGTTCAAGCCCAGTGGAACCAGACAAGGAAACCCAATCATCGTTCTGAGCAGATGCCTTGAATCTGAATCAGACGGATATACGAAATAGCTTGTATCCTTCAAAGAGATATACATCACCATGCTAAGAATAAACAGGATTGGGGAAGCATAGGTGATAACAAACATTAAAATTCCAGAAAGTACTGTCGAGTGACTTGAGATGCCCTAGCAACAAGAACAATGTTTGAATGTCAAATTTCACATCTCAAATGCAGATAATGTGTACCCAATACAATTTTTTTTTAATATGAAGTTATGAACCATGCAAGGTGAAAGAGACGTACAATAAAAGCTCCGGCAACATCAATACTAGCTAGTGAATTGCTGTTCCCAAGAGCAAAATGGCCTGCCATTCCCAAAAAGTAAAATGCAGAAACCTAAAAGAACAAAATCAATTACGAGTAGGATTTAGATTTGGATTGGGACTAAACAAGACAAGGTAGTGATTGATTGCTAGATATCTGAATGTTATGTTGGCAAACTGGGAAGAACTCAATCCTCAGTAAACATTAAAATGTCCAGAAACATAACCTACCAGGCTGTGGCAAGAGACCATCTTTGGAACGAAATAATATTTCATTTCAGCACACCACGCACACTTATTTAAAAATGATACTAAATGGGTATAATTCTTAGATATAGACTGAGAATCATCTAATGATACTAAAACTGACCTCAACCCACTGCTTGTGGTGCTGCCTGCTATATGAAAAATACAGCATGCTGGCCAAAGTTTGCACAAGTAACAAGAGTATAGGCATTGAGTTAATTATTTGTTGGAGCAAAAGCTGCAGGAGACACCAGCTGGATATGTACGCCCACCCAATTACATATAAAGATTCTCTTAACTGCACCAGCAATGACTTAGTCTGAACTTCACTGGAAGCAGATGTCGACATGTACACACCGTGACTCGAGCAGGTCTCAGACAATGAAAATGGCACGAACCATGGCAAGGCAATAACTGTCCCACTTGTGAAAACACCCAGAATTACATATATCATTTGTATCAATGAAGTAGCACTGTGACAGGATGAGGCAAATATGCCATAATGATGCTTGAGGATATGTTGCAAAACCAACAACCCAGACATAAGAAAGCTAAATCCAATGGACAGAACTATATTTTTGTTTGATCCAAATAAAAAGAGAGTGTACAAGTTTAAGGTGATCACTAGAAGGCATGTGAGTAGATGAACGGATTTTACATAATCGTTCCCAGCCTGCTCAAGCCACTTAGATATGTCAGGAAGATTGGTCCAATTCACGCCACCTTGGTGCCAACCTCTCAATATCCTCCCAGAAATAAGAAGCACACAGACAGAACTCATTTGAAGACCACTTCTCTTGTTTTGTACACTGCTCTGCATTGCTTTACGCAAACATATCAACTGCAATGTGGAGGCCATATAGTGCCAAATATACTGCTCTTCCTCTACCAAAGAACTTGATGCCATACATACAATGAGAATCAATATAACACCCAATACAAAACTCTCTTCTAGACACCAGGTCTGCATGACGCTCTTGAAGTCAAAAAGGCATTGCATCTCTCTAGTGTGGAATTCTTTGTAGATGAGAAACAGAAGGCTTAACAATATCAGACAAGATAGGAGCATCGCAGCTATTCCAAAAGTAAGTAGGCTTACACGTTTCTAGAAATAAAAAGATTTGTTAGGGGAAAAATACTGAAAAAGAAACCAAAATTATAGGTTAAACAAATGAAAATTTCTCCAAGAGAAACCAGTACCATCTATGTTCATCTTTAGAAGGGAAAAGAATATACATACATCAGATGCTCTGTGTGATAGCCACTCACTTGCAGTTCTCAGAAACTCATAGTATGCTGCAACACTGCTGGTGTAGTCTTTCCTACTATTAGACCTATATACATAATTATAAAGTAAAACTGGCATTAAAGTGGATTCTTATGGAACCTTGTAACATGATTAAATAAACAAATAGTGTCATGTATCCACCTGGAGACTTCCTTAGACATCCAGGACTTTTTGAGAAGTGCGGTATTCATATATAAGCAACAGCACATCCTTTCTATACTCCCACAACAATCGGTTATTCTGGACTCTTGATCACCACCTGAGCCGTCACATGGATGATTTCGACATGATAAACCAGGTATTTGTGCTTGCAATAATCTAAGTAACTGCCAGGAATTCAACTCCAGTGCATTCAGCTGTTGCTTTTCTTTAGTCACAAAGACAAGAAAGCATCATTAAATTTTACACAAAGTCACAAATTCAGTAGTACAAAGAATTGAGGCAGACAATCTTGTAGAAATTTAAGGCCATGAAATATATGCTATTGATGCTCAATTTGTAAATAAATATCTATAGTTTCTCAATGTAAGCACACATTGTCTAGGAGAAAAATATACATACACATCATTCTTTCAGTGTCTAACACAACCAACCAGGTACACACACACACAATTACATATATACATGTATGTATATACATAATTACGAATGTACATACACATCATATATATAATTCTTTTAACACTTTGAATACACAATCCAGGTATAACAGCCGCACATATGCACATTACAATGAGCATATATACACACATAGAAGGGGGAGGGGGAGGGAGAGAGAGAGAGATAGAGAGTACCACTCAACGACCCAAAGATTTCTGGAATCAGGATACCAACATTGTTCTTTGGAATTGGCACACCTAATAGTAGAGCTAAAGTTGGTGCAATGTCAACCTGGACAATCACAAACGACATGCAGGTGTGAGAGAGGAAGAAGACAGCATAATTTAATTTGAAATAACCATTCTGCAGACTAAAGAACAAATTATTTTTAAGTGACAAACATGTGTTGGTCTTATACTTTAAGCGTCTTTTTTCTAGTCCAGCAGGATAAATTCTGTTCAGTTAAATGAATCTAGGAAGCTTATATATTCTGCAACATTATAACAAGGCAATTCTATAATTACCTGATGAACATTGTTATGGGTAGATGAGATATAATCAGAGGTACCATTTTTCAGGCCAATAAATAGTGCTAAGGAGTCTGTTTCTTCATACGAGGACCCTCCATGATTACCACTCTCAGTCATGCCATGGTCACTTACTACAACCTAGTAAGATAGTCATAACAGAGACAGATTAATAAGCAGTTATTCTTCATGGATGACTACAGATAGAGCAGAGAGAGAAAAATAAAAAGGAAATATTAATACTCTTTATGAACCTCAGAACTTTACTAGTGACTAATGATACGGACGCGACAATGTAAGCAGAAAATTAAAGAAAACTGGCAAATTGCATATTGGAAGTCTCAATCAGGAAGACAATGAGCAGATCTTGTCTAATAGTCTAACAGTTCTACACATTAAAATCATCTACATATGATACTACCACTGCCACAAAGTACCATTTGAGAGACATATTGTCACTCTCAGTTGCTTAAATGACTTGCTAAAAGATAATGCTTCCTTAGGAAACTTATGCATCGACATATGAAACCCTATAGGCTATAGCTTTAGGCTTTCATATTCTGGTCAATTCTTCTGATATTCTCTTTCATCCTTTACTTCTTCAGATTGGTTCTGGTCATTTATTCGAAGATATGCAAATGCATGAGACAATTAAGAGGCCAGAGTTAATAAGAAAAGAAAACGACGAACCAAGAGTGTCTGTCCTTGATCATTCTTTTGATTCACTATATTAGTCAAATGAATCATCTTCACCACCTCATCCATCTCAGTAAGTTTTGGGGCCATTAAGGCACTGAAATAATCAAATAAATGCCCAGGCAATCCTCAAAAAATTAATATCAATGGATCAACCAAATGAGATTTAAAATGAAATGGAATAAAGGATCACCTGTTGCGCCCACCAGTATGTCCAACATGATCTAAGCCCAGATAATGAAGAATCTGAAACATGATCCAAGCAGGAACCAAATCCATTATTCAATGTCTCAAACTTTCATCTTAATACCAAAACTACTCTTATAAAAAATCATGCTGACTTGAAACTACCCAGTAGAGGCAGCTTTTTTTTAAGTAACACTATTAAAATGTTGAATATTTAACAATGTGGCAAAGTAAGAGTACAAATACTTCCACAACACAACAAAACAGTATTATCTACAAGTTGAGGCTAACCAGAAAATCCCAGTCATCTCTGCTAAGCTCGTGACCCAGATGTCGAGAAACATTTTGATCTACTTGTACCGTATCTTTGACCTGTGCAAAAGTATACATACATCGTACAAGTCAGAGTATAATAAATCTTCATAACATCCTTAGACACAAATGGTTGATCAAGGTTCTAAAACTCGGGCTAGTCGGTAGTCGGCCTACCGCCGAGTTAATTTTAGGGAAATCAGCCGGAAAAAAATCACCCGATTAGTCGGCCTAGTCGGCCCAACTCAGCCTCGTCCAAAAAAAAACGAACGATGTCGTTCTGTTCTGTTCTCTCAAAATCAAAACCTAACTTCTCCGAGTTTTCTCACCCTCATGGTCTCACCTCATCGCCCTCTCCTGCTCTCCAACTCTCCAAGACCTCCCAGCTCCCACCCTCACGCCCTCCACCTCACCCTCGCCGAAGCCTCCGCCCTAGCGCACCCCACCCTCGTCCTCGCCTCGAGCCCTACCCACCCTCGCCTCACCCTCCCCAGCTCCAAGCTCGGCCTCGCGCCCTCCCCAGTTCCAAGCTCGCTCTCACCTCCTCAACGCTCTCGGCCTCTACATTGCCGGCTCCAAGAATCTCAGGTATACTGCTAATTTTTGTATATTGTTGAATAGATGCTCATGTTTCTGTGTATATTTTTGATATACATTGTTCGGAGTTGTTTCTTTGCGTTGTTGATCTATGTTTGGCTGGTCGAGTTGCTTCTGTGTGTTTTTTTATCTGTGTTCTCATGCTATTTCTTGAAAAGCAATCATACTTTTGTGCCAAGTTGCCTCTGTTCTCATGCTAATGGTCATATGCTCTGCTCAAACAAAGCTGTAGTTTCTCAAATTGTGTGGTTGATCTTGCAGCTGCTGAATTGTCGTAGTCTTGTTCTCTCTTTGTTTTTGGAGATGTTTCTGCCTACATCTTAATATCATTCATTCATAACAGAAAATGCATATATGCTTCATTCTAACATAATACTACTGAATTACGGACTTGTTCTCTCTTTGTTTCCTTTTGTTTTTGTATTTTTAGTCTTCATGTTTTTGGTTATTACTTATAAAAAACTTGTTTCTATATAAACATTCTATTATATTAGCTTTAATGTATATATATATATAATTATATGTTTTAAAATTAAAATAAATCCAAAAATTAAAAACCGGTACTTCCTGAGTACTCCTCCGGCTACTCCTCTACTCGCTAGTCCCCGGCCGACCGACCGACTAGCGACTTTTAGAACCTTGTGGTTGATATGCCTTCAAGCATAAGATGACTAAAATATCGACAAGGTGAAAAGTCGCATGAGAACCGGCAAACAAAAATGGCAGTGTCCTACAAGCATCATGAGCTTCCAAAGGCTTCTAAATATATGATCTACAGGTTTGATTATGATATGCATGCAATAAATGCCAGTGGCCAAAAGCCTTACAAAGAAACTGCTGACTCCATCATGCCTCATAAATAACCCGGGAAACAACTTGAGCCATGTTTCATCACCAAGCATCACCATTTTCCACCCAATCTTGAAAAGCTGACCTGTCAGACAAAGTGCACAAATAATATTGCAATTCTGGACCGTCTCTAACAGTTAAGGAATCTTGCTAGAATCAACTTACCAAGAAGATTGTCATCCACCATAGCTTGTGTGTTGAAATTCAAAGCGACATCAAGGAATCCCCCAATTGCTCCCGAAACCATAGCCTGCAAACCAAACCAAAGGTTGATCAGAAAGCAGACTTCCACAAGAATAATCGTCTGCACATCAAAACATTTTGAGAGACAAGACCTTCAAACGAGGCATTGTAACAGTCGGAGGTGCGGCTTTAGCATGGTACCCAACCGCTATCCCATTTCCAAGCAATGACTGAGTGTACGGCATAGCTTCTATAAGATCCTTTCTTGGAGGCTTACCATCCTTGCCTAGAACAAACTCAGCTGGAAGACCATCAATGACCTAAACTGCCATGATCATACAGAATTACCATATCTTATCTACCAACCAACACATATATCACCGAACAATATACAGAAATCTCGACCAAACTAGTTTCAAAGAAGGAAACCAGCCATACCATTAGTATTAGCCTGTGAAATGCAGGTTGGATTCCAGATAGTTCCTGCATTGCCAAACAAGCTATCACACATTCATTCTATTCCTCCAAGTTGAAGTGTTTGTTGCCAGATCAAATCAAGAGAAAAGCTGTAAACTTTCAGGAACCCACAATTTCTAAAGTGAAAAATTACCCAAATGCATTGTAAAAAGAGAACAAATACCTTATAGAGTGACCTGAGCTGATGAGGAGGCACATCACTCTGGCTCTCATTTTGATTTGAATTGCAAGTGGGTTCTCTAAAACTCTCCAGACCACTGTCATCAATAAAGTTACCACATTTGAATCAAAATCACACCCCAAAAGAAAAAGATTCAATTTTTTTAGCTTGGGTTTCATTTTTTCTGGGTTTTGTTTCAGAGAGAGAGAGAGAAGGTGAGAAGGGTACCTGTGGCCGGGAAGGGTAGGCTTGACGGGGAAGAAGCCGAAGACGAAGAGACAGAGGCCGACGAGTTGGATTGCGACTCCGGCGACGGTGAGGAGAGTCAGCTTGGTGCAGGATATTCCGGGGGACATTGTTGATTTCAAAGGTTGGAGCTTTGGATTTCATGAAACGAGATACTGATAAAGGACTAGTGTTCTTTTGGATCCAACAGAGCCGGTCACTCTCTTTCAAAGGGGAAGGTCTACATGAAATTTTTTTATCCGGGTCTAGTTTTTAACTGAGTTTTTTTTTATTTTATGTTTTTACCGACTTGTGTGATTCCCTAAACTTTTAAATCTTGTGTCAGAATGT
Organism: Comarum palustre; assembly: GCA_951800085.1. NCBI lineage: Eukaryota > Viridiplantae > Streptophyta > Magnoliopsida > Rosales > Rosaceae > Comarum > Comarum palustre. Next base: position 11,715,492 of record OX637588.1, on the reverse strand, counting down.
TTTTCCTCTTTATACGAGTCATTCAGACGCTCGTCCTTGTTTCTATGTTCATTTGAAAAACAAAAAGAGGTTGCTTCAATAAAGTCGTGCCTTAAATAAATCAAAATAAGAACACTCAATGCTGCAAACATTAATCTAGTCCTAAGAAGTCCTCATTTTAAGTTTGATATGTAGGTACAGCGTATATGGTGTAAATGGCAGAATTGTTGAAATACATGTCATCAAAATATACAAACAATTAAACAAACTCCATTAAAATCATATTTTATTAGTTATTTTCTAAACAAGCAATCTTATTTTTCACTTTGTAAACCGGTGAAAAAAATCAGTCTGGTATGGGGAGAGCTCTCTGAGAGAGTCGGAGGCTTCTTTTTTCACGAAACCTAGGTTTTGATTGGCGACGGCGCTTTTCCTTCAGGTAAGACGACGGTCATCGTGATTTTCATGGCGGCTGCATAGGAAGTCTTCTCCATGTTGATCGTGTTGATGACGAGTGGATCTCCGGATGCATCTCAGACCCTTTAAATCAGCAATGACATTAGAGCAGGTTTACAGAATTACCTATAGGGAAACAAACCCTTTAAAGCTCTAACATTAGCTTACTGTGCCACATGGTATACAAAACACACCCAGAAATACAAGCTAACCCCAGGTTTCACTAACACATTTATCTAACTGCATTTCACCAAACACACCCAGACTAATATGTCTTCTTTCTTTCGCTGATTTCGCTGATTTGGACGAGGGAAATTATTTACTTATATAATCTTAAACATACATAATAATTTATATATTTAATTATCTATGTATTAATATTTTATCATCTAATCCTAATATATATTAAAAATATTTTTTAAAAAACTTCTGTAAAAGAAAGAAAAAGACTAAAGATAACCCATCTGGTACACCACCATTGCTCACTTTGGCCTATAGCGTAGACCAAAACCCAGCTTCCATTTTCTTCTTCCTCTATCTGAATCCAAGTAGAAGACCTCATCAGGGTTTCATTCAATCCAAACCCCTAAATCATCTTACTTCCCTGAAAATGAGAGAACAAGTTTGACTGGGTTAATTGCCAGTCGGCTTTTTCTGTTTTTCGATAACCCAAATCCTACGTCATTTGATTCCCAGTGCCCATATATTATCTGACTTCTCATCCAATTGGGCAAGTAAGTTTCTCTTCTTTTTCAATTGGGATTGGATTTTAAGGATCAAAGTTGAGATTTTTAGGTGTTGAATTGCAGGCATGGAATTGGGTTTGACTTTTTGATATTGGATCATACAGGCAATACTGCATTTTGGTAATTCAACAAGCATTTATGTGCTTTAAAGTTTCTTAATTTATTATCAAGAATCAAAACTTGTGATGAATATTTTGTTAGTTTCTTTCTGTTATTGGTTTTGTGATTTGTAATATATGTGATCAGGATAGTGAACTAGGTGATCTTGCAATCTGTATTTAAGCTGATAATAATGGCCGATCGGAAAGGTAATGTGAAGCCTGCGAATGGGAATGGGAAGGCATCAGGAAGTAGTACAGCAGGGAGCTCCAGTGCATATGTGATTGATGTCATGAACTTCAGCAAGCGGCTGAAGCTGTTGTATATGCATTGGGATGAACACCACAGTGGTCTATGGGGAAACTCGGATGTGCTTGCTATTGCAACTCCTCCGACTTCAGATGATCTGCGGTACCTGAAGTCGTCGGCGTTGAATATCTGGTTGGTGGGGTTTGAATTCCCGGATACTATCATGGTGTTCATGAAGAAGCAGATCCATGTTTTGTGTAGCCAGAAGAAGGCATCTCTACTGGATATTGTGAAGAAGCCTGCGAAAGAGGTGGTTGGTGTTGAAGTTGTGATGCATGTGAAGCTCAGGAGTCAGGATGGAACTGGGATGATGGATAGCATTTTTCAAGCTGTGAAGGCCCAATCGAGCTCCAGTAGTAGATTTAGCCCTGTTGTTGGACACATAGCAAGAGAGGCTCCGGAAGGGAAGCTTTTGGAGACTTGGATGGACAAGTTGAATAATGCTAATTTCAAGTTAGCTGATGTCACAAATGGGTTCTCAGACTTATTTGCTGTCAAAGATTCTGCTGAGCTGACGAATGTGAAGAAAGCTGCATTCTTGACTTCGTCAGTGATGAGGAGTTTTGTGGTACCTAAGCTTGAAAAAGTCATTGATGAGGAGAAGAAAATTTCACATTCATCACTGATGGATGAAACAGAAAAGACCATAGTGGAACCTGCAAGAATTAAGGTGAAGCTGAAGGCAGACAATGTTGATATTTGTTATCCTCCAATTTTCCAGAGTGGTGGAGGATTTGATCTGAAACCAAATGCTTCAAGCAATGATGAGAACCTTTGTTATGACTCTACCAGTGTTATTATATGTGCTGTTGGATCGCGGTACAACAGCTACTGCTCAAATGTTGCTCGAACCTTTCTGATTGACGCAAATTCTACGCAGAGCAAAGCTTATGAGGTTCTGCTTAAGGCTCAAGAAGCAGCAATTAGTAAATTGAAATCTGGGAACAAGTTAAGTGCTGCATACCAAGCTGCAGTCTCAGTAGTTGAAAAAGAGGCTCCAGAGTTGGCTGGCAACTTGACTAAAACAGCAGGAACTGGAATTGGCCTCGAGTTTCGTGAGTCCGGTCTTAATCTGAATGCCAAGAATGATCGGATTTTCAAACAAGGCATGGTTTTCAATGTGTCTCTTGGTTTTCAGAACTTGCAGGCACAAACTAAAAACCCAAAGACCCAGATGTTTTCACTATTATTAGCAGATACAGTTATTGTTGGTAATGAGAGCCCTGAAATTTTGACTAATGTAAGCTCTAAGGCTGTGAAGGATGTGGCTTACTCATTCAATGATGATGATGATGATGTTGATGAAGAGAGGACAAAAATCAAAGCCGGTAGTAAAACTGCTGGGAGTACCAAGAGTAAGGCTACACTTAGGTCAGACAACCATGAAATGTCAAAGGAAGAAATACGGAGGCAGCATCAGGCAGAACTTGCCCGCCAAAAGAATGAAGAAACTGCTAGGAGGCTTGCTGGTGGGGATTCTGCAGCAACAAACAATCGTGGAGCTGGCAAGACAATTGGTGATCTGATTGCATATAAGAATGTCAATGATCTGGCTCCTCCAAGAGAGTTAATGGTTCAGGTCGATCAAAGAAATGATGCCATCCTCTTGCCGATTTATGGAAACATGGTTCCTTTCCATGTAGCGACCGTGAAGAGTGTTTCGAGCCATCAGGACACTACCCAGGACAGTAACCGAAATTGCTACATCCGTATAATCTTTAATGTACCTGGCACATCATTTACTCCTCATGATGCAAATTCCCTCAAGTTTCAAGGATCAATTTATTTGAAGGAAGTTTCATTCCGCTCAAAAGACCAAAGGCATATAAGTGAAGTAGTACAGCTTATTAAAACCCTTCGCCGCCAGGTTGCCTCACGGGAGTCTGAAAGAGCCGAGAGGGCAACTTTAGTTACACAGGAAAAGCTCCAACTTGCCGGAGCCAAATTCAAGCCAAAAAGATTGCCTGATCTAGAGATTCGTCCCAGTTTTGGTGGTCGTGCTAGAAAGCTCACAGGATCATTGGAAGCCCATGCAAATGGGTTACGTTATTCTACTTCTAGGTCTGATCAGCGTGTGGATGTTATGTTTAGCAATATCAAACATGCATTTTTCCAGCCAGCAGAGAGGGAAATGATTACCTTGGTGCACTTTCATCTGCACAATCACATTATGGTGGGAAACAAAAAGACCAAGGATGTACAATTTTATACAGAAGTGATGGATGTAGTCCAGACACTTGGTGGTGGAAAGAGGTCTGCTTATGATCCTGATGAGATTGAGGAAGAGCACCGTGAGAGACAACGAAAGAACAAAATTAATATGGAGTTCCAGAACTTCGTGAACCGAGTAAATGATTTGTGGGGGCAACCAGAGTTCAAATCTCTTGACCTCGAGTTTGATCAGCCCCTTAGAGAGCTTGGCTTCAATGGAGTACCTCATAAATCCTCATGTTTCATCGTCCCAACTTCAAGCTGCCTGGTGGAGCTGATAGAGACACCGTTTGTGGTAATTACTCTAAGTGAGATTGAGATAGTGAACCTTGAAAGAGTTGGTCTTGGGCAAAAAAACTTCGATTTGACTGTTGTATTCAAGGACTTCAAGCGGGATGTATTTAGAATTGATTCCATCCCATCAACATCGCTAGATGGCATCAAGGAGTGGTTAGACACAACCGATCTCAAGTATTATGAGAGCAGGTTGAATCTCAATTGGCGGCCTATACTGAAGACCATTACCGATGACCCTGAAAAGTTCATAGAAGACGGTGGGTGGGAATTCTTGAACCTGGAGGTGAGTGATTCTGATTCTGACAATTCTCAGGAGTCAGACCAAGGGTACGTGCCTTCAGATGTACAGTCAGAATCAGGTTCAGAAGATGAGGATGATGAGAGTGAGTCATTAGTGGAGTCCGAGGATGATGAGGAAGAGGAGTCTGGAGAAGACTCGGAAGAGGATGAAGGAAAGACATGGGAAGAGTTAGAGAGGGAAGCAAGCCATGCAGACAAGGAAAAAGGAAATGACTCCGACAGTGAAGAGGAGAGAGCAAGAAGGAAGGTCAAGTCTTTTGGAAAAGCTCGGGTACCAGACAAGCGAAACCTTGGTGGCAGCCTTCCTAAGAGGCCCAAATTTAGGTGAGTTATGACAAAATTGCAGCAGTTTGAGCCACAACATGACTGGCCATTTTTTTAGGGAATTATCAAGAATTTATATTAATAAAATCAACCATTACATTCATGAGAGATCTCGGGGGTGGACAACAAGTCCTCACACTCTTTCCTATCCACATATCAGTGATTATGTGACTATGAACTGAAACAGGTTCAATTGTAACCTACTTTAAATCTTATTCAGAAACTTTGATACCTTCTTAAGTCAACCTCAAAAAGAAACAATCATGTCAAACACTATATATCAAAACCAACCAGCATATATGCAGAGACAACCTCCTTATTACATTGACAACAAAAAAACACCGACAGTAACACCGGTCGTCCTTAGACATTACACCAACTATGACCCAACCAAAACCATCAACCGACACCAGACTAAAACCTTAACCCTCACCTAACAGCGAGGGACACTCTCATCCAAAAAAGAAAACAAAATAACAAAACCAAAAAACCAAAATAAAATTAAACCACAGCTAGGCCCACAAGGGCCTAATCATTTCCCACTGGTCTTTAAAGTTCTGGTCACAATTGACATGGCCTAAAGAAATCGATACAGCTTGATGCAGAAGCCGTCGCCGAGACACGCTGCCACCCAAGAAAACAAAACAGCCGCGACTCACCATAAAGATAGAAGTCGCCAACCATCCTCCATTCTCCAAGATGCTCAACTGATCAAGACAACAAGGTCGAGACACATTTGGAAATCAACCTGCTAACCTTCTCCGTCCCAATCCCTCCATCGTGCCGCTCAGCCCCTCCATCCCTCCTCGCTGACTTGCCGCGACTCGCCTATCCTAAACGTCGACGAAGCAGCCTTGATGGATCGACATCGTTCTGCAAACACAAACAACCAACTCCTATGTTCACCTCTATGAATGCCATCGTCTTTTTAGACCACCACCACCACCTTCAATTAAGGACCACCGATCGGGGCCATCAAACAGCCTGTTCGGCAACAAATCCAAGCCAGACCGACAAGGCTAGGAGCCAACATCGGCTTGGAGGCGCCGTCTGACAAGAAACAGAACAAACGCTGAAAACTTTTTTCTTCCTGGTTTTGTGGAGCTCACCCTAGGGTTTTACATAACATTTAATCACCAGTATTATGGGAATTTTTTTTGCTGATGCTAAAGTAAAAGTAATAAATATAAAAAAGGAAAAAATAAGAAAAACAATCAACAGGGTTTTTGTTTTAATTTGTTGTTTGACTTGTATATTAGAACTTTCTTCTTGTATGGGAGCAGGGAAAGAAATAAACTGAACGGTTTTTACATCTTCATTTACTGTACATTTAGTTTAATACCTAAAAAGTAGGGGTGGAATTCGGTCCATTCGGTTCGGTTTTGAAGCAAAACCGGAAACCAAACCGGAAAAAAATTTCGGCCCGGTTCGGTCCGGTTATTTACTGTTCATTGATACAAACCGGAAACCAAACCGAACCGTCGGTTCGGTTCGGTTTCGGTTTTTTTCGGTTTTTTTCAGAATAACCATAGTTCCAATTCCATCAGAAAAGTCAGTAAAAATAACCCAAAATCGCATTCATTCTATCAACTAACTTTCTAGCCGAATCAAAGTTTCCAGCTTTACATGAGTGACAAACAAGTATTTCATAAGTTATAGGATCATGAGCACAGTTGCCTTCTAGCATTTCCTCAAACAATGCAGCAGCTTCTGCAGATTTATCATGCTTACATAAGTTACTTAACACATAATTGTAAATTTTTGCTTCTGGTTCGAAACCATGTTTCCTCATTACCTCAATCAAATCAGTGGCTCCCTCAAAATCACCTTGTCCACATTTTCCTACTACCATTATTTTGTAAAAAGTTGCCTTCCTCTCCGATAGCTGCATCACAAGCTCTGCCATTTCAAATGAACCCATGACACTGAACATCTTGATCAAAGAACACAAACCCGAACCCCGAGTCGGTTCCTTGACTGCTTTCAATACCTCCACTACTTTCCCCACAGCTGCCTCCTTCAAGGGCGACAGGGATACAAACTCAAATGCCAATGGTACAAGACAAACCTTTCTTTTAGCAAACTCACTCAATACGTGAGACAAGGCATCATAATCCCCCAACCTCCCAAGGTTATCAATAACCATGGAATGAACATCATTCCTACAACTGGGGTGTGCATACCTAATCCAATCACACACAGACAACGCATCTCTTTTCTGGTTATTCAACTCCTCAAAAACCCGACTACACATCTTAAGATTTAGACTCACATTCATTGAACGAATCTTTGACTCCAAATCGTTGTCCTTCCTTCTAATCATACCTAAAATGTCACGAACTTGCTTATGACTCGCAAAGTATCTAACCTCATTAACACCCACATTCCTATGTCCACATTGATTAACAGAAGTTGAAGTCCCATAACAATGGTGCTTAACCAAGTAAGGATTCACCAACAAGCACTTATCAATATAACCACCCTTATACAAATGTAAAGATCGAAACTTTATATGAAATAGGGATGCTAAAGCAGAATCTGAAGACGACCCAGATGCGGAAAGTGATGCAATTGTAGAACTACAAGTGGAATTTGTGTGAAACTGATTTGAAATCGAGAAATCAATGGAAGAGGGGTCAAGTGAGAATAGGGTTTGGGGAGGAAAAGTTGGAGGATGAAGTGGTGATTTGGGTTGTGAAAAGAAAGAGTAGAGATTGTGGGAAGAGTACCTGAACCTGTTCATAGTGGCTTGGAGGTGAACGGCGACTGAGAACTAGCAGTGGAGAGCTAGCTGTTCATAGTGTTCAACATGGAGGAGAGGCCATCTTTGTCTGTGGATTGGAGGAAGACCTGAGAATTGCAAACCCAAAATCGCACCGTGTTTGTTTTTATAACGAATGCCAAACACTCTTGGGCCAGGTCTTGGCGGAGTGAGGACTGAGGGCGACAGAAGACTGGAGGACAGAAGACTGAGGGCGAGGAGTGAGGACTGAGGGCGACAGAAGACTGAGGTCTTGGCGGAGTGAGGACTGAGGGCGACAGAAGACTGTGGATTGGAGGAGTGAGGACTGAGGGCGACGGAAGAGCGAAGAGCGGAAGTGAGAACTGAGAAGACAGAAGAGACGAAGAGGAAGAGGAAGAGGAAGAGCGGAAGTGACTGAGGGCCTGAGAGGCTGATAGGGTTTTTTTTTCCCTTAATCAAAACGGCGTCGTTTTGAGTGGCCCGGTTTTTTTCGGTTCGGTTCGGTTTTTAAGAGGGTCAAACCGGAAACCAGACCGAACATGCCCGGTTCGGTTCGGTTTTTCACTGTTCATTTCGGTTTTTATCCGGTTCGGTTTTTTTCGGTTCCGGTGCGGTTTTCGGCCCGGTTTTTTTTCGGTTTTCGGTTTCAAAATTCCACCCCTACTAAAAAGCATATGAAACAAATCATATAAATCCTATTTTCTACTAACAGATTTTGAAGAACTGTCATCCTCATTCCCGTCGTTGGAGCCATCAAAACTGTTATACTTTACCAGATTAGTTATCTTGCTCTAATGGATTAATATTATTCTCTCCCATATATTTGATGGCAAATCTCTTTGGTAGATACTCCATGAGTGAATGATAAAAGCTTTTGGGGATAAAGCCCTCTACGAGTCCAAATTTGATAAGAGTCCAAATTTGAATGAGTCCTAAGTTGGCTAGGAATCCCCTTCGAGTCCAAGTTGGAACAGGATGATCAAAGCTTTTGGGGATAAAGCCCCTGTTCGAGTCCAAATTTGAAAAAAAGTCCTAAGTCGGCTAGGAATACCCTTCGAGTCTGTTTAGGCCAAAATAATATTTCTTGACGAATGATGACTTCTCGAGCCTATTGGACCGATTCTTACGGTCTAAGTAATTGTAAAGATTATATTTCCATTTGAAGTCATGTTTGGCAAGGATTTACAGTTGCTTAAGGATTCTTTCTATGATCCGATTAAGATTTGATATGCCTTGATCCGCAAGCAAAAACAAACCCTAGTATTCACTATATAAAGGGGTCAGGGTACAAGAGATATACATCTATCAATCAACATCTCAATCAATACAACTTTTGCACACTGCAAAACAAGCCTATCCGGAGCACCTCTACCAGAAAGATTCCTTGAATCTTTTTGTACCACCAAAGCCATATCCGTAGGCATTCCCCGCTGCTACTCATCAAAGCCTCATCCGTGAGCATTACCCGCTTCTACTCATCAAGCTTCATCCTGAGCAAACAGTCCACCACCGCTTCATAAAGACCAACTTGTTGGCGAATTCCCGCAAACCATTGTTAAGGTGAATAACCATAGCAAATTAATATCCACAGTTTGTCAGAGGATCCTATGACGAACGCCCCGCAATCCTGATTTTTAGCTCTGCTCAACCACACCGGTCTGAGTGGGAAACGACCACTTCACAAGAGGAGGAGAAAAATCATAGTTGCTCTTCAGCTAGGTCTAAGAAGAACCTAAGTGTCGGCCTGAACAGCGCCCGTACGACAGTTGTTTGAGAAGAAGACAGAAGGCGAACAAGCATCAAAATCAAGGTTGTATCTGACCCATAGGTATTGGCACGCCTCAAGTCTGGTTGTTCGAAGAAAATCCATTTTCACGCCGAACATTTGGTACGTCTAGTGGGACATAACGTGTCAGGATTATAGAAGAAACGATTTCGCGTTTCGGATGATTACCAGAAGAATTAACACAGTCAACTAGCTGTAGTGAGGTGATCATGGACGACGAGTTGAAGCAAAAATTGAAGGCTATCATTAAGTAAATTGATAAAATCAATTCAACCGCGGATATGATAAATGCTTTCATGGATCAACATAACCAAGAAATTAAAGTAGCTAATGAGAATACAACAAAGCTGCAAGATGAAGCAAACCATGTTGTTTGCAATACTAACCAAGAGGTTTTACAATCCCAAGAAATAGAACCTAAAGCTGAAGAAGATACTCTCGCCAAAGAAGTTGAATCAGTTTTTGATCAATCTAGTGGTGAAATCTTTTCTCTAGTCATGTCAGAGAAAATCAATTTGCCAATTTGTGGTGAATCTCATGTGGAGCACAATGATGAAGACTATATCCAACTACGCTGGTCCAACAACGAAGAAGGTGATCTGTTGACTTGTAGCTGCTGCGCTCTAAAATATGTGGAGAAGAAGTTTATTTGTGATGACACAGGTCAAGCCTTACAGATGGTCCTCAATGATGTTTATAGCAGGAATATGCCTATGTCTGAGGCAAAAGTTAAGTCACCAATATGTGGTGATTGTTATTTTGATATTAACACGGAGACAACCTATGATGAATACGATGATGACAACAGGTTGGCTCTTGCCTCTAAAATCAGCAAGTCTAAAACAGAGGAGTTCAATTACTCGGAGTCTCTTGTTGAGAATATGAACCAGCAAGTGGTTTTTAATGAAGACCAATATGTGGCTGTATCAGTTTACACTATACACTACGACATGGTAGTCGGCAACAAGGCAGATTTCCACACCGAGTTATCCGCAAAGGTGCAATTGATGATCATGCTATGTCAAGCTACACCAAAGATATATGAGGGGCTATGCATTAGGCCATATGAGAAGCCACTTCAAAGTTTTTAAGTATATGAAACCAAACATCTTTGCTCAATTCTTGGAAATGCTCGCCAAAGATAATACCGTGCTGCAAATATCAAGATGTCAAGGCTTGAAGTGAAGCATTGGTGGCCACCCCCGTAGACTTACAAAGGGTAACTAATTCATGATGAGTTTCCTTCTTTACCTTGCTTCTAGCCATTTTAATTTCGTTTTAATTGATTGCATTGAAAAAACAAAAATACAAAAAGAGATTATGTGTTTTGTTGAAATGCAAGACAATGTTCTTACCTGACAGAGGTTTGAATTCTGTATTATATTATTAGAGACCTATTTCTGAGGCTTTAGATGCAAGAAACAAATATGTGTTTCATAGTTATAGCAATTCTGTCAGCAGAGTATAAAAGATTTGAAGCAAGAGTGCAGTTCAGCAAATTTACAGCAACAGCTTCTGTGTTGCAACTTTACGGAGTAAACTGGGAAGATCTAGGAAGAATTAGAAGGCAAGCTTCATATGCACGAAAGTCACTGGATGTCTACTTTCCAACGCAATTTTCGGCTTGCAATTTCAACTATCCAAGAAGGAGTTATGGTAGCTTGAGTCCCGGCATGTCAGAAGGCACATTTTCAGCAGCCTGTACTACTGTGTAGCAACTTCACTGAATCACTGGTGATGATCTACTAATAACTAGTCCACAAGCTGCATATGTGTGGAAACCCCTGGATATCTAGTTTCTAACGGAGTTTACGTCTTGTGATTCCGACGTTCCAGTAAAAAGTTATTATAGTATGGAGCCAAGAAGGTCAGGATGAATGCAAAATTGACAGCATGCATATATGCGTGGCGAATGGACATTAAAGGTCTTGTTTAGCTGGCGAATGTATACTTGTGCCTTCTATACATGTTCTTATGTGCTTAGGGAGCTTGACACTCAAGATTCGCTACCCCTGTTCGCCTAACTATGGACATCAAAACCAAACAGTTTGCAGTTCAACCATTTTTAGTGTCAGCTTCTGTGTAGTGACTTTGCAGATATACCTAGAAAGATCCCGAGCGAATCAATGAGCAAGCTATATATTGGAGGAAAGGTATGGATGTCTAGTTTATAATCCAATTTACGATTCGTGATTCCGACATTCCATGAGAGAGTTATAGCAGTTTGAGTACCAAGAGGTTAGAATGCTCGAGAATCTGCGTCTTGTGTTTGTGACTACGACGAACGGACTTGCAGGCACATATACCTCAGCGAATGCACACTAGAATGTTCTCTATTCATGCTTACATACTTGGAGGGCTTGATTCAAGTTTTTCTCTCCTTTATTCACTCTATTTTGGACACTAAAACTAGGTGCACATAGGACAAAAATCAGTATAAGGTGGTTCAAGTTGATAAAGCTTAAGGGTTCTTAGATGTGCATATATAAGGATATTCATTGCAATGAGATAGACGAAAAGAAGAACTGGTTAAGGGGAGAAGATGATTTCAAGATCAATACTCCATCTAAGTATGCTATGGTGTCTGTAAAACTAATCCATGTGGTGTTAAATCATTAATGGTTTGATGCTTTCTCCTATGCCAATATATATGGTCTCTTTTCTCAGAAGTTTGGAAAATAACTGTGTGTTTTCTCCATAGCCGTTGTCGATAATGGTTGGGTTGAGAAGAAGTGTAATTATAATTCCTCATATATGAAGCATTAGCCAACAGTGTTTTAATTTAGCCAACACATGTGACTAAAAATTCAAAGAGGGCATCACTATAATTCAACCAATGGTATCATGCAGAGCAACTTCATAAGATTCAATTTCTGCACTACGGTGGAGTCATCTAAATCTGCACAAGTGGAATCTTTTGTTCATATAGAGGGCATTAATACAAACCAAGACATGCATCTTGTGTTCTGGGAGAGCTCGTACCTCATTGGCTTTATGATGTTATCATAATACCAGATCTCGTTGGTCTAGTACTTCAAAGACCAAGCTTTATAGTCTTTAATTCTTTATTACTTATGTCAGTTACCGTGCATGTGAAGTTGATTATGAGGAGATGAAATTTTATTCATCCAGCAACTGGATATGAGGGAGGTTTTGGCATAATGTTCGCATATATAGTATGTCTTGGGGGAATGATGCATCAAAGTTGAAATTAAAGGCATGACAAACATCTACTCAAGTTTCCCAAGTATTTATGGAGCCTCATGCATATCAGATATGCAGAAAGTAGCAACAAAATAAGACGAAGGCTTTTGCTGAGGCTGGATTGTTCTTATACTTGGGGGCTTCAAGTTTCATATGTAAGCAGCAGACTCATTCCTATGATCGCAAAATTACATGAGTAAGCTTCACAGTTTGAAAGGATGAAAACCAACGGTGGTTTTCAATTTTCAGCATATGTTAGTAGCTGTTTTGATTGATTCGATCCTGCCGCCTTTAATAGTTGTTTTGCTCAAAGAAAATAGGGAGTAGGCCAATAAACCATCATTCTTTTAAGAGAGAATGTTTAAATCATGAATTTCTAGAGATCAGTTGTTAGTTAATTCAGTTTTCCTTTATCGAAGTCATTGTTGAATACATAAATATCGGGCTTAACAAAAATCAAGATAGAAACATGTTATTTCTTTGGCTTGTTATTAAGTAGAATGAAATTGAACTTATAAAGAAATCAAGTGTTAAAAGAAGTAAAGAACTGATTGAGATTGCTGGTTGTTGAAAAAAAAAAACAAGTTGAGAGAGAGATTTCTAAGTAACGGTAAAACCTGCGATCATGTTTTCCTCAAATGGAACGTGAGCAAACAAAACTAAAAATTATAATTAAGTGTAAAATAGGAAATGAGCTGTTTTAGAAAATAATATGAGGTATACAAAGTAAATTAAGAGGTGCAACTAGAATCTCTCTTTTAAAAAAAGAGTAAAAAAAGTATTTAAGAAAGTTCCAAAAAATGAGGGTATGTATTAGGTGAAATGATATGTGAATAAAATTTCACACGAAGGAAAGCATTGTTTACATACGGCAAAAAAAATTGTTGGGAATCTTGGAATACCTTATGGTGGGAGGAATGGTAAGCTATATATATGGGATGTTACCTTAACATTAGAGATGGTTTAAGAATTTAGCTTATAATGGAAGACTTTGGTAAGCTAAATTTAGATTTTTTTTGGCAGAAAATTTAGATTTCTTTGAATATTCTCATTTTCTTAACTAAAGGGGGTGGTTTTTGGGGTTTATAACTCTCGGTCTCAAAATATGATTCATTGTTGGAGTTGCCCATCGATTATGATCTCCAATTCATTCAAAAAAAAGTTCAACTGTGAAAAGACCAGGTTCAGACCGTTAAAGGATATTGTAAAGACAATGCTGACCATGGATCGGACAGCTTTGAAATGCATAGAAATTGCTGTAAATTTCACCGGCAATTATCCCAACCATGAATGAACTCCATTAGATTACTACAAATGCCAATGATACAAGCACGCATTAACGTGTAGATGCCGTGCAGCAACACAGTATACATCAGATTGCACACTATAGATGTTACAAATCCCAAGATCAATAATCATATGATACACCAGTCGCGCCACAACCATGGAGTCTGAAAGTCTTCTTTTATGACTTGACATCTTTTAGGACACCCCCCTTTTCAAGCTCACCAACTAAATCCTTTAATGATGGAACTTTCATGGCTAATGTCCGATACAGTCGAGAATACCTAGCTCGAGTTCCATCTGCAGTCCTTGCCAAGGCAAGCACGCTTAGCGCCTCAGGGAGTTGGGAGAATACATGTTTCATCTCCTCGAGGCCCATATTCTCCAGAACCGAAGGTCTTGGGACAACCTTCACAATCTCACCACCTTTAGGCTCTTGAATCTTGGAATCTGCTTTGATAACTAATTCTGAATTTGAGTTTGCTCCACACTTGATGATGAATGGGGTTGTTGAGCCTGTATTGAACTGCAGGACATTCCATTGGGCCACATCAGTTTCAGTACCATATCCGAAATCTGTAGATGGTTTGCGAGCATGTGACTGTTCATGAAGATCATCATCTTCTTCAGGAATGAACTGTAAGCAACATAAAGTTAAAAGGGATGCAGCAAACAAAAAAGAACAATACATTGTAAGGAAAAAGAATAAATGCATCCCAAGGAAAAGATGAATTTGATATATCAGTTAAAAAGAGGCTCTTTTAACTTCAATACTCGTGTGAAAGTAAGGAATGCAAAAGGATCCATGATTCTATATGCATCTTGAACCCGTTCTTGTGTTCAAGCAACTAGATGAGTTTGTAATAAGCCCAATTTCAGTTCACTTCTGTTGTTCCAGTAATTACAGTTACTGAAACCTTACTTAGGTTGAGTGAACAGAGCAGGTCCAAAAAGAGTAATAAGATTCCAGATAGGAAAACCGCAATAGACAAACAATGAAAAACAATGATGAGAAAGTGACGGTGCAAAAAAAATTTGAGATGGCAATTTCCATATCCAATTTCTTTTTCTATCTTTTGTTTATTAATGACGAAATGTTTTCACTATCCAGAATTCTCCCTACAACGCATAGTGTAGCTTCCCTACCAGTCAAGCTCATCCATAGAGCCCCTTGTAACTCAATTGCCAAATTTGAAGAAGCATATTCAAAATATGTATATCTAATCATTCAGCAATTCACAGATACCTGAATCACATGATGAGCATCTGAAATTTGTTTTTGTGCACATGGATGATCAATCTCCAGAAGGGAAGGCATTCGTTCTGCAAGTTCATCTAGAGAAGCAAGCAATAGTTTTTTTTTACTCCTGCTCAAGGTGCTTACAGAGGACTGTCGCATTATGTCCTGTAATGACATATTATGAGTTGTCCTTTCCTACAATACCCCAAATCAGTAAGGAAAACAAGAAAACTGCAAGGAGGCAAACCTTGACTTGCTTCACTATGCCATCAAGAGAAATGAGAGATGCTAATCGTGCATCTTCAGCAGCAGTAGAGGGATTCTGGATAGGCGGACCTCCATCTTCCAATGTCAATAAGGCTACATCACTTCTTATTTGTTGCAGAATCTGATAAAACCATAAATTAGCATAATATCTGAGAATTGGTTTGTCAGAGACTAAAATAGAATAACAGAGGTACAGTAATAGAAATTATATCATTTTTCCTGGTTAGGTTGTTTTCATTTCAAAATGTGCAGATATAAAAGACTACCTTTCTCCTTTTGTGATCAACTGACTCAAGAGCTGATCGCAGTTTCGCAACTTGTGCCGCATCTTCTGCTCCTTCTGATGCCAATGTCCCAGCAATGTCCTAAAATACAAAAAGAGAAATTGAAACGACAACCAATAACTCATTGATAGAGATTCCGCAGGCGTATATTATCAAAGAAATAATTCAGCCCTCACACATTTTGATGGACCAAAAAAAGTAAACTATATCAGCAAAAAACTCAAGAATGCTATCTACCTTCAAGTGCTGCAACTGAGAACTATAAACCCGCTTCGAATACTCAGATAGAAGTTGACCAAGAGCATCTGTATTTGGAGGAATTGCAGCACCAAGTCCAGCCATCCAACCATCCATTATTGCAGTTGAAAGAAGTTCCAATTGACCAGTTGCGCCTCCTGATGCGTCATCTCCCGTAACAGAGAGAAAGTCAAAATGCTCTGCAAGCCAGGATCTGAGTTGGCGCTGCAGCTCACCGGCTGGTGTATGAACAAACAGAGCAGCAAGAGCTTTATTTCCAACTGCAAAAATTTTCGCTTCCTCATTTATTTCCCTGAGCTTTCCTGCAGTTATCTGGTGCCGCGGAGAGTCCTGTACATTTAAGCGCGTAGAGCCACATCTTATAAACCAATTCTAACAAAAGAGAACTGTAAAAGCCAAGTGCAAAACTGTTATGTGTAATATGGTAATAAAAAAACAGGAGTATCCAAGGACTTTAACAGAAGAGAGTACAACAATCTTCTCCCCTAATTCTTTTTATTGGCTAATCCTGTGGTCTGACTTCTGTCTGTGTTGGAAGAATTCTCTCCAAAGCCAGGAGAGAGAGAGCGAGAGACAGAGGCAGAGAGAGATAGAGAGACCGCAACTTATAGGAGCTACCTGATCAAGTCCGCGTATCTTTGATACAACAGATGAGAACTTGGACTTTTTTTCTGGCTTTAGATTCACTTTGAACCCTTGGACATGCACATCAACATAGCTCACAGGAGATCTTCCAGGGCTGCTACCCCTACTGGAGCTTCTACTACGTCCAGTATTAGCCTTCTCTAGAAAATTCTCAACAGGAGAAACCTATAAATAAAAAGATGGAAATACAGTAAGAACTAAATCATATGCAGGAGAAGAACAATATAGCAACAAAGTGAAAATTCACATGTCTTATTTCATTACCTTGATGGACTGCAGCTCTGGTGATCTAGCAAGCAAAGATCTAATATACAAAATTCTAACACGGGATACAAGCATGGTATCCATTACCCGCTGCGGTTCCATTTTACGAATAAAAGAGAAAACAGCATCTCTTATTTCAGCAAGTATTTCATGCTCCCTAGAAGCCCCAGCTTTAATTACTGCAGCCAGAACCTGTAAGAGAGATTACATGAATAATAACGAATAACCAATATGAAAACTAGATGCAGCGTGTTCGCAGAATTGATCAAATAATCATCCTGACCAAGCCAATCAAGTTGGTGCTAACGTTTCTTATTGGTTGATATGTATCTTTTGGTTAACGGAAGTTAAATATGACAAAAGTTAACAATTAATATCTCATATTAAAACATTATGACACAACCATTATCATTGCACATTATCATAAATGAAACAAATAAAGCCAATGACCAACCTACCAGCATCAAAAGTTTGTTTGCACCATCTGAAATAGCAGCAAGACTGTCATGTTGTTCAGGGTCAAAATCATTCAAGGCAGAAGTTAGATATTCTCCTGCAGGGGTAGTTTTGACTTTCTCGAGCCCTGATTTCACCAGGGCAACTGTACCATCAGTTTTATCTGCAGTAACTGCTAGTGATGAAGGAACTTCCATCGACTGCCCTCTACTATCATTCCTGTTTTAAAGCAATCAAAAGAAAGTTTAGTAAAAAAAAAGTTAATTCTTTGTAGGAGATACAAACTGTTAAAAAGTAAATTATAAGACAGTATATACACTGAAGTATCACCTCACAATGTCCCGAGACTGAACATTTAGCAGCCCCTTTGATAATGGACTTGACAACTGAGAGAAAATTACATAATCAGAATTCTTGAAAAATCCTAAATCTCACATCCAACCAAAAGAAATTAATGTGCACACAATTTATCTGAACCACATGGCATCAGAAGTAAGGGAAAAAATGTAAACATACTTTCCACAAGATGTCATATCAGAGATGATGAAAGTTCATATGACATCCGGTTTCTGTTATTAAAACTTTTCATTTATCTAACGGCATAAAGAAATACATATTAATACATGAAATAGCTACCAATGAAGTCAGAGACGCTTATGATGAAACAAGAAAGTCCATGTATGCAACAATAAGGACATCAGATGTGAATTGACAAACAAACGGGATAGAGGGCAGGGCGACAAGAGTAACAACATAATGATGTAGCACAGTAGCAGATACATAGGTCTGTGTGTGTGTGTGTGATTTGCAACTGTATAATAAAATGTCCTCCAAATTATTTTAATGGAATAGAAGAAACCTGTGGTGGTGCAGCCAAAGATGCTTTCTCTGTTAATCTATCGAACAACTTTTCATTTTCTTCATGCAACCTCTGAAGAGAGAGCAAAGTCATCATCCAGAACCAACCAGAACAGTACGAGCATACTAAATAAAGAGACCACATTTTGATGCACAGATGAAATACCGTGAATGAAATAGGAGACTGCTACACGACACAACTATTTGTTCCAAGGGACTGCAGTTTTTAACTTTTTATGAGTCAATCTAATTTGAAACAAGTACAAGAAAAACAAAACCAGAGGTAAGAGACCAGATACATGGCTATAGAATGGATAATACATGGCTACTCTCTGATAAATCCATATAACTGCAATACGTGCCCCTTTCTGATTCATTGTATTTCGAACACAGATAGGATGGGTAATACATAATCGAGCCCATTTACAATTTCTTCTTCTTTTCAGTACCTAGAATTCCTCAAAACACACTTCACAGACCAGGATCAGAAATGAACTGAGACCTCCTTTTAAACCCTATCGTAGGAGATACGAAACTATAGAAAATAGAAAGGTAGATACAGTGAGGGTGTCTGAAATGCACATAACATAGGAGCAAACCGTGGCCTTAAAGGTTCCTACTAACCCCTCATTGTCTGGCCCATTTACAGAAAAAGATACTACAAATATAAGAGGCCATGTTTGGATGTCTTGACGATCCATGATCACTGAGTAACTAGCATTATTTTACACAGAAAACATATAGAATTACTGTCAAACAGCATACCTCTATTAATGCATCCCGTTTTTTAAGCTCCTCTTCCAGTTTCTTAGTTACCGGCGGAGATTCCATGTCATCCCCAGTTGCCTTGGAATTTGAGAGAATTGCAGAGCCCAGTTCTGAGCCTAATGTTAACCGGCCATTGCTGGAATGAAGAGCTTCATTGAGTTTGGATTCAATACTCTTAACTTTGTCCTGAACCAGCAGTTAAACTTAAAGAACACCATACAGTGCAACCTTGCAAACTAATATTTCTTGATCGATAAAATAATTAAAATATAAAACTGAAACTTCCATACAAGTGATGTAATTATAGATCCATTCATTCAACTCCTTTTAACAATGCAATGAAATTGAATGTCAAAACATGTTCATTCCACTTGACAATAAAAAAATGCCACCGTTACTTTAATGAGAAAACCACATGCAGCAACATACATCTATAATTATTTTAACTATGATTGGGCCGAATTCATACAATGTTGAACAATAGCAAACAAAGCCCAACTGCTGACGCCACAGTTTTTTTTGTACAGTAGTTGAAGGCGAATATTAAACTCTAACAGAAGTAAATGAGAATAATAAGCAGACATAACCAACCTGCAGAGCCTGAATCGTAGAATCTCGTTGTTCAATCTGTATCTTTTGGTCTTGCTCTACCTGTAACAGTTGAGCAACTTGGTTTCTAAGCTGTGCGTTTTGTTCCCTTTCTATCTTTTGCTTATCCGCAAGCATAATATTCTCTGACTGCATCAAATGAGAATATTAACCAGTTTAGCAACTACATGATCAATAACAAATTAAAGAAGATGGAAAAACACTAACAACAAAATAATTAATAGACTACTTCAATCAACTTTAAAGAAGTTCATCAACTGTAGTTGCTGAACCAAGAAGCCAGAATGCATTAAGATTAGCTATTAATCTTGAACATCTTCAAAATTTTAAGAAAGTAAGCAACTGAGTTGGGAAGAAATTTTTTTGACTTCCAGTGACATTTAAAGCAGTCTTTATTTTATCTTTAAGAAAGAAAAAAAGGGAACATGACATGTAGATAAACATGAATGATAAGTTAACAGTAGACATGAGGCCCACTATTAAGAGAAACAAACAGCATAAACCAGAAAGCTAGACCAAATGCAGTTACTAGCAACCAGTAACATGTCAATTTGAAAACCTTGGGAAATTACACAACCTTTAAATCCGACTGTAGTGTATAAGAAACTTTCCACGCCTTCTGGACTTCATTGAAGAGCAAGACACACTGATCATTAGCATCCTTCAGTGCATGTTTAAGTGCCAAAACCTCTTGTTTCAGATCTTGACATTCTTTTTCTTTTTCATACAACTCCCTGCGTGCATCATTTGCCTACAAGAGCAATCACATATTCAGTATCAAAAATCGATTCATAATCTTTGCACATATCAGTGTGTTAACTGGTACAAACTCAAGAAGTAAATTGTCTTGAAGGAATCATGAACTAAGCATGTTTATATTGGGACTCCAGGTTTAAATTGATGAACTGCTTAGTTCTGTACCAAGATTGAATTAACTTTTTTGTATCATTTTAATCACTTGACAAACTTCTAACATCAATAACTCAAGTCCAGAGACAGAAAGATAAATATGATAAATAAAAAGAGAAGAACTCACTGTATCTCTCCATTTCTTAATTGTATCACGATTACCAAGGCTAAGAACAGCATTTCGAGCTCTAGAAGCAAAATTGAGGGATGATAATGTCTCCGCCAGATTCAATGCATTTGGACAGATGTTAACAATCATCAGAGTTTTTGAACTTCCACCTGCAGAAGGTTTACACCATGGTCAATCTGAGACAATAATCATCAAACCAGGCAACCAGAAAAGTAAATAAAACAATTTTTGTTACTATTGCTCTTTCATCTCAGAATGATATAGGACCAACAGTTATAACATAAATGTCAAAACAGCTGTGGAGTAAGGTGGTTTAGTAATAAAGAAAAAAAGGAAATAGGATTACCTAGTGAGTCTGCAAGTACTTTAGTGAGCACTGAATTTTCATAAGGAATAGCATCCTTTTTCGAAGTCAAAGAAGACAATACATCTCCCAATCTGCATGCACAACATCAAATGCAATTGAGTACAGGAAAACAGGATTAAATTAGAAGCAACGACATTTTGTACATTATACAACAGATGCAGTGTTCATGCAAAAACTCAGCATGGGCTAAACAAATTTAATATTTGTTGCAACAAACAGAAAACTCTTATTATCATTGAAACATACGCTGAAAGTGATTTCATGACATGCAGCAAGTCCGTCACACGCTCACTGCTATCATCTTCAGCAATTAAGCCTTCACTTCCAGCTAAGTCAACCATAGAGAGCTTGCTGTATGTATTTTCCCCAGTGATCAAATTATTATAGTATATATGTATTGTGATGACCCTGAGAATAGAGAAACAAGAAATCCACCTCAGATATGTAAGGTTATCTGAAGTATACCAAAAACTAAACTGCTATTACTTTATACATGAAGTCTAAATATACAAACTTTGGTACTTACAAATGAGAAACGTTGAACTTTAAAGGATCGGTTCCTCGTCTCTGAAATGCAGCTTTCAATACTTTAGAGAAGTCCAGTGGGTTATCAACTTTTTCCTGGACAAGTTCTACAAAAAAATCTGGAGACCCCATGCGAATCTTTGGCAAAGCATCTCTTGATTCTGAGAGTAAATCCCTAACCTAAAATAACAATGATAGATTCAAATCAAAACTACGATGAGAACACCATGCTCGAAAACCATTTAGATGAACCAGAAACCAGTATATGTTTGTTAGAACTACACACCTGTTCATTGTAGAGTTCAAAAACTGTAACAGAGAACTTGAATCTAGAAGTAGAAGTTGTATCAGAATTGGCCAAATCAAATAGCTCCTCGAACGAACGAGCATATAAACCACGGTCATGGCTAGACCCTTCCTGGAAATTGTCAAAGGCGGCCAAATATCATTTAGTTGTTTTTAAGTGAATGTGAAAGAATTGAAACTACTCCTGATTAAAAATGAAATGGGCAAAAAGTGTCAATACAATATTATAAAATTATGTCTTTCTATATGAAAGATGAAGAAGGGATACTTCACTGGGCTTTAAGGTTCATTCAATGGTCAAGAATCACTTTTAATTTGTTTCAAAAATCTGTTACATGATTTATAAATTTCAATCGTTTCTTACAGGAATTTTAGAATAGACTTCTGAAGTTATAAGACCTTGATAGCAATATAGCAGTCTATGATGGATCACATGTTGACATAGACACACAGAATTATACATAATGAGACAACAACGCTCAGAAAGAAAGAGTGAGGAAAAGAGAGTAACCATAGTGTGTGTCTTTCCTGAGTTGGTTTGCCCATAAGCATAGATGGAAACATTATATCCATCGAATGCTGATTGCACCAACGGCTGAACGTCACGGAAAAGTTCAGCTGACAAACAAAATAATGACAGATATTTTAGAAACACACGTAATATAACACCGGAGTATATGAATATATGTATATATGATGTAGGACAATAACAATGTGAAGGAGAAAATAATGAAAGAATAAAAGGTTTTCTCACCTTGTCCAACATGAGGTCCATAAACTCTATCAAGTTCAAATTCCTTCTTAGGGTTGGCCAAGGCTGCATCACCAGTAGTGACACGGATATTGCATTCATCTGGATATTCAACAACTGAGGGACCTTCATCCTCAAATAATGGTCTTGTACGACAATATACTTTAATGTTCCCTGGAATTAAAAATGCTAATTAAAACCGACTGCCACATTTGAATTTTGTAACTCTGACTACCCTTAACAACTTAATGAGAAAAAAATGCAAACACATGTGTTTGTTCGAGTGTGTGCGTCTCCAAATGAGAGAGAGTTCCAAAAGCAGAAAACTCACAGAAGATGAGTACCTTTGGCTGTCAATAAGTCATTGAACAACCTTCTCTTCTCATTGATCAGCGGAGCGAATCTAGCCTCGGTTTCCAGCGCAAACTGATCTGAAATTTTCCAGCACAAACTTTCACCACAGCATTAAAAACCTCACAAAAAGTAATACGAAGAGCAACAACCTTCATCCTTACCTAGCTTTCGGGTTTTCGCAGCAAGAACACCAAGATACCGTGTAACTCTTTCGAGTTTCGCATTCGAATACTCACTCAACTCACTCGCTTCTTGTCTCAGCTCCAAGTAATCCTCTTTCGCAAGCTGTCCAATCAAATCAAACACTATAATCTTCAATAAAACAGCTCACCGAGCTCAAATGCCTGCTCAATTTCAAAATGCAGTTCAACAAAACCACTAATCATCTCGATTAACCAAAACCGTCATACCTTAACTTTATCCTGAAGCTTCTGAAGCTTCGTCGCCACGGACTGGTTGGAAAGCTCGGACTGAGCCAACGCCGTGGCCGCCGAGATCGAGTACCTCCTCCCGGGTCTGTAACCGTCGTCGTTGTCCGTCGTCGTCGTCGAGGAGGATGAGCTGGACCATTTCCGCGGCTCGAAGCCACTGACCTCCCAGTTCCACTTGCTCCTCTGCTCCGCCATTGTTGTAAAAACCTAGAGAGAATTTGGGGATTTCAAATTTCCCCAAATTTGAAATAGCAGAGGAAAATTGGCTCTGGTGGACCTAGAGAATTGGGATCATCTAAACTTTTTCAAGTTTTTTTTAAGTGCTTCCTTTTTTGATTTTGGGACATAGAAATGCAGTGGAGGTGGTGATGTGTCTGTGTTTTACAGACTGCCATCTGATTGGGTGGGAGGTGTGACGACGTCGTTTTGGTGTTTTTGGCAACATTTTGGGTCGCACAAGTCTTGTGCTTGGTATTAGCTCACGTATTTGATATTCTAGATAAGGCAGAGTGCAGGTGAGCGAGCATGTGTGGTGTGTACGTGGACTGTACATCATGCACAACTTAGCCATCATCAACACATTACAACATGTCTCTTCAGATGTGGGATAGTCGTGCGGAACGAAACGATGACAACGATCTGATCTTTAATGAATTAATCAAACGGATAGGATCAAATGGACATGATCAATTCATTAAAGATCAGACGGCTGTCGTCGTTTCGTCTCGCATGACTATGCCGCGCCTAAGCAAGTCTGCACATTACAATGGAGGGAAATTTGAAGCTGCTTTTAGATTGCTTCATAGGTCGGGCTTCAGTTTCTTAGCGGTTGAAAACTGCAATTAAAGAAGTTTGGGATGAATTAGTTTTATTCCACTCATCAGATACAAAGAGGATACATAGCTTATATACTAGCTACTACACCGAAACCCTAGGAGACTTCTTGTACAATAAGGAAACTCTAGATAAACTAAGTAACTATAGATACATATCTCTATTAACATCAATAAAAAAATCATCCAACTAATACTAGGATTAGTTAACTCTCTCCAAGATCCTTTACAGTTTTAATACTCCTCTTCAAGTTGGAATAGATAATGACATCCAACTTGTTAAGTAATGTCTCAAACTGAATGCAACTCAATGGCTTGATGAAGAGATCGGTTGGTTGGTCTTTAGTTCCAACATGGACCATCCCTCACTACTCCTTGTTGCATTTTCTCACGTACAACATGACAATCAATTTCGATATGTTTCATATATTCATGAAAAACCGGATTGGTGGCTATGTAAATGGCAGCCTGATTATCACAAAATAATCTTGTATGAGCTAGATTACGTACGTTCAAACCTTTTAAAATGTTTGAGCCACGTTACCTCACAGCAAGTACATGTCATAGACTTGTATTCAACTTCTGCACTTGAACGAGAGATTGTGCCTTGTTTCTTAACTTTCCATGAAATCGGTGAATTGTCTAGCATGATACATTATCCAGTAATAGATCGTCAAGTGTCCTTGCATCTTGCCCAATCAGCGTCACAAAATGCAGTGAGTTCTAATTTTCCTGTTGAATGAAGCAAGATACCTTGTCTAGAAGTGTCTTTAATGTACCGTAGAACTCGATAGGCTACATCCATGTGTGGTCGACGAGGTAAATTCATGAACTGACTTAGGATATGCACTGAATACACCAAGTCTGGTCAAGTGATAGTCAGATAGATAAGTCGTTCCACTAATCTCTTGTATTGTGATGGATCTTTCAATAGATCACATTCTCCCTGTGTGAGGGAAAGATTCTGGTCAACAGGAAACCGAGATGATTTTGCACCCAAATAGCCTGCATCTTCGAGCACTTCAAGGGCGTATTTTCACTGACATAACACTAGGCCTCTCTTTGACCTTGCCACTTCAATGCCTAGAAAGTACTGAAGCTGCCCAAGATCCTTCAATTTGAATTAGTTAGAAAGAAAGATCTTTGTGTCTTCGATGTCTTGGATACAATTTCCTACCAATATTACATCATCCACATACACTACGAGAATAGTGAACTTTCTTCCTCATGCCCGTACAAAAAGAGAATAGTATGACCACGACTGATGAAAACCTGCATTCTTAAGAGCAGTAGAAAGCTTAATAAACCATTGTCTCGAGGCTTGCTTTAGTCCGTATAAACTCTTGTGAAGCTTGCACACATAATTCTCCCCATTTCCTCAAAATCCAAGAGGAATATGCATATAGACTTCTTCGGCAAGATCTCTATTCAAGAAGGCATTATTGACATCAAGTTGATGGATATGCCAACTATTGATGGAAGCAAGACCGAGCAAGGTGCACAATGGTGAGCTTGGCGATCGGTGTAAAGGTCTCTCGATAATCAACTTCGGCTATCTAGCTGTAACCTTTAGCAACAAGACAAGCTTTGCATCTCTCAATTGTGTCATCATGATTAAACTTGAGCTTGTAAACCCATTTGCAGCTGATGACACGTTTATTTAGCGATAAAGGCACTAAACTCTATGTTCTGTTAGATTGTAAAGCCTTAATCTCAACTTGCATAGCATGTTGCCATTCTGGAACTTGTACTGCCTGCGAATAAAAAGTGGGCTCTTTAAGGAGAATGAGTTGAGTGCTAAAAACACGATGAGAAGGTGATAAACGATCATAAGACAACACATGAGCAAAGGAGTAGTACCTGACGTCGGAGCAGATGATGGGAAACTCTTGGAAGGTAGCGCTGTCTCGACATGAAAGTCTTGCAAGAACGTCGAAAGTTTTATGGGATGGGAAGAACGACGAGGAACGGAAGGTGTGGTGTTGGGAGCCGAGATATGAGGTGGAAACTCGATGAGGGGAGAGAGGTTAGGATGAAGCAGTGGAGTCCACTAGGGTCAGGAATGGAGATGACATTGAATACATGTTTGAAGGTGGGGTGAGGACTGGAGGACTGTTGGAATTAGTTGTGGTTTGTGGTTCGACACTAAAGGCAGTCTCCAACATCCTTTCTTGCGGCGGAAGTAAAGTGTTGTGTGATAGAGAGGAAACCCTACCCGATCCTGAAACCCAAATGTCATTGGAAACCCTATAAACCCCAAAGTCTTAAGATGTAATCCTAATTGAATTAGGAATGTGTGTAGCGGTGTAAGGGAATTCAGTTTCGTGAAAAAGCACGTCCCTGGACACAATAACTTGCTCGGTTTCTTTGTTGTATACCCGGTAACCTTTTATGCCCTATGGGTAGCCCAAAAAGATGCATTTGTGAGCCCTTGATTCAAATTTGGCTGGCTTGTTTAGGTGTGAGGAAGCAAAACAAACACAACCAAGGACTTTGAGGTGAGAATATCTACGGCTCCCGCTCCAAATCAACATGTCCATATGCTTCCTATTCGCCGACCATCTCTTTCTATCTCTCCGACTAGTGGTTCAAGTAGCTCGTCGTCTAGGGGTACAAATGTCGCCGTCTCACATGTTCATGCCCGAGAGCATATCTGCCATACCCAAAACCGATGAGCGGGAAGTGCCTCTTCCAGGACAGCTTAGTTTTATTACATCGCAATAAGGATACGTCTATTTGCCGTTTAATACACCTCTTCTTAGTGTGAGGGTAACAAACACATCGACGTCATAATCAGGTAATTATTATATAGCTTGGTTAATTAATTTATAACTTATGAATAATTTGTATATTAATTGGGTGCTTCTTGTTTTAATCTTTTTATTTTGTTTTTATGTGACAAACATCAACGGTAACAAAAAGAAGACTAGAGGCTCCGTTATCGGCACGGGTCTTGACAAGCATGTCAAGACAACGAAAAAGTTGTCATAGAGACGACAGATGATAGAGCGGTGAAGTTGGAGAGTAAGACGAGGCTCTACAACGGACAAGTAAGATCTGTCATATGGGACATAGTCCCTTTTTCTATGGGGAGAGTGGTCATCGGTGCCATAGTGTGTGAAAGACATGGTGAACAATGCTATATCGGTGAGTTAGTTAAATATTCATTACGTATTTCAAGTATTATTAATTAAGTACTAATATTACATGTGTGGTTTGATGTTCCAGAGCACCTAAAATCCACATGGGCAAATGACACTTAAGGAAAAATGTAGTTATTGTTATAATTTATATATTGAGATATATTTTGTTGATAATATACCTTCACTTTCTAACATTCTTGTTGCATGTATAGATACAAGGAGAGAAAAAATGAGCTCAATAAACACTGGAAGACGCATGACAACGATCATTCTAGTACCCCTAACGAGTTTATGTATAGAGAGTACGAGTGGATGTGGCTTCTGGTCCACTTCAACAACCTAGAAAATAAGGTATGTAAATCATATTTGTGTGTTACTTGTATCATGTTTGACAAAATTAGTTCATTAATATTTTTTAATATTTGTTTATCCTACAAGGCTATTTCTGGAATAAACGTGGCAAATCGGAGGCACAACACGAATAACCATCATGCTAAGTCTAGACCGTTTGTAACTTGGATGGTGAAGGCGAGACAACAAACAAAAATCAACCCGTTCGTGTGGACATAGTCAACCTGTAAGTTAATAGATTTATATTTCAGTGATTACAAAGTAGTATTATACAAGCAATGAAGTTCCATGATCATGCACGGATAAATATGTGAACTTTGTTTTTTGGTCTGAGGATATCAATATCAATGATTCTGTATGCACCTACATGCATATACACACAAATAATGAATATGAAAATTTAAACTTCTTGATATATTTCAATTGGTACCTGTTTTATGGATGATATTTCTGGTTATTTTTCTATCCGCCAGTGCTTCCTTTTTGTTCCTTTTCTGCGTTATATGATTGATAGAGATGAAAGATAGAAACTGATATCGTGTTTTGGTGATCCAACAGTTTTGATTTGTTAAAAGATTGGGTTACTGAGTTTTGTTTCTGATGGGAAAGAAGAAAATTGGGTAAGTGGTTTGCGATTTCTGATTTCATTTTTATATTCTTGTACTAATCGATTTGGGTTCGATGCACTGATTTGAGTTTCGATTGGGTGTTTTCTTTTTTTTGTTCCTTCAATCTTGGTTTTTTTGGGTATGTACATATTGTGCTGATCGAAGGAGACTTCTGAACCCATAGATAGCGGGCAGATACGAATGTGGGTTTCCTTCTTATTCTTTGCTGCTTTTTCTTTCTTTCTTTTAATCAGAGCATCAGTTTTTTTTGTTGTAATCACGTATTAGTATACTGAACTAAAAGATTGCAGATTAACAATAAGTCTGTGAGACAAACTTTCTGTTTTCTCAATATTGGCTAACATCTGTTACTTTTTTCTGATTCTTAATGAATTACACTGTTGGTATTAGCATTAAGTTTATTATGCTTCTTTTGGTTTCAGTTTCAGTTTGTTCTTGGAATAACAAATATCAAAGCAGTACATAGTATTGGTAATTTTGAATCTAAGGCAGGAAGTTATAGATTAGAAGCATGTGCAGTTCATTTGTATAAACCATTGTCAGCTGTGGTATTCATCAGTCTGTTTTGCTATGTCCTAGTCTATTTGCGACTTTGAATTAGATTATCCCCCTAAACTAATTGATGTTACAGGTAACACAAAGCTATATCCACAACACTGTAGATATGAGTTGATCATAGTTTCTGGGTAAATTAGATCATGCCTAATCTTAGTTGTCGATTTGTATTTCAGTGATTACAAAGTTCTATGATCATGCACAGATGAATATGTGAACTTTGTTCTTTGGTCTGACTTCTATGTTTTCTTCTTAATTGCTTCTTAATTATTTACTTTTGCTTGATTTTGTAATTATAGATGCTTTCCCCAGATGATGTTTATTTACAACCATCTGATGCTTATTAAAAAAATTACAAATTTGGCATCTATTTTTGTGTATGTTAAGCTAGATATATTTTTTTTCTTTTGTGTATCACTTTCAATCTTCCCAGCTTCCTCTTTTCATTGCATCTTATTTGTCAACATGGAATATAGTCACACATTTTGATCATGCAACCGTTCTGGATACTATACTACTGAGGAAGAAGGAAGCCGTTTATGGGTTGCTTTATTAGTGAGGAATGAAAAGCAAGAAGGTATTTTTATTTTAGTATACTTTCTCAGTCTTACATTTTATTCTACTTATGGTTAATGTATTAACTGTAGGCCAATTATGGAGTATCATTTTCTAGGCTTGTTGTTTCTTTTAAACAAATAAACAAGAGCAACCATAACTTTAGCTTTTCTACCTTCCATGCTAGGTTGTTAAATCCAATTAAAAACTTAAGAACAAAGCAGGTGGTTGCTTTTTTTTCTTGGGGTCAGGACAAAGATAAACTTATGGAATATAGATTTTAATTGTTGTCTATATTATTTCTAGCTTTTAACCATTTGAAGTTACATCCTATTCTTATTAGTTGAAAATGTATTGTTTTTCAATATAGAGATCAACAAGGGTGCAGATGGAAGGTCCGGAAGCTAATTTTCTCTCATTTCATCTATATTATGCTTTTTGCGTGTTGCAGTCAATCTTTGATTGGGTGTTCCCCTCCCCTTCATTATCAGCTGATCAGGTTTTTGTTTATGTTGCAGTCTGAGACTTCATTGATCGTTTTGGATCAATTTCAAGTGAATTGTTGGCTGATTCAACATTCTTCTGTTTATTGTACACATAAACACTAGTGAATTGTTGGCTGATTCAACATTCTTCTGTTTATTGTACACATAAACACTAGTGAATTGTTGGCTGATTCAACATTCTTCTGTTTATTGTACACATAAACACTTTAATGTCTGTAGACAATAAATAGCTTTCCTATCATCTCAAATCAATACTGGCGCCTATCATTTTTCTTCTAAAAGTTTTATTGACTTTCCAAAAATACAGTTTGGACCTCAATTTAGGAAGTTTTGTGTGAAGTTAATACTAGGTTCAAATCTCTGACGTTGGTTTCAGATAATAATGGTTGTAATTGTTGTTCGGCATTGAGGTGTTAGTCTCTTTGTCATTGATAGGTGACTAATCGTATCAGATACAATACTGAGGCGTGTTCTTTTTTCTCTTTTAAAAGACTTACTGACATTTGAAAAATGAGCAGGTCCCTTCATGTTCTGCATACTTTCAAAATTTAAGAAGATTTTGAGAGACCTTGAGATTGAGAGCCCTTATCCCAAACAATGCTTTCAAACTACTATATCTAAGACAATTTTTATATGTAGTTCAGCCACTTATTCTTTCTGTTTCATAAAGATTGTTACAATAAATACCGATAAGTTTGTATAGTATACAACTTAATCTCGGAATCAAACCAATACGTGAAAATTTTTTGTTTTATCTTTTTGTCTAACCTTCTTTCTCATATTGATGGTGTTTGCGTTAACAACAAGCTTGGCTTCTCTATTTACTTTCAATCTTTATTTTATTTTAATTTCAACACCGTTAGTTGAACTTTTATTTCAAGCTTCTGATTTTTTTTTCAATTTGTAGGTTTCGGTTGAGGCTACTAAAATTCGATTTCTCTGTATGTGCTCTTTCAAAATTTGTTACTCAGGTGTGTTCTTGCACTCTCCAATTCAGCTTCCCTCTACTTTCAACTTTTTCGATTTCTGTCTTTTTTTAATTTTTTTATTTAACTCAAGTTTGCTTCTGCATCCTTGCATGTGATATTATCTAGAACATCTTTAATAGAGAACAGAATGGTAATATCATTTCTGATCTTTTCATTCATATGGTACAATAGTTTATATAGTTGAAGCACTATCTATTGCAACACTAATATGATTTATTGTGTAGCAGCATAATTGTGGTTCTCTCAGAGCATATGCAGCGGTGGTAAGAGTAGCACGAGCAGAGAGGAGGGAGACGGGCCCTGCAGCGGCGACCGCTCGTTGACCGAGCTAAAATGCTCTTGCACGAACAATCTTTGCTCGCTCGAGAGCACGAGCAGAGGGAGGAGCAGCACGAGCAAAGGAGCACCGCTGCAGATGCTCTCACCTGAGAGCCTTTCTAATGAGGATCTTTAAGTTGAGGACTTTTGAATTAATTACTTGTTAGACTAACTTTTTTGATCAAAATTTGACATCTTAACTGTTGAAGTTGTAGATTTATATAAGTAGATCAATCATACAAAATTTCAGCCAAATTGGTGATCGTTAAGTACTAGTTTTAGATCAAATCAATGGACGAACCAAATCTGTTAAACATGAATCGTTCAAGTTCATAATTGGTAAATCACAGTTATAAATGTCTTAACGATTTTCAATTTAGTTGAAAATTTACAGAAATGATCTACTCATAAATAATTATAAAATGAACGGTTAAGATGTGGATATAAAATCGAAAAGCGAAATAAACTGAAAAGTCCTCAACTGATCTTCAACTTAGAAATCCTCACTAGAAGGACTCCCTCTATCACCTTACCTACTTGACCATTATTCTGATTGTTCATTTTAGATTTATAGGTGTGTTTGTTATCAATGTCAAAAGACCAGTATCATTCTATTCTAATAAGGAGATATGTGTGATTTGAGAGAATTATATTAGCAATTAGTATTAGTCAAACTATGGCATACATAATTATATAGACATATAGATATGTTTTTGGATATAGATATATTCTTGGGATTGCATCAGTAGGATTTGATGCTGTGCGTGAATAAATGAAATTTACTACAAATCTATCAAATGTATCAAAATTATGCACCAGAATTCAAATTATTCTTTAGTTATTGTCTTTTATATCAGACTATCAGATGTTTAATGTCAATTTCTATGCAAGTTCTTTTAGTGCACTACAAGAAAAAGGTAATTGGGCGACGAAGAGAGCCGAAACAGGGTGACGAAAGAAAATTTCGTCGCCTAAGAAGAGCCTTAGATGACGAAAAAATGTGTCGTCGCCTAAGATCTAAAAATCGTCGTCTAAGGTAAACTTTAAAGCGACGAAAACTGAAATCGTCTCCCAATGTCATTCCTTCGTCGCATAAGGTCCATTTTTGGGCGACGACATGACGTTTCGTCGCCTAAAGCCTAACTGTCGTCACCTAAGAATGACTCTCTTAGGCGACGATAGATTTGTCATTGCCTAAGGTCCGAGAACGTTGAGCGACGATTTTTTTGAACTTTAGGTGACGAATTTTTCCGTTTCATCGCCTAAGAGTCTTTATATTCCCAGATTTGGACAGCAACTCACTCGGAAAAAAAAGGAAAGAAAATTTCGGGTGTTGTCGAAATCTGTCCATATATACTCAGTTTGTGAAGCTATATATAGGTGTATATATATATATGTTGTTTTTAAGTTTTATTTGAGTTGAATTGATAGACTTTGGATTTTATTGTGTTGATAAATTGATTGATTTTGAGTGTATGATTTAGTTGATCGATTAATATTTTGAGTATGTTGATTGATTATGAATTAGTGTTCGATGTAGTTGCATTAATTGGTTGATATATTTTTACATTTTGATTAATTAATTTTATATTGAATATATATATATATATAAGATGATGTTGTTATTAATTAATTTATAATATTGTGTTGATGTTATGAAGTTGTTGATGATAATTTTGTGATATGATGAATGTGTATATATATATATATTGTTGATATATATTATGTAATTATTTAGTATATATATATGTTAATTAATTAGTTTATATATGTAAGAATATTGTTATGTAATTAATTAATAATTAAGTATATATATGCATGTGTTAATTAAATAATTTGTTGCATGTAGTATATTATTATATATATATATATATATATAAATGAATTTGATTGAGATTTTATGTATATATGAAATTTAATTAATTAATTGTTATATATATAGATATTTATATTTTGTGATATTTTCAGGATATGGATAAGAGTTAGATTTCGCTTCCAAGATGGGACAGAAGATATGCTAAAGGAGTTTTAAGTTTTGTGCAATATGCGTTGGACAATGCTGGCGGGAGTACACTTTTTTATTGCTCGTGCAAGAGATATCAGTGTCGCGGTGAGATGCATCGATTTCCGATGGAGACAGTATGGGAGCACCTGAAGAATAACGGATTTTGGGACAGTTACACATGTTGGATATATCACGGTGAAACATCATCAGGGGGGCTGCATGATCATGGGCAGTTTTATGAGAGGGGCGGTTCATCAAACGATCCAACAACAGCCTTCATCAACTACATGTTTCCTCATGAGAGCGGTGCATGCGCTCAAGGACAGTATATTCCTGAGGCGTTGGTGCAAGCCGTCCCTAGAGCTGTCAACACTGCTGGTATTGACAAGTACAACAAACTGCTTGCTTTCCAACATACCCCTTTGTACCCCGGTTCTAAGAAGACCGTTATTGAGTATGTGATGGAGGTGATGCAGATCAAAGTTGAGGAAAAATCGATCGTGAAGGCTGTTGATAGGTATCTACGATACGCTGCTTCGTTGCTGCCAAACGGTTATCGTCATCCCACCACTCATCATAAGGTCCGTCGTATCTTGAAAGATCTCGGGCTTTCCTACATCAAGATCCATGCATACAGATATGACTGCATTCTGTCCTGGGGTAAAGATGCAGACGAGAATGACCTTGAAGGCCTTCATCGTTGTCTGGTATGTGGGACCGACAGGTATAAGCGAACTTCTGCAAGCAACAGGAAACCTAGAGAGGTACTTCGGTATTTCCCGTTGAGGGATAGGCTGGAGCGGTTGTACATGTCTTCACACACAGCCAAAGCTATGAGATGACACGCTGAGAGGGAGTTGCATGATGAAGATATCATGATACACCCTGTTGACGGGGAGGCTTGGAAGCATATAGACAAGGAGTTTCCTCATTTAGCGTTAGAGGTCCGAAATGTGAGGCTTGAGCTGTCATCCGATGGGTTCAACCCTTTTGGAAACATGAGTCTTCAATACAGTATATGACCGGTGATTTTGGTACCTTACTACCTTCCTCCATGGATGTGCATGAAGAAGGAATACAACATGTTGACCTTGTTGATTCCGGTGCCCGGTTATCCAGGGAAGTGTCTCGATGTGTATATGAGACCGATGATTGAAGAGTGTAAGTTCCTTTGGGAGGTTGGTGATCCCACTTATGACTCCTACAAGCAGAAGATGTTCCAGATGCATGTCATGGTTGTTGGTACCATCAGTAATTTTCCTGCACGTGGGATGTTGTCGGGCAGCGTTGTTAAAGGATACAAGACTTGTCCAGAGTGCCTTAGCGAGGAGGGGAGCAGCAGTCATTGCAATAAGATAATCCGGATGGGTCACCGTACTCGCCTTCCACATAATCACCTATGGCGGGAAGATACCGGGGCATTTGATGGGACCATAGAAATAGGTGTGGTGCCGCATAGTTGGACGGGGGAAGAAATTTTAGCAGTGCTTATTGAGTATGATTTTAAGCGGCTCAGCAATCATCCCGACATTGTGGCCTCAATACCTGAAAGACCCGACAGGTACAAATTCTGGACACATAAGAGCATATTTTAGGAACTCCCGTATTAGAGTAAGTTATTGATCAGACATTACCTATATGTGATGCACATAGAGAAGAATGTCTGCGACAGTGTGGTGGGTACAATGCTCAACTTGGAGAGGAAGACGAAAGACGGTCATAAGGCACGCATTGATCTTGAGAATATGAAGATAAGAAAACATTTTTGGTTGAAACATGGGCAGAAAAAGATGCCTCAGGCTCCTTACACCATGAAGCCTGATCAGAAGAACCAAATCTTCAGGTGGTTGACTTGTGTGAGGTATCCTTCAGGCTATGCAGGAAATATAGCTAACTGTGTGAAATTCCTGGATAATAAGATGTACGGCTTGAAGAGCCATGACTGTCATATCCTGTTACAACGTCTCCTCCCTGTTTTCATTCGACCGTTCCTCAATAGTCAGGTAATTTTTTAATTTTTAAAGCTAAATTGGTTAAAATTTAATGGTCAATTGGTTAGTTAAAAAATTTGTGTTGGATTTGATGGTAATTTGTGGTTTGTGGCTCTCGTCAGGTGGTAGAGCCGTTAGTAGCGTTGGCAAGATTCCTACAGAAGTTATGCACACGGGAAGTGAAAAAAATCCGACCTCCGGGAAATGAGAGAGGACATCATTTATATCATGTGTAAATTTGAGAGGATATTTTCTCCTAATTTTTTTGATATCATGCCTCACCTGATGATCCATCTTCCTGAGCAACTGCTGCTTACCGGTCCAGTACACTTCATTTGGATGTATCCCATGGAAATGTACGTTTTAATCACCTAAATTCCTCAATATATATACATGTTCAATAACTATAACACTTTGCATTCTTATATTTATAGGCAACTTGGAGACTACAAAGATTATGTGGCTGATAAATCCTCACATGAAGGATGTATAGTTGAAGCCTATATTGTGCCCAAATGTGTCACCTACATGAAGTTGTATTTATGAGCGTTGAAGGAGACTCCGCAAACCATGGAGGAAGGTGCACCGCAGTTCAATCTTTCCATACTCTATAGTGATGTTGAAGTTGGTGGAGCAATATTGTCAGGCAAATACAACATGTGACCACACGAGATGGCCATCGCCCACTGGTGTGTATTGATTAATTGTCCAAAAGTTCAATTCTGGAAAAACGAGCATCTATATTGTCCAGAAGTTGATGGTGATCTGGAGTACCACAACAGGGCGTTCGCAGATTATTTTCTTGCATGGGTACTTAATTTAATATGTATGCAATAATTTTCCGTTTAGTGCATATTATCCATATTTACAGTTGAATGGTTGGTTGCAGATGGACACGATCAAATCTGATGGTCACTCAAATTGCTCGCATGAAATGTGGCTTCTTACGATGAAGCCAATACGGGCTATAGTTTATCCCATGTGCACGGTGAATGGAGTCTAATTTTTACATGAAGAGAGAGACACCAAACGGAGAACACAGAATTCAAGGGTGATGGGAAGTGTCCCGACTATTACGATGTTCTCCATTCAGTGGTTGAGTATGGGAAACGCATGACAGTGCACCTGTTCAAGTGTA
This sequence comes from Comarum palustre, assembly GCA_951800085.1. Lineage (NCBI taxonomy): Eukaryota > Viridiplantae > Streptophyta > Magnoliopsida > Rosales > Rosaceae > Comarum > Comarum palustre. The sequence continues at coordinate 11,679,319 of OX637588.1, read as the reverse complement.
GGTGGTTTGATAATAACCCGTAGAGCATGAAGACCGATCAATACAGAATATTATCGGTGAACACTGCTACAAGCACTTACGAAGATGACCCGTTTGTTTTTACCACATCGGTCAAACAAGTGTTTTATCTTGATGACCTCCATAGGGGTGGCGCGTGGAAAGTAATCAACCTTGTGCATCCTTGAAAAATTTACCGGGTGGCTACACTTGGAGTGACCGGAGACGAGGACGAAGATGATGCGTATCAGGAGCCCAGCGCAATAGGTATTACTGTTCGCCAAAATAAATTTCCAGCGGGTCGCTCGGTGCGAACTCGTGAAGAGTCAAACCTTATTGATGTTGATCCAAATGATGAAAGAGACGAAGACTCTGACGATGAATTAAGGCACAGATTACCAGAGATTAATTCTGACACCGAGGAAGACTCATCAGATGATTCCGATTACGAGCCTTAGGTTTTATGGAATCATCATTTTAATTGAGCATTAGGGTACTTCATGTTTTCATTCTTGAGGTCGGTAGGTATTGGTCTAGTCCCCTACCTCTTCTTTGTATTTTTTGTTCTTTATATATTCTACATTCATTTGTCAAGTGACGAAATTCTTATGTCTTCGCCAAAGGTGTCTCTTAGACGACGAAATACTTATGTCGTCGCCTAAGAGGGAGGGTATATCTCTAAAGTGATGAAATACTTATGTCGTCGCTTAAGAGGTCGGGTATAATCAAAATCCCTCACCCCCTCTCCCTCTCCTCCGCCTCCCTCTCACTCCCTCACACCCTCTCCTTCTCCTCCGCATCCCTCTCCTTCTCCTCTGTCGCTGCTGCTGCCCCTGCCGCCGTGCCACAGTACCGCCGCGCCCCCCTCAGCCTCCCTCCTCCTAGCTTCGAATTCGAAGGTTTGTGCATTTTTTTGTGATAATTTTGTTGAAAAATTGTGATAATTGTGAATTTATGAAAATTGTGATAATGTTATAGAAAACTTGTGAAAATTGTGAATTATTTTTTGTAAATTGTGATAATGTTGTGGAATAATTGTTATAATGTTGTGGAAAAAATGTGATAATTGTGGAAAATTAGTGGAAAAATTGTGATAATTGTGAATTTGTGAAAATTGTGATAATGTTGTGGAAAATTTGTGAAAATTGTGAATTATTTTTGTAAATTGTGATAATGTTGTGGAAAAATTGTGATAATGTTGTGGAATATTTGTGGTAATTTTGTGGTTAATATTTGGTAAATAATGATAATTGTGTGGTAAATTAAAACTATATTGGTGGCATATTTGTAGAATATTGATTGATTTTTTTAAACAGGATGTTGAGGAGGTTTCGATCAAGCAAGAAGGGTTCGAGGGACCAAGCGTTCGGTTCGTCTTAGAGAACCGCAAGCAACCCTCCAGAAGAGATGTTTCAGGGCACTATGTCTGTCAGACGTGCGACTCTTCTAGAGGGGCAGAGGTGGCCGAGCGTTTCCACCTCTTCAGGGTAGCCGGACGATTTCCCGTCTGCACTCCATAGGCCTTCGATTTCACAGGGGCCCACTCCATCCGCTGCAGAGGTGCCCACTCCTTCTGCTGTTTCGGGTGATGGGTTATCTGCGTCACAGGTACCGGCCATTATATGGCTTCCGTTGACGGTACCGACCATACCGATCGTTGATGCAGAGTGAAATATATTATCGTTCCCCCAGGACCTGACTGTTTAAGAGGCGTACTTTTACACGCCTTTTGATGGATCTCTTCATCTCGTCAGGTGCAAGGAATCGGCGTCGACATCGGTAGAATCCGTCCACTCCGCCGTATCACCCTCAGGTAAATAAATTTACAAGGCTTTTTGAATTATTATATTTGATGACTTATTTTAATATTAAATTTGGTTTATTATGTCATACATGCCGTCGGGGACAAACCGACGAAGAATAAGAGAGGCATCGTCATAAGCAAGGCCTTGGAGAAGCTAGTCAAAAAATCAGGGAATGTCTTAATCCGGATTGGTCCAAATGGAGAACCGGAATCAGCAAGCGTGGGTAACATGTACGTCCGTACCGCGGGACCCATGATTATGGCTAAATGCCCTATGTTGTGGGAAGAATGGAAAGATGTCCCGGATTCCGTGAAGACCCAACTCGATAACGATATGTCGGTGAGTTTTAAAAAAGTCTCAATAATAATATTATGTGATGAAGTGGTTGACTTTTTCAGAAAATAGACTAACAAACGGTTAAATGTAATTATATTTTGAGTTTCCCGAGGGATCCAAAGGGATCCATGACTGGAAGAAAAACATTCTCAAAGGTACGTACGTTGGGAAAAATATTGTCGTGCATTATGTTATATTAAATATGTATCTAATATTTGATGTCGTATATGTAGGTTTAGGGAGTGGAAGCATAAGCTGAGGGACCACTGGAAAGCGCACGGGAACGGCCGGTTGGGTACCCCTCTTGAGTTCTAATACAGGGAGCACGAGTGGCGTTGGTTTCTGACGGTCGAATTCAACAACCCTCATAAAAAGGTAGATAAAAAATAAATTATTTAATTAGTTATCGAGGCCGTACTTATTTTTTAAAAAAATATTACGTATTAAATAAATATTTTACTAACGGTTAATTTTTTTTCTTTCAAGGCTGTCTCTTAGAAGAACGTTGCAAACCGGCAACGCAACACGACCAACCATCATGCCGGTTCAAAACTGTTTGCTTGCATCATGGAGGAGGTGATGAGGGACATTCCAGAGGTTAACCCGTTCGTGGGAACGTTCTATAAGGCGTATCCTAATTCCGAGGAGGATTTTGTAAGTTATCTCACGCTTTTAATTTTTAATTTTACTTATATGTATTATTTAATGTTAATTAATAATTTATTTCTAATATTTTCGATTATGAGAGGATGAGGTCGGCAGAGTCTGATGTGATGCGTGATTATATGTCGGAGACATGACCGGAAACGCAGGAGGATGATATGTCTGAAGCCATGTCCCGGATCGACCGATCAGATCCACTCATTGGGGCGAGGATCATGGACACGGTTTTCCCACACCGTACAAATAATTTCTACTGCCGGGGTATGGGCAGCGTTGGAAACCAAAAGCTAAAACAAATCAAATGAGGAAAGAAGGGAGCTTCAAGCAACAACGTGCAACTACAGTCAGAAGTTAAGAGGCTACAACAGAGACTACAATGCCAGGAGCGACATGAGGCTACCAGGAGAGCCTTCACATCAGCCCTAAATGCCTATGAAGACGCCAAGAGTGCCTATGAAGACGCACGGGAGTAGTATAATGGAGCGCGTAATGCAACCTAGGAAAACCATCAGATGTAGTTGGGGCAGTGGTTTCAGGACTCTCTATATGCTCAGTCAACAGGACAAATTCCTCCTCCCATGCCTCTGCCGCAGGAACGTCCTCAGCTTCGGAAACCACAAGAATCGGATTTCATGATTGATTTAGATGATATTGAATTTACTTTGGACTAAATTTATATATTTGTAAACAATTTAGATTATTTGTAATGAAAAATTTGTTGTTTTGTTTTTGAAATTTTTTGTGTTGTTATTTATATTTTATAAAAATTTACAAAACTAAATAAAAAAATATAGAAAATACTTCAGGCGACGGAATATGATATTCTTCGTTGCCTAAGAGAGGTTTAGGCGACGACTTTTGCACCATTTCGTCGTCTTAAGATCACTTAGGCGACGAAATATACCACTTTCGTCGCTTAAGAGAATTTTTAATTTTTTAAAAAAAATATAAGGCGGCGAATATACACGTATAGTCGCCCAAGGTAGAACTCTTAAGCGACGACGGCTGTTTAGGCAACCAAATGTGTGTCGTCGCCTTAACTTAACTCTTAGGCGACGACATAGGTGTCATCGCCTAAGGTCTCACTCTTAAGCGACGACAGGGATTTCTTTCGTCGCCTAAGATCTTGGGCGACGAAATTTTTTAACAGGACGACGAAATTGCTTCGTCGCCCAAACACTCTGTTCTGATAGTGGTTCACCCAAACACTCTGTTCTGATAGTGGTGGTTAGAAGAAGAGAGTGGAGGGAAATGTAAGCAACTCCCTTAATTAGTTCTTTCAAGGTTATTTTCTTTCAGCTCCCAAGTATATATTTGTGACTATTTACTTCTTCAGCACTACAAATTATAAATACTACTCGGCACCAATTTGATTATATATATAATTTACCAACATTATTAAGGCATGTCATGGCTTGAGCTAATAAAGATTATTTACTAGTCTCAAGTTCATTGAGAGTAATTTATGATTTGATCTCTGCATACGTTCTACTAATTTCGTTTTAGAACATATTTTCTATCCTGGACATTTTAGCTACTTTAGTAATTGTAGGTGCTCAGATGACTTTAATCCTCATTTCTAAAACCTAGCAATTTCCTTTATACTGTACTGTGCTAGCCAGAGAATTGGAGTTTAGATAGGGTAATTTTATCTCATTGTAAATTGTAATTTTGATGACTGTAATTTTGGTCTGGATTTGAGGTCAAGAAGGTCAAATATTGTTTTCATATGTAGAGTTAAAATGATAGTGTTCGAGTGTCCTATTTTAGTTTGCTTATATTTGGATTGATCTTCTATATATTGTACCATTAGTGGCTTCCTAAATGTAAGACGTTCAGATTTTTTATTTCTTTTTACAGATGGGGAATGACTGATATCTCGTGTAAAGCCTAAATGTCACACGAACTCCACGACCACCTAAGTTGTTGTCCACGTGTTAGGCTTAAAGATTTGTCACACGTGCGGGGACGTGTTGAGATATATATCTCACAACGGGAAAATATGATCTTGCATGTGAGCTTATAAGTGTTTGGGCTACTCTCTCCATTATTAATTGGTTTTGGAGTTGAATCACAAACTATTTTATCATGGTATCAGAGTAGGTTACTCACGTACACGTGTGAAGCCCAAATGCCATACGAACTCCACGACCACCTAAATTGTTGTCCACGTGTTAGGTTTAAAGATTCGCCACACGTGCAGGGGCGTGTTGAGATATATATCCCACATCGGGAAAATGAGACATTGCATGTGTGCTTATAAGGGTTTGGGCTACTCTCTCCATTGTCAATTGGTTTTGGAGTTGAACCTCAAACTACTTCATCATTTTTTATACTAAAACTAGATACACTAAAATTAAAGAAAGTTAGAAGACCCGAATCTTAAGTGCATATTTGACCTGAAAGACTTGGGAATCAACCTGAAAGCCACCCCATCAACCTTGAGCTGGAGCAAACACCTCATTAAACCAACATTCACCAAACCAACATTCAAAGCAAGCAATGTATTTAAATTGTCACCTTATTCAAGGCCAAAGGCACCACTTTATTTAGAGGTCATCAAAAAGCCTGGTCTGTCCCGACCTTGCTCAAGCCCTATGGGCTCGGGCCGAGCCTTAACCATGTTTTGCAAATTTTAGGACCGGGTTTTTCAAAAAAAATCAAAGCCCATGGGCCGCCCACGGACCCGGGTCTTACGGGCTTTTGAGGGTCGGGCCGGGCTGGGTCAGACTCATTATATACATATATCTAATAAAATTTCATCTAAATAAAACAAAAAAAATATGGAAAAAGTTAAGATTTGTTAATGAAAAAATTAAATATAATAAAAATCTTAAAAATATATGACTTAAAGTCTTAATTAGTTTATAAATGTAACTAATAACTCTATACAAGTTATTAACAAACAGTCGGGCCAGATTTTTTGGATGCGTCAGGCCAGGCTTATTATATACATATATCTAATAAACTTGCATCTAAATAAAACAAAAAAAATATATGAAAAAAGTTAAGATTTTTAATGAAAGAATTAAATATAATAAAAATCTTAGAAAAATATGACTTAAAGTCTTAATTAGTTTATAAATGTAACTAATAACTCTATAAAAGTTATTAATAAAACAGTCGGGCCAGACTTTTTGGATGGGCCAGGCCAGACTCATTATATACATGTATTTAATAAAATTTCATCTAAATAAAACAAAAAAATATGGAAAAAGTTAAGATTTGTTAATGAAAAAATTAAATATAATAAAAATCTTAGAAAAATGTGACTTAACGTCTTAATTAGTTTATAAATGAAACTAATAACTCTATAAAAATTATTAATAAAACAGTTGAAAGGGTTTTTGACGGGCTTATAAGGGTATGTAACGGGCCGGGCCGGACCGAGGCCTTGAACCCTCCACCCTAGCTCGCCCTTATACCTTATGGATCAGGCCGAGATATGTTTTTCTACGGGCCGGGCTTTAGCCCTTTGGGCTTACGGGTTTTTAGGCCCGCAGGCCAAACAATGACCCCTAACTTTATTCCGTTTCATATTGCTCAAAGCATAGACCGGCACGCCGGCCAGCCTCTCCTCAATGGCCTCCATCGACATGGCAGCCTCTCCTCATTTGAGCCCCAGCCGGTTGATGGGCATGGAATGCGGTTTTGGCTTGGGATTGGAGGTTGGAGAGAGCTGACTCACGTTTGTAGAGAAGAAGGCATGGGGTTGAAGAGAGGGACATGGGAGGAGAAAGATGTGATGAATGTGTTCGGTGTGAAAATGGATTTTCTCGATCAATCAAGCTTGAAGAGTGCCAGTACCTATGAGTCAGGTACAACCTTGATCTTCAATGCTTGTTCGCCTTCTGACTTCGCTTCAAACGACTGTCGTACAGGCGTTGGTCAGCCCTGCATTTAGATTCTTTTTAGACCTTACTGAAGAGCAACTAGAATTTTTCTCCTCCTCTCACGAAGCGGACGTTTCTTACTCGGACCGGTGTGGCTGAGCAGAGCTATAAACAAGGATTATGGGGCGTTCGCCAAAGGGTTCTCTGACAAACTTAGGATATTTGCTAAGGTTATTCACCTTAACAATGGTTTTGTAGATATTCACCCACGGATCGGCCTTTATGAAGCGGTGATGGATTGTTCGCTCACGGGTGAGGCTTAATGAGGTAGAAGCGGGAACTGCCGATTGGTGAACTTTGGTGAGTAGCAACGGGGGATGCCTACAGATAGGGCTTTGGTGGACAAAAAGACTCGAGAAATCTTTCTGATAGAGGTGCTCCAGGGAGGCTTGTTATGCAGTGTGCAAAAGTTGTGCTTGATTGATTGGAGATGTTCTTCTTCTTGTATTTTGACCCCTTTATATAGTGAATACTAGGATTTGTTCTTGCTTGCGGATCAAGGCATATCAAATCTTATTCGGATCATTAGAGGAATCTTTAAGCAACTTGCAAATCTTCGTCAAATATGACCTCAAATGGAAAAAAATATTTACAATTCCTTAAACCGCAAGAATCGATCTAATAGACTCGCGAAATCAGCATTCGTCAAAAAATATTATTTTATCCAAACAGAATGGTGCCCTCAAATCTTTAGAGGATAACTCAACATGGATGCATATCTCAACATTAATTACTATTCAACTCTAATGAATAATTCTGATTGTTCTTTTTTAAGTTTAAACCAGATCAATATTATTACACAGAACGATAACCTGCAACAAAGCGCGAGGCCTAATATCTAGTGAAGATCCATTTGCTATAGCCAATTAGCCATACAAGTACTGATGCAGCCCGGCCAGACTAAAATCAGGACACTCTTGAATCCCCAGATTCTGTAGTTGCCTGAATACACCCAAGAGTGGGGTAAAGTCATTGATCTAGCAACTAATTAACTGGATATTGTATATATTTATTTATAGTCGATCGATGTATATCCATCTAATTGTATACTTGACTACAAAATTTGGATTCATATCAAGATTATAGACGTACCCATGCCAGCAATTACTGTTGTGAAACATGAATGTACTGTATATAATCTATATTATTATCACTGAATTGGTTCTTAAAGAAAATTATTCTTGCACTTGGGAAGTTTTTCATATCTTTCATCGATCTTATCATCCAGCTAGTCAAATATTTAGTTGTTTAGTTATTTCCCATCTTGTTCTTGCAGTTCTCCTGTGCTTTAGAGTTTAAACCTCATATATATCGTGCGTGAACAGTGATGACTCGTCCATCTTTGCTCTGAGAGGAGGGGACGTACTCTATGTAGAAAAAAATGCATTGTCACTGTCAAATTTTCATTACGAGACGATAACGGTAAAGCATTTATGAATTAGTGCAAAATTATTGACGGAGCGACGTGGTTTGGCCAGGTATAGGTATAGGACTGGTCTTACTATCATCGCTCAATACTGTATATCGATCGATGCATGAGTCCTCTCCAGAAAAGCTAGCTTCAGAGAGACCTGGAAAAAGAATCTAAACTAATCAATTGCTACAGTCCAATCATGACTCCCAGTATGGCCTAGGTCTGCCCAGTACGTATTACTGTTCTCATATCAATCACCAGCCCTCAATCACCTAACCATCACCACCATCCCAAAACCTATGCTAGATTTTTTTTTGACAAAGGAACCTATGCCACATCTACAATATATTAATACTTGTTTGTTCAGTTTGGCACATCAGTTTCCTTGTCTGTTCTTTAATCGTTTCTTGCTCCTCCTACGTACTTTCTGCCAATCTTGCCTTGCTATTCCCGACTCACTGAAGATATCGATGTTTAAATTTTTCTAGTAGTGGTTAAATTTTAATTCCAAACATAAATAAATACGAAATAAACATCAAGTGCTCGAAAAAAAATCGTTTATACCTAAAACCTGGACTGCTAGACATTCGGTGGAGATACGGATGTATGCGATAAGGCGATCGAAATTGGTTATATAGTCCTTAACTAGTCTAACACTTTCAATTTCAATCAAATAAATCTTTCAATTATGTTTATATTTGTTGTAACGGATGGAAGAAAGAACACAGATTTACGTGGTTCACTAACGATATGTTAGCTACGTCCACGACCAGAAGAGAACAGTTTTATTATCTTGAGGAAACACAACCACCGAGTGCCTAATACAATTAGGTTTAGGTCGTTTATATACTAAATCCTAAACCCTATATACTAAACCCGATGACACTGGTTGACCAATCTCACTCGCGCGACTGTCGCTCGCGAGACTCTCGCTCGCGCGACTGTCGCTCGCGGGGCAGTTTCGGTCGCGGGAGAAAACTCCTTCGCGCTACTTTCGCTCGCGCCCCCGAACCTCCAAACCAGAGCACGTTGCCCCTGGACCCCAAACTCGCTGACCGGGCAGCGAGATCCCCGAATAGCTGGTACCTCCAGATGGCTGATTCAAGGCATATATTAACAAATCTCCACCTTGACTTGAATCCTCTCACAGATAACAGATGTACCAGATGCATCACCCCGAATAGCTGGTACCCCCAGATGGATGGTTCAAGGCATATATTAACAAATCTCCACCTTGACTTGAATCCTCTGACAGATAACAGATGTACCAGCTAACAGATGTACAAATAACTTCTCTACCAGATAACAGATATACCAGATGTACTCCTCTGCCTCAGATGTTACACGGATGTACCAGATGCACCACAATAGTGCCAGATGTACCAGATGACTCCTCTGCCTCAGATGTAACACGGATGTACCAGATGCACCTCAATAGTGCCAGATGCTGTACCAGATGCACCATAATAGTGCCAGATGTACCAGATGCACCATAATAGTGCCAGATGTACCAGATACACCGCAATAGTGCCAGATGTACCAGATGCACCGTAATAGTGCCAGATGTACCAGATGGCTCCTCTGCCTCAGATGTACTAACAGATGTACCAGATGCACCACAACAGTGCCAGATGTACCAGATGGCTCCTCTGCTTCAGATGTTCTAACAGATGTACCAGATGCACCACAACAGTGCCAGATGTACCAGATGGCTCCTCTGCCTCAGATGTTCTAACAGATGTACCAGATGAACCACAACAGTGCCAGATATACCAGATGCACCATAGTAGTGCCAGATGTACCAGATGGCTCCTCTGCCTCAGATGTACTAACAGATGTACCAGATGCACCACAACAGTGCCAGATGTACCAGATGCACCATAGTAGTGTCAGATGTACCAGATGGCTCCTCTGCCTCAGATGTTGCCCCCAAAGAGCAACTAACAGCTTGCATCTGCAACCAAAGCCAAATCCTCTTCAGAATTGATGTCAACTTCTGCTACAACAGCAGTACCTGATGCTTTCTCATGCTCCTTCTTCTTCTTTGGACATTCGTTTTTCCAATGTCCCTTTTCTTTACAGTAGTTACAGACATCATTAAATTTGGAACTCTTTGAAACTTGTTTCTTGAATTTCTTCTCACCCAAGCTTCCCTGTCCCATCCTTCCGCTGGCTACCAACCCAGCAGCCTGACTGTCTGAACTTGTACCGGTGGCCTTATGACGCATCTCTCTAGTATGAAGAGATGATCTAACCTCCTCCAGAGTCACTGTATCTCTCCCACCAATAAAAGAATCCACAAAATTCTCATACGACAAAGGTAGAGATACCAGTAGAATTAGAGCAGCATCTTCATCATCAACTTTAACATCAATATTACGCAATTCTAATAGAATTGTGTTTAACTGATCTAAGTGATCTCTTAGAGTCGTGCCTTCTTCCATTCGCAGACTGAACAGACGTCGCTTTAGAAGCAACTTGTTGGTTAAAGACTTCGTCATGTATAGACTCTCAAGCTTCAACCACAGACCAGCCGCAGTTTCCTCCTCTGCGACCTCAGTGATTATATCATCTGCAAGACACAACAAAATTGTCGAGTGTGCCTTCTCCTCCAGACTGGCCATCTCAGCGATTTCTGGATCTCCCGGCTTCTTCACAAGCGGCGCCCACATCCCTTGTTGTTTTAACAAGGCTCGCATCTTGATCTGCCATAAACTGAAACTGTTTCTCCCCGTGAATTTATCGATCTTCACGGTTAGCCCAGACATCTTTCTTCCCAGAATTCGAACCCCTCCTGGGCTCTGATACCAGTTTGTTGTAACGGATGGAAGAAAGAACACAGATTTACGTGGTTCACTAACGATATGTTAGCTACGTCCACGACCAGAAGAGAACAGTTTTATTATCTTGAGGAAACACAACCACCGAGTGCTTAATACAATTAGGTTTAGGTCGTTTATATACTAAATCCTAAACCCTATATACTAAACCCGATGACACTGGTTGACCAATCTCACTCGCGCGACTGTCGCTCGCGAGACTCTCGCTCGCGCGACTGTCGCTCGCGGGGCAGTTTCGGTCGCGGGAGAAAACTCCTTCGCGCTACTTTCGCTCGCGCCCCCAAACCTCCAAACCAGAGCACGTTGCCCCTGGACCCCAAACTCGCTGACCGGGCAGCGAGATCCCCGAATAGCTGGTACCTCCAGATGGCTGATTCAAGGCATATATTAACAAATCTCCACCTTGACTTGAATCCTCTCACAGATAACAGATGTACCAGATGCATCACCCCGAATAGCTGGTACCCCCAGATGGATGGTTCAAGGCATATATTAACAAATCTCCACCTTGACTTGAATCCTCTGACAGATAACAGATGTACCAGCTAACAGATGTACAAATAACTTCTCTACCAGATAACAGATATACCAGATGTACTCCTCTGCCTCAGATGTTACACGGATGTACCAGATGCACCACAATAGTGCCAGATGTACCAGATGACTCCTCTGCCTCAGATGTAACACGGATGTACCAGATGCACCTCAATAGTGCCAGATGCTGTACCAGATGCACCATAATAGTGCCAGATGTACCAGATGCACCATAATAGTGCCAGATGTACCAGATACACCGCAATAGTGCCAGATGTACCAGATGCACCGTAATAGTGCCAGATGTACCAGATGGCTCCTCTGCCTCAGATGTACTAACAGATGTACCAGATGCACCACAACAGTGCCAGATGTACCAGATGGCTCCTCTGCTTCAGATGTTCTAACAGATGTACCAGATGCACCACAACAGTGCCAGATGTACCAGATGGCTCCTCTGCCTCAGATGTTCTAACAGATGTACCAGATGAACCACAACAGTGCCAGATATACCAGATGCACCATAGTAGTGCCAGATGTACCAGATGGCTCCTCTGCCTCAGATGTACTAACAGATGTACCAGATGCACCACAACAGTGCCAGATGTACCAGATGCACCATAGTAGTGTCAGATGTACCAGATGGCTCCTCTGCCTCAGATGTTGCCCCCAAAGAGCAACTAACAGCTTGCATCTGCAACCAAAGCCAAATCCTCTTCAGAATTGATGTCAACTTCTGCTACAACAGCAGTACCTGATGCTTTCTCATGCTCCTTCTTCTTCTTTGGACATTCGTTTTTCCAATGTCCCTTTTCTTTACAGTAGTTACAGACATCATTAAATTTGGAACTCTTTGAAACTTGTTTCTTGAATTTCTTCTCACCCAAGCTTCCCTGTCCCATCCTTCCGCTGGCTACCAACCCAGCAGCCTGACTGTCTGAACTTGTACCGGTGGCCTTATGACGCATCTCTCTAGTATGAAGAGATGATCTAACCTCCTCCAGAGTCACTGTATCTCTCCCACCAATAAAAGAATCCACAAAATTCTCATACGACAAAGGTAGAGATACCAGTAGAATTAGAGCAGCATCTTCATCATCAACTTTAACATCAATATTACGCAATTCTAATAGAATTGTGTTTAACTGATCTAAGTGATCTCTTAGAGTCGTGCCTTCTTCCATTCGCAGACTGAACAGACGTCGCTTTAGAAGCAACTTGTTGGTTAAAGACTTCGTCATGTATAGACTCTCAAGCTTCAACCACAGACCAGCCGCAGTTTCCTCCTCTGCGACCTCAGTGATTATATCATCTGCAAGACACAACAAAATTGTCGAGTGTGCCTTCTCCTCCAGACTGGCCATCTCAGCGATTTCTGGATCTCCCGGCTTCTTCACAAGCGGCGCCCACATCCCTTGTTGTTTTAACAAGGCTCGCATCTTGATCTGCCATAAACTGAAACTGTTTCTCCCCGTGAATTTATCGATCTTCACGGTTAGCCCAGACATCTTTCTTCCCAGAATTCGAACCCCTCCTGGGCTCTGATACCAGTTTGTTGTAACGGATGGAAGAAAGAACACAGATTTACGTGGTTCACTAACGATATGTTAGCTACGTCCACGACCAGAAGAGAACAGTTTTATTATCTTGAGGAAACACAACCACCGAGTGCTTAATACAATTAGGTTTAGGTCGTTTATATACTAAATCCTAAACCCTATATACTAAACCCAATAGGAAACCATAACCCAGCATAACAGGGACTCTAAACCCTATATACTAGACCCAATAGGAAACCATAACCCAGCATAACAGGGACTCGTGGGCCTTGGGGGCGTTGCCCCCCGATGACACTGGTTGACCAATCTCACTCGTGCGACTGTCGCTCGCGAGACTCTCGCTCGCGGGGCAGTTTCGATCGCAGGAGAAAACTCCTTCGCGCTACTTTCGCTCGCGGGAATAATTTCGCTCGCGCCCCCGAACCTCCAAACCAGAGAGCGTTGCCCCTGGACCCCAAACTCGCTGACCGGGCAGCGAGATCTCCGAATAGCTGGTACCTCCAGATGGCTGATTCAAGGCATATATTAACAATATTTGTATTTCAAAAGTAAAAAAAATACAACCGTTATGGTCCTCAGTAAAATGACTCTCTGTGTCTAGATACCTTGGGATCGAAAGAAATTGCCAATACATTTTGTGTGCGTCTCATATTTTAGACTCGACAAAAGTTGGTTTCACACAAAAGTTGCTACAACACAAAAGTTGGTTTCACAAGGAGGGGTTGAAGACTAATGAAGCTGTTTAAATATATAATGAGAGCTCCATTTGAGGGTAAAAAATGCCGATGGAGATTCTGTGTACGAGTGGATGACGAAAAAAATGATTGATAATGGTAGTTAGGAAATTATGATGAGGAGGATTCAATAACGAATGAAAGAAGAGATTTTTGTTACAGTGGAGAAATCGCACATCAGAAATATGATAAATAAAATATAACTCATATGTGGTGAATCATTCCTAATTATACAGATGTCTTTTGTGATTAAAACCTAAGATCTTAAAAGTGATTAACTTGGGACAATATCAGTACACAAATGATCCACGGGCCACGCTTGTCGTTGTTTAACTTGGTATCAGGGCAGATTCATCTCTAATTACGTCTCATTGGTTGGTTGGTTCAATTGGTGTGACATATGTACACGTGCTAAACCCTTGAGTCTGGTTGCACGTGAGGGTTAATGTTTGTGTGGATTGCCACCAAGTGTCAAATGGGCTGGGTTAGTGGTCGGATTGGTTTAGACATCTGTACATGTGCTAAACCCTTGAGTCTGGTTGGACGTGAGAGTTGATGTTTGAGTGGAGAGGGTGACATAGATTCACGTGTAGACCATGTCAGGTTGCATACGAGGGGGCGTGTTGGAGAGAAGAGATCTCATATCAGAAATAAGATAAATAAAATATAACTTATATGTGGGTGAATCTTTCTTAATTGTACTGATACCTTTTGTGATTAAAACCTAACACCTTAAAGGTGGTTAAGTTAGGATAGTATCGGTACACAGATGATACACGGGTCATGCCTATCGTTGTTTAACTGTTCTGAAGATTAATCGAGTAGAAATAATGTATAATACTAACCATGCAAAACACCATATGAGTAATGTGCAATTTTATGTTGTAGTTTTCTTTTATATAGATAAAAAGGGAGGCATCTTTTGTTCATAAGTTTATCCGTTCATATTTACATCATAATTGTCGCATCCCGGGGACTATTCTCGGTCCCGGAACACGACGGTAACCGCTGTAATCCCGATCTAGCAAGTAATCAATACGTCTCTCGACGTATTGATGACCCACCGGACCGAAACCACAAGGCTATAAAGGAAATATACAACACATGAATAATAATATGAATGTCAAATACTGAAAGACAAATGATCAGAGTAGCATACAAATGTTTTACAAGCGGAAGATAATAGAAAATACCCGAGACAGAAATAGTACATGAAAAAGTCTCGGTACACTGGGCCCGAATAAATGTCTCAGAGTATCCAACAGACAACAATAATAAAGATACGGAAATCAAGATACATGAAAACCACACCAGAATGGGAGTCCTCGAAAAGTGAAGTGCACGATAACCGACGTTCCGCGGCCTAGTCCAGCTCCTCTAGTGTCGGGTGCTGTAGACCTGAAAAAGATGTAGAGGTGAGCAACTCGTCCTCGCTAACCCAATTGGGGCCAAAGCCATCCAAGTCGGGGTTTAAAACCCATGAGAAAACATTTCGTATATATGTATATGTACTCGTAAGTACGTAAGAGCATGTGGGAATGTAAATGCACGGCACGCACACAAAGCTCGGTAAAACATGTGACCACATATGAAAGAACTCTCTGGATCTGAGCGGCCGAATCCCGGGTTTGTCTTCACTGCAAACCGGGGCCAACTATCTAAGCGCCCGAGTGCGCAGAATAGCGAGAGCGTCCATTTCCAGCTAACGCCCAACAAATAGCAGGCCACACTTACGTCACGTTTTACTCTGTACGAGACGAGCGTAAGCGGGATAAATGAATAGAAATAAACAGGGCATAGCCCCTCTGGAGGTTAACGGTCATCGACACCGTAGGAGTGCTAGAATACTAGGTCCCGTCGCTCTCAGGCCAAGCACCGGAAATCAGGACGACGGTACTACTTTTCGATCCAAAACTCACACACACACCAAGTGCTATAAGAAGCATGTGGTCAAGCTTTAAAACAATGCATCTTTATTTAGTACGTAAAAGTAAAAGAGCCGCTGACCCAAGAGGGTTTCGGCTCACCCAATGGGCGTGCTCCCCCTACCTGGTATGATGGTACAGCTGGCTGCGCTCCAATCCCTGGTCCTCCTGAAGTCTGCGTAGACGAGCTCCTGAGTCTGTGGGTGAAACAACAGTGATAGTCAGGTATAAGTAACTCGAGGATCTACTAACTACGACTAAGACTCGATAAACACTCTTTGTTTATCTTTCTGACATTAGGGTTTGACTTGTTTGACACTCCGATTCTCGAACCGGTGAGAAGTCGGAACTGTTTCTTATTCAGTACTTACGTCGTTTTTGCCACGTTTACAAGCTAAAAGTCTTTAAAACGTTTAACCGTAGTGTTCGAAAACGTAAAATAGGTGTTCTACGGCATAAAAGAAAAGTCAACTTTGGAATAGTAAAAGTCAACGGTCAACGGTCAAAAAGTCAACCGGTCAAAGTCAAAAAGTCAAAGTCAAATAGTCAACCGGTCAAAGTCAACAGTAAAAAGTAAACAGTAAAAGTAAAACTGTAACAGTAAAAGTAAACAGTAAAAGTGAATAGTAAAAACAGTAACCGTAAATAACTTAAACAGTTAGGGGCAAAATGGTAACTCTGCCCCTGGGTTAAAGTAAAAAGTAAAACTGACACGGTAAAAACCAGGGTTTTTACCGTGCCGGTTCCCGATCCACTGTGCCGCCGGATTTGGCCGGTTTTCCGGCCAAATCGAGCCTTCTGATCTCCTTCTACACCTTCTAAACATCCTAGGCTAACCAACAACACCACAATCGAAGGAAAAGATCGAGTTTTCATACCTTTGAAGCTTCCACTGTGTTTTCCGGCGAAACACCTCCGGCGGAGCTCCACCGGCCCTCTCCTTCCTCCTCCTTGCTCCTGGGCGGCTCCTGGTGGCGCCTGGGAGTGTCCTAGCTCCTGAAACGTGCTGAAATGCCTCGATCTGTACTGCACAGTAACCTTGGGCTTTCGGCCTCGGCTGGGCGGCGCTGGCGGCGGCGCTGGCTTCACCGGTGGTCTGGCTGGAGTCGCCGGAGCTGTGCGAAGCTACTGGTGGCGGCTGTGAGGACTGACGCGCTGCCGGTCTTGGTGCAGCTGAGCTGCTGTCGAGAGGAAGGAGGGAGAAAGCTTCTGCTCGAAATGGAAAGCAGAGAAACAGAATGGGAAAGTGGAGAAAAAGGAAAGTGAAGAAATAGAAAGGAAAGGTGAGGGAGAAGGGAAAAGAGGTAGGGTTTTTAAAGAAAAAGGAGTGGCCACGATTCGTCCATCGAATCTACGGCCACGATTCGATCCCAAACCCAAAATAATTTCAAAACCAAAACCATTTTCGAAAATTCATTTCAAATAACCAAACGTCAAATTTAAACGTAAAAGTCGTACTAAAAATACGTGAAGTGCCGGAAAATATTCCGTAAATACTTTCACGCATGTGGCGACGCGTGTCTTAACGTAAAAACGTTAGACGAAATGACGACGTACTGAAAAGTAATCGGAATTAAACCCTAAATGTGTCGGAAAATTAAATTAAAATTTCGGGGTCTCACAATAATGATAAAGGACATGAACCATCTGATGTGATTTCGGACAGTGTTCTAAAAATTCTCATTTAGAGTCGATTAATCCCCGTTTAAATGTTAGACGGTGTTTCACCCTTTCCGCCTAAAGAGCTAGAAAACCGATTAATCTTCCATTAATCGCCCGATTAACCCACATATACGCTAATTACCGGTTGTCCGCTCGACTTGTGCCTAACATTTTTTAGAACATTAATTTTGGTGCTATGAGCACTTTGAATTTTCTTTTGAGATTTGTTGCGATAAGGCGATCGAAAAAAATTGGGTATAAAATACTTTAGTTGCAAATCTAATAATCTTTCAATTTCAATCTCAAAATCAAGCGTGAAAAATATTTGGGTTGAATGTGATCATTCCCTATTTTAATTGACCGTACTCGTAACAAGATTGTAATTTATTACTTGGAGAATCAAACTTATGGTTAAAGAGTTTAACTGACAACTTTACAATCATAGGTTCAAACCTTATAACATATGTAGTGTTGTGAGTTATTAATAAAAAAACTGGATGTGTGAGTTTTTTTTAAAAAAAAAAAATCAAACTTTTGATTGAAGAGAACATGCCTCTTAACAAGATTGAGACACATTTTTTCATGAGACAAATGTTGTAGCAAACATTTTACTCAACCTTCGTCATAATCGAGCTAGTCCTTCTGATTGGTTCAATAGCTTCAAATTGTCTTCCACAATATGTGTTCCTAGTGCTCTACTTTTTTTTTAATAATGGGCTGATGTGGTTGCCCCAAGCCTCGATTAATGAAACTGTTGAATACAAGGAGAGGGTATAAAGCCTAAACCCCTGTTTACAAATACTTGAAATAATATTAGAAATCTCTACAATATTCATGTACTTAAACAGACATCAACTAACAAAGAGTCCTGCACCAATGACGACTCTATTTGCTTTGATATAACGATGACATCCTAAAAAGATCAGTAGATATATAACACGCTTATACATCCCAATATCCAATTTAAAATTAGTTTCCCAGCTATGTTTTCGCCGAAATCTAAATACAAAGAGATACTCAGATTCACTCTCCCATTAGACGGTAACGACCATTTGATGAAACAAGAAACTCGTCAGCTACCTAGAGCAGACAAGACACTACGAGTGCACACACGGACACACAGCCCGACTAACCCCACAAAACTCATGTATGTACTTATTGGTGACATTTAGCCATCTTTAACTAATAGCAATAAAAAGTAATAAAATTAAAAATAGCAGGCAATTGGGCCAACAACACAAACCAGACCCAACACCCACTTAGCTTAATTGAAGGATGAAGTCTGTAGCTTTGACCTAGCCACCATCCCTTAGTTTGTAGTTTTAAAATCAGCTTTTATCCGAACTTTTAAAATTGTGTTTGGTAAAATAAAAAACTATTTTTTTTAAATTGCAGATGAGTGAAAATATATTAGAGATTGCGTCTAGAATCTGTTGTCAATAAAAACATAAAATTAATTTTATGTTTTAATAACACGTTTAAAAGTACCATTTATCACATAATTTACTTTTTAAATTCATATTTAATTATATTTATAATATGACATAAACAATTTTTCAAAAAAAACTAGCAATCCTAAACTAAATCATTTTAAAAAAAGCTGCAGCAATCCTAAATTAAAAGACTATCGTGTTTGGAAAGTAAACAGGGGAAATACAATTACTAAACGACAACACAGAGAAAAAAAACGTGACCTTGAGCAATGGACCAGTACCTGACCAAGATAATAAGTGACTGTTCGAGCAGTCCAGTGGGTACACATTGTCCTTAATCAATACAGAATAGACAACCTAGGTCTTAGGCACCTGATTGTAATTAGGACACATAATACTCCATCTGTTTGGACCTCTACATTTGAGTTTTCACACACCACCATCACCATGGTTAACCTATTACCGTAACTAAAAGGCCAAAACTTTGAAAATTCCTAGTCTGCTTCACCATAAAAAGACCTTCCCTTTTTTCACGCTTCCACAAACATTCTGCCATTCTCTCTCTCTTCCCCTCCTCATATCTCCCATTGGTGGCTTTTGAGTTCTCCACTCCAATCCAACACGCACACAGAGATATAGAGCACCCGGACCAACGCTAAACTTCCTCAACTGGTAAGCAAGTGAAGAAGTAATTAAAGGAGAGCATCAAATAAATTTACCTAATCTCTTCTATCATCTTTATGTTCCATGCGCTCTAATTGGCTGAAAATGCCGTTTCCCTTTTCCTCATTATATTCGTAGTTCATGGTGGTAGAGGATCTGAGATGGTCTCTTTCTCTTTGATGTTTATTTTTCAGACAGTAAGTTTCATTTTTAGGGTTTGCGTAAGATTCTTAGCAAAATTTGGCAAAATTACGCCCCCACTGGACCTGTCCCTCTCTTATTAGCCTAATTTTTTGCTTTTTTCACACATAACAACAGCTTCCATGCCTTTTCGGGTTAGAATTCTTGATTATACACTGGTTTATTCCCTGACTTAGATAACCAAAATTTCCAAAATAAGGTAGATAGTTCACAATTTCACATATCCATCATTATCCTGATCATATCGGAGTTGTTGTTTTCAGAATAAGAATAAAGTGGGGGGAAGAAGATCAAGAATTTGAGTGATGGCTCGGGAGAAGATTCAGATCAAGAAGATCGACAACGCCACGGCGAGGCAGGTGACGTTTTCAAAGAGGAGAAGAGGGCTTTTGAAGAAGGCTGAGGAGCTCTCAGTTCTCTGTGATGCAGATATTGCTCTTATCATCTTCTCTTCAACTGGAAAGCTCTTTGAATATGCTAGCTCAAGGTCTCTCTCTCTCTCTCAAAGCCTTGAAAATTCTTCTTACTTCCCATGTTATGTCAGTTCAATACTTATAAGACCTAAATCGAGTAAGGAGAGAGGGGATAAGTAAAAAAATATAAGAGGGGTTTGCTTCTGTTATGGTATTGATAGATATTTGCAAATAGGTTTCTCGTGAATATGTACCATTGTACCGTAAGTGGTACTCTCTCTGGGTCTTATGTATCTGATAGCTTGAACTAGTGTTGGTTTTTGTTGACTGAATTGCATCTCAGGATTCAAGTAGCTGGATAGTTCATTTCCAGTTGACTCTCTCTCTCTCTCATTGACCGAATGACTCGCATATCCAAAGACATAAACCTGAACTGCTAGTCAGAGAAACTGAACTGCGGCTCAGATGGAATGAGTGTTTTGATTCCTTCATTAAACCTTGTTTCTTTGGTTCTTATCATGGTTTAGTGGTTTTGTTTGTCGCTTTATCTCATTGGCTTTCGTTGGGTTTTACTGGAAACGAGGGACCGGTACCAAAACCAGTTTGATAAACCATAATGGATGGGATCGAAATCCTAGTCCCCTTTCTTCCATTGACTAAAAGCAATCCAATTTTTATAAGTACATTATACAGAATTTGCTTCTATAGATAATGGTCTTGGATTATGGAGCTGGTGGGTGGCATTTTGCATATCAAATGAGAAAATCGTGCTAACTATAATCCAGAGAGTTATATAAAGAAATAATTAGATAAGCAGAGAAAAATCTACCGATTAGACCTCTTTGAATGTAAATCCTTACATATTTTTTTTTAAATTTATACTAAATGTATTTATTTTACTTGTTTTGCATATTTTAAACTCGAAAATTTAAAATTTCCTCATTTTTTACTGATCATTTACAAATGGAGAAATTAGGGTTTAGGTATATGGTTTTCGGTCAGGGTTAGGGTTTAGGGTCTAATTGGTGAGTTTTATTATTTATCATAAATAATAGGTTTATTTAGTTTAGACAAACCTAATTAATAAGTTTCGGTGTATTTTAAAACTATTTTAAAAATAAGTATAATTTAAAATGAGTCTATCAAATTAAGTGGAATGTCAAATACCCTTTATATAAACTAGAGCCACTTATGCTTCATTTTGAAGTTTCTCTCTAGAGGTTTAAAGAAATGTGTATAAACTACAACATATTTGTAAGTTCATTTTGTTTTGGCCACGTTTCCGAGCAGGAGGAAGATAGTATAAATACTGAAATTTAAGTGCAAAAAGTAAATTACACGAAACATAAGAGTTGGTGGCCTATAACACGGATTTGTAAGTTTATGTTGTTCTGGCCACGTTTCTAAGTAGAATGAAGATGATATAAATACTGAAATTTAAGTGTAAAAAGTAAATTACACGAAAATTAATAGAAAGTGTAGGTGTGCTATTACGTGGACATAGAATGTAGAAAGTCGCCATAGAGCGAGTGTGCACCACCTGTATTTCGAATTAAACGAATGCAAGTCACCGGTGTCATTTTGGAAATAAAATTTACAGTAGATTATTCATCAAAAATATTGATACTCGTGTAGAGACGAGCAGAGCAACCAAAGAAAAGTAGATGAGGACATCATTTTGGGGAGCTTGGAAAGAAAAACTGCAAGGCGCAAGATTTTAGCGTCGGGTTATGTGTGTTTCCAACCAAAATTATATTATCTTCCTGTTTGGAAAACGTGGTCAGAACAACATGAACTTACAAATCTGTTATAGTTTATACACATTTCTTTAAACCTCTAAAGAGAAATTTCAAAATGAAACGTAAGTGGCTCTAGTTTATATAAAGGGTATTTGATGTTCCACCTAATTTGATAGACTCATTTTAAATTACATTCATCTTTAAAATTATTTTAAAATACATCAAAACTTATTATATTAGGTTTGTCTAAACTAAATAAACCTATTATTTATGATAAATAATAAAACTCACCAATTAGACCCTAATCTTGACCTGAAACCATATACGTAAAACCTAATTTATTTATTTGTAAATGATCAGTAGAGAAAATGAGGTAATTTTAAATTTTTAAGTTTAAAATCTGCAAGACAAGTAAAATAAATGCATTTAGTATAAATTAAATAAAAATATGAACGGATTTATATTCAAAGAGGTCTAATCCGGTGGATTTTTCTCTGATTATCTCTTTATTTAACTCTGTGGATTGTAGTTAGCACGATTTTCTGATTTGATAGGCAAAATGCCACCCACCAGCTCCATAATCCAAGAAGACCATTATCTATAGAAGCAAATTCTTTATACTGTATTTATAAAAATTGGATTGTTTTTAGTCAATGGAAGAAAGGGGACTAGGATTTCGATCCTTTCCATTATGGTTTATCAAACTGGTTTTGGTACCGGTCCCTCGTTTCCAGTAAAACCCGAAAGACAATGAGATAAGGCCACAAACAAACCACTAAACCATGATCTAAGAAACAAGGTTTAATGAAGGAATCAAAACCCTCCCATTCCATCTGAGTCGCAGTTCAGTTTCTCTGACTAGCAGTTCAGGTTTATGTCTTTGGATATGCGAGTCATTTGGTCAATGAGAGAGAGTCAACTGGAAATGAACTATCCAGCTACTTGAGTCCTGAGAGTACGGATGTCCTATTGCGCTGATTTGTAAGTTCATGTTATTCGATATGACGTGGACCATAATTTTAACTAATATTCACTTAAACATTTGTTGTGTAACAAAATATTAATTTCTTGGTGTAAACACATGCAAACTGAAGTTGGTGATCAGCAGTTTCACAAGTTTATATCAATTTGGAAACAACTCAGAAATGCAGAACCAAATTATTTTACTAAAACAACAGGCATCTTCAATAAGCTGTTCTTTTCTGGCTTTGTTTTATTTTTATAATTTTTTCTACTATTCTTTTAATCTTTCCAGCCAGCCAGTTACATATTGCTATTATTTCTTGAAGCATGAAGGAAATCTTAGAAAGGCACCACTTGCACTCCAAAAATCTTGACAAACTAGAGCAACCATCTCTTGAGTTACAGGTTGGTCCATTATATATCTCAGTTATAAAGAAATTAATATGAGCATACAATAAAATGTTGCTGTATCAAATAGAAGCCAAGTTGTCTTGCAGCTTGAAAGATAACCCTAGGTTTTAAAAAGCAAGTGTTCATATGCCAATAAAACTAGCATGCTTCTTTGGTTGTCATAATCAAATGTGGTTTCTTTTTTTGGTATGCAGATTGCAAGTGCATGTGAGTAGTATGTTGAAGCATCTTGTTTTTCTTGGGGGAATATTCAAATGATTATTTACAAATCATTTTTATTATGCTATATATTGATTTCACAAGTGTCTCTTTAATTTGTTTCTTGAAAGTCAAGTTGATGCCATCATATCTGGGTTTAGATAAACTGCAACATTACAAGTTTGAAAACATATTATCAATAGTTCAGTGCTAATCTTATTACAAAAATAGTACTCTATGTTAATGTCTGCAGTCTTTGTTTTCAGTATATACTGAGATTATGAGATAAAACAATGGTCTTTGATTGAAAGAGTAATTATTCATTTATTTTGCTTAGTATTTGGTGTATAGATTAATCAACCATTCAGACTAACAAGCACTCGAGTATATCTTGCATCACTAATTACTATAGTACTGTTGTTCGGCCTACTTTTAGTATCTGTCATCAATTTGCTTATAAGAATCATTAATTGTAATGTAGCTGGTGGAGAACAGCAACTACTCCAGGTTGAGCAAGGAAATAGCAGCAAAAAGCCATCAACTTAGGTATGTTTTATGTCCCTGTTTTAGATAATAATTACCCGTGTATAGTCAGTAATTTAATAACTAGTAAATCTGTAATAATACAGGCAAATGAGGGGAGAAGAACTTCACGGATTAAATTTGGAAGAACTGCAATGGCTGGAGAAGTCCCTTGAATCTGGATTGGGCTGTGTGATTGAGAAAAAGGTCATCATTGTATTACTAATACAATTGTTACTGTGTATTTTTGTTCATTATTATTTGGTATAACAATTTTGTTACTTATTTTATCAACTATGACATCTTCTGATCAATAGTTTTACCAGAAATTTGATCCCTCTAGCTTTATTCTTTTCAAATTTCTGATTCTTTTGGCATGGCTCTATTTGTTGTTAGCTAACGGGAATCTTTTTGTAATTTTTCAGGGGGAAAAGATTATGAAAGAGATCACCGACCTTCAAAGAAATGTTAGACACTTTTCCTTAGACTTGAATTCTCATAAGCTAATCTGTTTTCGTTATTGAAGCTAACACATGCAATGGAAGATTTTTAAACATTATCTGAAAATAAATTTAAATACAAGATAAATGGGTTTCTGTTTCTTGTCATTAGTTCTTGAAATGAAAATTTATGAAATGTGCAGGCCATCCAGTTGATTGAGGAGAATGAACGATTAAAACAGCAAGTATAATCTCTCTCTCTCTCTATATATATATACATCCCACTTTCAAATTAAATGAAATTTGGAAGCCTTAACGATCATCAAATTAGATGAAATTTTACAGAGATTTACATATATACATCTAAATATTGAACGGGAGTGATGTTGACATGTGATCAAAAAGTTGGTGTAATCTTTAATCTTTCATATATGTCAAAAAGGGATATCTTAGTAGAAGGTCCTCATATATTTAACGTGTATATATATATACATATATATATATAGTTATGCTATGATTCCTTAGTTGCTAATAGCTTGAAATGCTTTTCTAAAGGTTGTGGAAAGAACTGATGGTGGACGGAGGCATGTTCATGCTGATTCAGATAACAGGTTTATGGAAGAGGGTCAGTCATCAGAGTCTGTAACCAATTTCTTCAACTCTAATAATTCTCCTCAAGACTATGACAGCTCAGATACGTCTCTCAAGTTGGGGTAAGTTTCATTTATATTCAATATGGTCGATACATTGCATCAATTTCTGCTGCAAGACAAGTCTTAATCCTATCAAATTTCTTGGCTACAAATGCTCTACACTAGGGGAATTCTTTTATTCCATTGCAAATGTGTGTTGGTAGGAGAACCTATAACAAGACAATCTAACATACCCTAAATCTTGAAAATACAAACTCGATTATGGAAATGACTATATATATACATATGGTATGCGGTTTACATTGAAAAATTAGACCTTTGGACCTTTTATAATTCTAACCTGTTACACAATTATACTGGTTTGATATGATTAGTTTTTGAGGTTTTTATATTGGACATGTTACTGCTCAGATTTCTTTAATTCAGTCTTGGTTTTCCGTTGTGCAGGCTACCATATTCACGCTGATCAGGGATAGGCTGGTAAAATTTGTGTGGTTCCGGCCTATTCTTTTGGGAAATTTTAACTCTGTAACATGAGATGAAATGTTACTGAACTGTTATGATGTATTAGAACCTTCGGATCTATGTTGTATGGATTTTAACTCTGTAACATGAGATGAAATGTTACTGAACTGTTATGATGTATTAGAACCTTCGGATCTATGTTGTATGGACATGGCGATGCGACACGGTGTTACATAGTAAATCTTAAAAACGACAATCCCGACACGGTAAATAAATAATGTATTTATATATTTTTAATATATAAAAACATTTCTCTTCTAAAAAATAAAAACATATAAAAAGCCCTAAAATTAATTAAAAAGCTATATATATAAATTTATATTTAGACTCTTTTGACATATTATTTTTTGACTAGCATTTAAAAGCTCAACATAATAATCAGGAGGTCTATAATTCCAGGGTTCCATCCTCTCTGCAACTTCTCCCTCTTTTTCATGGAGTTATTGAGGGTGTTAACGTGTTCAGTAACTTAACGAGTTAATTGTGTGTTCATTTTCGAGTTTTTCTTGAATTACCAGATTCTTCTTTCCAGATTCAGGAACAAAACCTTTCTTTGCCTTTTCTGGTTTTCATGACAAGACTCCAGTGATATTCTTCGTCTTCTGGTGACATGGCGTGTCGGATGTATGTCGGGAATAACGTGGCGTGTTGTCAACCTGTTTAGAAAGTCAAAATTTTCAGACACGTCACGTGGGGTATCAAAGGCGTGTCGGGTCGTTTTGGACACGGACACTCGGAGTTTTTCCGTAGACCTGTGATGTTTCCAAGAATCGGTAAAAGTACATGTTTTCTTAGTCACTATCACAGATTCACAATGCTACCCCATTGACGGTTATCTCTTATACACAATGCCACCACCACAAAAATGGTGCACAATATCGAATTCCCTTTTGATGTTGATAAACTTCCTCATACTTATGATGAAGGTGCAGTTTATCGTAATCCGATCCAACCCGAGAATGATATAACGAAGATGGAGTTCTTCCATCCGAGCAGATATAGATATGTCATGTTTTGACTTGCAGTTTAGGGACTCGAGCATGCATAGTCCACAACGGCTAGATGAATATCGACTCCAAAAGTCTGTTACACTTGATGGCCAATTGTTGGGGAAAGTAAATGTCGAAATACCAGACAGAAATTTCTATGCCAAATTTAAAAAGTTACTAAATTTTAAACCGACGGGCCGCCTCTAAGAAGACACATGCCAAATGCTTTTGATACTGAAATTCGAAATATCCCACACATTCCAGTAAATCCACCTCCACAACTATTCTACTTGCCATCTACAACCTCCGGCCATAATTATATGTTTGTTGGTTAATGTAACTCAGTAACTATAAGCCAGAATCGAGCAATGAGACTAGATAGATAGCCAACAGGAGACGAGGCCTATCCTTAATTTGTATCTCGTTCATGGAATTCTCAGCAATCAAAGTTTTTAAGCTTCCTTATCAAATTAGGAGAAGTTACCATTCAAAATATTACGGTCCAGACTAACCGGCCTGACTAGGAGAACTCGTCAAATGATGTAGTGATGGTTTCAGTATAACATGGGATTAAAATGACAACATTGGTTGGCCATGACATCACTTCAATGACGTTTTCGGTCGTCTGATTTGGTGGTGTCGACGTACGAATCGGCATTGCCACAATCTGTGAGATTTGAAAATTGTGATTGCAATCAATTAGTTACTCAATCTCTCAATAGACTTGATGTCAAATACACGACATTTTCTAGCCAACACCCAGTTTGCCCATCTCAAGTCAGATTAGTTCATTACGTAGATGAACAACGAAAAGCTGGGAGAAGCTGGGGGATTTGCAGAAGTGCTACCCTTCTGCTAGTGTGCAACAACAACGAAAAGAAACCGAGATGGAGTTGGACAAGGTGTTAGAACATGAGGAAATTATATGGTGCCAATGTTCCCGGGTTAATTGGCTGAAATATGGAGATCGCAACTCTAAGTTTTTCCACAACTATGCAAGGCAGAGAGGCAGCTCTAATAGGATTGTGGGTGTTAGGGGAGGACAATCGTTGGAGGTCAGGTTATGTGGATGTGGGTTGTGTTTTTGTGGATTTTTTCAGGAATCTATTAAGTACAGAAGGGTCCGAGCTGAAAAATAATATATTAGAGGTATCTGGGAGAGTAAGTGCCGACCAGATTGATAAGCTACTCCGGCCGTATGAGAGAAGGGAAGTTGAAGCAGCCTTGAAAGAGATGGGACCAACAAAGGCCCTAGGTCCTGACAGAATGTCTCTGATATTTTATCAGAAGTACTAGAATGTGATAGGTGATAATGTGGTGGAGCGGTGTTTGGATTTTCTCAACAGGGAAGGTACGGTTAAAGATATGAACCACACTTTGATTTCTTTGATCCTAAAGGTACCAAAACCAAAGAAAGTTACCTAGTTTCGTCCGATAAGCTTGTGTAATGTGATATATAAGCTAATTTCAAAGACCCTAGCGAACCGGTTGAAGCATATTCTCTCAGGTGCGGTGTCAGAGTTTCAAAGTTTTTTTTTGTTCTTGGGAGGTTGGTTTATGACAATTCATAACTTGAAGGGTAGGGGTAAGAAAAGCAGGCAAAAAGCAGCGGTGAAGCTAGACATGGCGATGGCGTATGATAGAGTAGAGTGGATTTTTTTGGCCTGGATGATGGATGCAATGGGTTTTCCACGGAGGTTTGTTGATCTGGTGATGGAATGTACCACCTCGGTGACTTATTCAGTGCTCATTCAAGGAAGGCCTTTCGAAAAAATTGTTCCATCACGTGGTTTGAGGTAAGGGGATCCCTTGTCCCCGTATCTGTTTTTGTTAGTTGCTGAAGGTTTTTTTGCCTTATTGCATAGGGTTGAACGTTTGAAAGTTTTGAATGGAGTTTCTATTGCTCGGGGAGCACCCTCTTTAATGCATTTATTCATCGCAGATGATAGTGTATTATTTTGTGATGTCTCTCCTAGTAATTGTTTGAAGTTGAAAAAGATCTTTGCAAACTATGAGAGAACGTCGGGTTAAAAGATTAGTGTTGAAAATCAGCGGTTTGCTTTAGTCCCCGCACCTCAGGAGCAATATAGGAGGCATGTAGTACAGCTTTGGACATGAAAAATGTGTCTTGTCATGAACGCTATGTTGGTTACCAACTGTTACAGGTAAGAGCAAAAAGAAAATGTTTAAAGGCTTAGCGGATAGAGTATGAAACCGTGTCAAAAGGTGGCAAGGAAATTCTAATCAAAGCTGTAGCACAATCCATCCCGACCTATACTATGAGTGTTTTCCAGCAGCTGATTGGAATCTGTGAGGAGATGAATAAGCACCTTGCGAAGTTTTGGTGGGGGAAGTAAGGAAAAAGGGGAGTTCATTGACGAAAGTGGGAAATGTTGTGTGTTCCTAACAACCAAGGTGGGCTGGGTTTTAGAGAAATTCAGAAGTTTAACCAGACATTGGTTGCTAAAATTGGGTGGCGGTTACTTTGTTATAGTGTTTCGTTGGTGGCTAGGATGTTGAAAGCTACGTATTTTCCTCGCATGTCTTTTCTTGAAGCTGATATTGGACATTGGCCATCGAGTATTTGGAGTGCTACTTTATGGGGTAGGAAACTCCTAGTAAAAGGAATGAGGTTCCAAATTGGTGATGGCAACTCTGTAAATCTATTCCAGGATCCTTAGGTTCTTGGTATACCAGAGTTCAAGGTAGCTTGGAAATAAGGTTTTAATATTAATATGAAAGTTGCTGATCTATTCAATGAAATCGGGGAGTGGAATTTACAAAGGTTGGGTACTGTTTGTACGGTTCAAGAGTATGATGCTATATTGAGCATTCCTGTTGTGCATATAGGGCGACCGGATAAGTTAATGTGGAACTACAATAGGAATGAGAAATTTTCTGTTCAAAGTGCATACTGGTTAGCGTTGGCAGAGAGATGACAAGCTGCTCCAAGTGTCTCAGATCAGTGGAAGCACTTATGGAAACACAAAGTGCCACCCTAAATGAGCCATTTTCTGTGGAAATGTGCGACTCGTTTCATGCCATGTATGGGTTCTTTATACCAGATACATATCAAACACTCTAATTTGCCCGAGATGTCAGTTAGCTGATGAAACGCCTTTGCACGCAACATGGTGTTGTCCTCTTAGTGTTGCGGTGTTGGAGAGGGCGAGCTTGTATTCGAAACTTAATCCGGGTATGTTGGTCTTTTTTACTGATTTTATGGAGCATGCTTTTAGAGTGTTAAATGTGGATGAAATGAAGCTTCTGGTTATTATAGTATGGAGTAATTAGAATGAAAGAAACCGAGTTATTAACAGGGAATTGCCTAAACCCTCGAAATTACTATACCAGCTTTGTGTATTGTCATGGAAAGGTTTGTTGGCTGCACAAGTCAGAGAACAACCTATAGGTGGTAATGAAAGAACAAATAGGGATAGCAGATGGAAACCTCCAGGTATGGGCACATCGAATTAAATTGTGACTCTGCGGTGTCCAATGATGGGAGGAATGTTGGGGTTGGTGCAATTCTTCGAAATAGTACTGGAGACTTAGTGGTGGCTGTGGGGGAAAGAGTACATGGTCGCTATCGGGTTTGTGTAGCTGAGCTTAAGGCTATCTTGCTGGGTTTGGAAACTGTGTTGCAGAGGGATTGGTTGGTGGATAGTGTGGAATCTGATTGCTTAGAAGCAGTAAACTTGAACAACGGGCAAGAGGAATGTTATGCAAAGGAGGGAGTTTTGGTGGAAGAAATTAGGTTGTTGCTGGCTTCATCGGGGGATGTTGTTATTCGACACATCTTAAGAAGTGCGAATGCAGCAGCTCACGAGGTGGTTCATTTTGTAGCTCAAGTTGAGAGACGTTCTTTGTGGTTAGGGGTTGGGCTTGATTGGCTCATGGATGTCATTCTGAATGACGGATCCGTAACTTCGGCCAGTAGTAATAGGGTGAGTGGGGATTCTAATTCCACCACAGATATTTCTCGATTTTTGTAATTTTTCTATCTAAATAAATTTTTATTCTAAAAAAAGTTCATTACGCATATGTGAAAATTTGTCGAACAATGTAAGAATGTTGATCCTAGTTTGACGTCAGAGAAGAACTAATTAATCTTCTCTCTTCACGGAACGAAACAAAAGGTTCAAGAGAAAAGAGAATGAAAAGAAATAAGTACTTTGAAGTTTGAACGCATTTCAAAACTCGAGTCCTTTTCATTATAGGAAAGGGAAAAGGAAAGGTGAAACTATAAAATTGAGTTCAGTACTTGAAATAAGTATACAATTTTATGAACTAACTTCACATCCTAACCCGATCCATAACGAGACCTACCTCATCCGCCTGGCCAAGTTAATAAGTGACTTTCAGACCAAAAAAAACTAGTGACTGTTCGAGCAATCTAGTGGGCAGTGGGTACACATTGTCCTTAATCAATAGAAAACCTAGGTCTTAGACACCTAATTCTAATTAGTACACACTAGATGAGGCCCGCGCGTTGCTGCGGGTTGCGATGACCGATATTGCTCTACTGTAAATGCTTCTGTGTTGATCAGTTTTAATGTGATGTGGAAGCTCTTCTGATAAATGATACTCATTATATTGTACATATCAGAATAACACAGTTAGAAATGTAAATGTTCAAAATAGTTGGTGATGCAAAGCAAAAGTGTTTACATAGATGAACTGTTAAAAGAAAATAAAATTCAAAGGAAAATGCAACTAAAAGATAAACCGGACATAGATGTACTTATATTTTTACATAACAGTAGAACACATATCCCTCTATTTATGATCCTCTAGCTTATACATCAGAATAAGTAATAGAGGATATGAAAAGATAGTTCCATAAACGTCCAGCTTCTAAAACAAATTAATTCCCATTGCAAGACCATGCTGATCTTCAGTCATTCTCAAGTATAGTGAATCAGCATCAAAAAACTACATATATATAGGCCCTGCTCAGAAGCTGATTACTCAAAAGGAGCAGAACATGCCATATCTACTCTTGCTTTTTCTTGGACTTTGCTTTCTTTGCTTCAACCCTGTTGTATGTTCATTAAAATTAAACAGCAAGAACTGACATTACCATTTTGGTTTGGTACAAACAAATGCATAGACAGGGATAAAAAGAATGATTACTTTGATTTGTTTGTTGATGGTTCTTCTTTCCTGCAAGTGGAATATGTTAGTCATATATAGTTATGAATAATACTGATGAAAGGAGCTGAGATAGACCTATAAATCAATTTATATCTTGTTACCTTTTCTGCTTCTTATTGAGCTCAACATCCATTAGTTCCTTAAGGGTTGCTTCTTTTTTTGGATGCATCGATTTTTTTGCCGGGGTTTCAACTTGAGGCATTGCATATTGCAAAGCTAATTGTACATTATCATCTGTCTCAGGGTAAACATCCTTCACCAAAAAGTCATCTCTATTGCCATAGCCAATGCGCCACATACGATACTTCTCTTTTGTTTTTTCTAGTGCAGGTGGAATGGTGTGCTTGTCATTCTCTCCATGTTCACTATTCTAACTTGCTAGCTAGCTAGCTAGCTAATGGTGTGTCATTGAATGATTCCAATTTTCGTTCCCTTTTTGCCATCTAAATTTTGTTCATTGGCCTCTTTAAATTTCAGTCTATATTTCTATGGAAATAAAGTTTTGTGGCTGTTTTACCAAAAAGGAAAAAAACAATTTAAGTTTGGTGACAGATTTTTGCACTGCCATTAATTTGTTCATTGTTATGGTACTGTTATTAGTTTCGTGTTTTTATATGAACTAAATTATTTTTTATTCTTTTTTTTTTAGAAAAAGCAAGGTTTAAAACCCCAAAATATATGCATATAACAACACTCCGGTTAATATTTTTATGATTTCGTATCAGATGCATTTTTTCAAAATTTTGCAGCAAAATATCCTGTTAGGAAAATAAATCCACACAATATTTCACAATTTTCAAAAACTTCCAAAATTTTAAAAATTGTTACAGACTCAACTATTTATGTATAAATAACATGATCTAAGGTCTACGCATACAGGTTTCGCAACACATCTTTATACACAATATTTTTTGTATATGTTTTTGGCATTTGTTCATTCAGGATTACAATTTTAATTCCTTGTCTAGATGTAACTCTAGACAACGCAACATATAATTGACCATGGCTAAAAACTGGTTGCGGTAAATATAAACCAACTTGTTTTAATGATTGACCTTGACTTTTATTGATTGTCATCGCATAACATGCTCGAATTGGAAATTGTCTCCTTTTTAAAATAAATGGCCACTTTAGATCCTTCGCAGTTAAAACAATTCTTGGTAAAAATATTTTTTTATTAACATGAGTTCCTGTTAACACCCTAGCTTCAATAATCTTATCAAATAAATTTGTTATAATCAATCTTGTTCCATTGCAAAGACCATTTGAAGGATCCATATTTCTGACTAACATAACAGGCATACCTTTTTTCAAAACTAATTTATGCGATGGCAGTCCACTGACTTCAATATTATTCAATAACTCAATTGGATATGAATTAGCTAAGCTAGCTGCGTTATCAATAGATGAACAAATTGAATCACAACTTAGGTAACTAACAGTATGACCAGGTAATAATTTTATCGCATGATTATTAATATCATTAACTGTAACATTTTTGGGTGTAATAATTGCTCGTTCTCTAATGTAGCTAAAACAATTATAATTCTTAGTGAAGTCTGGATATGTCGCACAAAATATAGAATCAATTGGATCACTATGATCGTTAATCAGCATATCATTTGGTATATCAATCCATGTTGCATCTCGATCATTACCATTATCATATATCGAACAAATAGTGCCATCACCCACCAGTAACAACCAATTTGCAAAATCCAATATTTCTCGCTTTTCTTGTTCATTCATTCCTTTCTTTTGAAGTCGCATATTTTGAGTTAAGTGAAAAACTTTAAACAATGGCCACAACAAAGAACTATTTAATGTTGCATCAATTATCTTTGCTTTTGTTCCATCAGTCACAACCGGCAAAATTTGTCGAAAATCTCCACCAAGAATAATAGGCATTCCACCGAAAGAAGGAACATCTGTCTCACCATAACGATACGATAATACATCCCTCAAAGTTGTATCCAAAGATTCAAAACAACATTTATCTGTCATAGGAGCCTCATCCCAAATTATTAAATCAGTCTTTTGAATTAACTTTGCAAGATGTGTTCCTTTTGTCACAGTTGAAATTGAACCATCAGTTAAATCTATTGGTATTTTGAATCTAGAATGAGCGGTTCTACCATTAGGTAATAACAATGATGCAATGCCAGACGAAGCAACTGCTAACACAATTTTTCTTTCAGATCGCAATTTACTAATTATTGTGTGCCACAAATATGTCTTCCCCGTTCCTCCATGACCATACACAAAAAACAAACCTTCACGTTTATTCGAAACAACATCAATAACATTTTCATATATTACTCTTTGACCATCATTCAAATCTGCAACCAACATTCGATGTTCTTTCTTTAAAGCTTCACAATCATAGTCTAATTCTTCTTTTAATTGCTTGTTTTTTAACTCTAGTATCTTATCCTTATTTGGCAAAGGTAAATGATACTTTGTCAATGTTGATCCAAGATTAATAAAAAGTTGTTCCAACTCAAACAACAATGCATTACGTAATTCAACCTCTTGTAATTGCAAGTGTTGCATCATTAATTCAGCTCGCGTGTTATATAAAATATCATCACACATTTGTCGCCAATATGTTTCAAAAAGCCGTTGTGGGTTTGACACATCACAATGCACCATAATTGTCACAAATAAATGACGCAGTTGACGCGTCGTTGCAGTCGCTACCGCTTCTGTCAAGACATCACTCCATTCTTTATCATCGCCTAATAAACCAAGTGCTCGACATGCATCCTGATACGTTGGATAAACAATACCACATATGGTCCGGATTGAATCAAAATTCGTGCAACCCTTACGAATATTTAGAAGCAGCCGAAGATAATACAATTCTCCGCTTGTCGGACGCACATTTGCTAATCTACCCAAAACATAGCCTCGCTGTCGAATTTTCCAGATCTTTTTATCATTGTCCCACACAAACTGAGAAGGGAATTCGGCGTACGTTAACTTATTTGCTATGTCCTTAATATCATCATCTGCATTTGCTTTAAACCATGCTGTAAGCATAGTGTCAGCTGATCCTTGATGTGATAAAACTGATGCAAGCGGTTGATAACGACCAAAAATTATATTTTGTTGTCCTGGCAAGTGAACCTTCAATAATTCAACAGGCGGATGGCGAGAATGAATAGGATATTCAAATAATCTCCATGCAGCCTCAGGTGGAGAAATATACCTGCAATTTAAATACATTGCTATTTCATCATGATGATTACTTTGAAACCCAACTCTTGCTCTATCAGGTCCTTTGCTTATATACTTGAATAAATACTTTATCAACATTGAGTGACAACATGATTCTACATTTATATGTGCATTATATCGTAACAACAACTCAGCATTATATGGAACAACAAAACCATTATCTATATGAACATTGTTTTTAACAACAAATTTTGATGCATCATCACGTCTCTTATACACAGGGAATTTATTTGGTTCAAAAGAGGTTGATTCCGTAAAATCTTTCGGAAATGATTTCTTACATTTTCTATCATGCATACATGGTGATTTAGGATTTAATACACCGCATGGACCATGAATCATAAATTGGCTAACAATGTCATACAAAGCTGGATTTAAATCCTTATCAGGTATTTCAGCTGATATTATTGAATCAATGTCAATACTGGAATGACATTTATTAGTATCTTCTAACCAAAATAGCATATGTGAATGTGGTAAACCTCTTTTTTGAAACTCAATTGTTGCTACATCTGCAAAAAAAACCATGCATGCATATGTAAAAACAAAATATTATACGACAACAACAAAAACATATTAAATAACAATATACATAAACTTGGTAAATAGTAATTATTGTATATTACCTGCAATAATCTTTCCAAATGGTTTTCCTGACTTTACATATTCAATAAGATCATCGTATTTCATTTTAAATACTCTTGCGACAATATCTGGACGATCCTCAGGTTTGCTACCATATTTATTATGTAAAGCTCTAATAATTTCTGGCCACTTTGGATTACAGGTAATTGTAATGAACAGATCAGGAGGACCAAACTTTCGACAAAGAGCCATGGCATCATGATAATGTTTAATCATATAACGCGGACTTCCTGTGTGGGAACTTGGTAAAATCACTCTTTTTCCCACATTTTCACCATCATGTTGTCCTCCCACTGCAGCATCACATATACCCTCAAATGTATCACTCCTTACATCACTTTGATGTTGTCTCACAAAAAACAATCTATTTTCCTCAACGTTTGCATATGCATCAACTAAAAATTGCTGAAACAACCGTCCTCCTTTAAACAGAGTGCACGACTCATCTAGACGTTCATGTATTTGGTACAAAATAAAACCACACATTGGCATTCTAGTCCTCTTACGAACTACGCCATCTTTGCGGATAGCAATTTCAAGTTAGCATGGTAACCATCCTCACCATAAGGAAACAAAACTGGATATTGAAATGACATGAACTTCGGATGCAATCTTGACACTCTTTGAAGGCCAGTACTTACACTGTCAACAACAACATCTCTATCAGGTTCATACAAACCTATGTCACCAACAATAAGACCAGCAACCTCACTAACATTTGGAGCATTATACTGTCTATCCTGAACTGACTCATTGTCAATAATCATTAAATTGAAAGAACGCAATGCATCTTCATCATACTTTGCTCGAATTGACCGATAATACTGAACCAATTCATTGCTAGCATCAAGCATATCAATCAAATTACTTATTATACGTGGATTCAAACCATCAAGCATTCGTTGACGATTAGCAACTTCATTTTCAGTGTCATATATATACAACTGTGCAAACTTAGGCAACTGACCTTCTGGAGGAATAAGTGAACCCATAAGATGATATATCTGTCCACTAATTTTGAACACACAAGGACCACGTCCATTAGCAACAGATGAATCAATATTGACACCCAATGACGTAAATGCAAAGATCATGTTATAGGCACGAATATTTTTCCTAAATTCCACACTATCTGAACCATTGGCAGGATCAAGTAAATAATCTAAGTAAGCCGGAGTCGACCGAGAAGATGGCAATCTAATTCTTCCTCCCTGGCAACACCCAGTGTAGATAGGACTTGCATTCTGAGGAATCGAATTTGATTCTGGTAACCAAAACAAAGCTTGACAATCATCGCAGACATAATTCATATCCCCAACATCTACATATTTGAACGCCAAACCTACAGAGGAAAAAGGAAGACATAAACCAAACAAATAATCACAAAAGAATAAGTCATAGCACAACATATATAAACAGACCTCTTGCTCTTCTCTTTTTCTGATAAGCTGCCTGTCCAATATTAACCTCATGAGCACCAAGCACATCAATTCCCCTATCACACACAGGATTGCTACAACCATCCATAGAAACACCATCTGTGTCAGCTACAGACGCACCAGATGAGCACCCCTTTTGCAATGCAGCCAACCTAATACTATGACCTCGTCTAGTCTTTTTGCCACCATTTTCATAATTAACCTGATCAGAAACAGATGCAATCAAGCAAGACAGTCCCTGACCAGCTCGATGAAACGAAGAAGATGAGCTAATCTCATCCGCCTTCTTTTGCTTTTGAACCATCTTAACCTGATAATACACAACAAAGAAACACATGAGAGCCCAAACAACACAAAACACAGGAAAAAGTAAAACACAGACCTAACTCATTGAAGAAAAAGAAACATACATCGATAAGCAACCTTCAAATACCCAACATAAAAATTCTTAATGCATCAATAGGACGCAAGCCTCCAAACCAAATGCAATAAAAGAACTCATAGCAAATGTATTTTCTTTTGGAGAACAAAAGGAGAAATATATTTATGGTGATACGTGTATAGGTGTGATTGGTTTATGTATCAGTCAACAATTTCATTCTTCTTTTTCCTTTTTTTTTGTATATATTAATACTAAAAGTGGTTTAGGAAGAACATTACAAATACGATCTACAGGTAAATATATAATTTGCATGATGAGTTATACTCGATAGTTTGATGGAAAATCAAACAACGCTGTGCTTACGGGGTCGAATCAACTTACTATGCCAACATGTCATACCCATCCGTTGTAAATTTTTGAAGTGTCTAGCTAACTTATTTTTGATCGAATCAACATATAGTGAGCCTCGCTCTAATTCTTATTTCTTTTGCAGAAAGACAATCACTTCAAGCCAACAGAAAAGCACATAGGAAGAGGAGAGAACGTCAAAGATCAATTAAAAGGCAGGATACATATAGTCTTACCTAATAACTGCCTTGACGATCTTGAGGACAACCTGCATCCATGAATGAATTTATGAATTATCCATCAATTCAGAACAAAACTAATCTCATAACATCAAACTTGAAACAAAAACCCAAATCTGAAAATATAAACACTTAACCCAAATCTAAAAACATCAATTTACACTAAATAAAATCGAATTCAAAAGAGATCAGTATGGAAACTAAAAAATAGTGATTTCAACCCAAACCACCACAATACCGATCAGACCCAAATTCTCAGATCATACCCATATAAACAAAACAAAACTCAATAAATTGCAAAAACACGTAGAAAACAAACAATCAAACCCATATGAGAGAAACAGAAATAAACAGAGACACTAAATTAAATGATAGCAAACAATCAAACGGAGAGAAACAGAGAAAACCCCACTCCGATTAGCCCTAAAAACCCAGATAAGAGACAGAGAAGTGAGTAAGCAGATATAGAGAAAGCCAACCCAGAACCGAAAGCAAACTTTATTGGCCTAACACGGAAGCCTGTTATGCATAAGACAATTTTAAAATTGGTAAAATTGCAATAGACTTAGAATTCAAAAAAGCAATAATTTTCTTTCCTATATAAGAATTTCACCAAACTTCGCCATTCCATGACAAAAAAAATACTGAGAGGAGTCCTTGAATGCAGTAGAAAGATTTGTAGACTGTTTAGTGTCTTACTTATTGCTACTAACTTCCTATCTCCGCCCTAGATGCCACTTACCATTTCATAATCCACCTTAGTTTACAGACTTCAAGTCCCAAAATGTAGAAGAATTGTAATCATTAATTTATAACGCAGATATTTAAATTCTTCAGTTATCTTCCAGTTGAAATGATCATGAATTTGAAGATGATACCTTGCAAATATAATTAGCAACTACACTGCTCTCCTGCCTTCTAGAGCGGCTGCCTGAAGAATTTAAACAAAGAGAACATGAAAATATATCAATTTTTATTATGTACATGAAATGTTCTGTTCTTTATGGCTCATCAATATGATTATTAACCTTTCGGTAGATATCATGATAGTAAGCATGCACCAAAATAGTTTAAACCATCTAATCTTAGAATGTTGTGTATTCTAAAATTCACTAACTGTTTCGGTTTAATGATAGAAAATAAGTGTGTAACAGTTTGTCTTAACATTAAATATTGATGATCGACAGACTACTTTGGTCTGATCACATATGAAGATACAATTGATGTCCCCAATTGGCCAATTATAAAAATTTATCAAGGATTTTAATCAATGTGAAATATATACAAATTTCAAAAGAATTGAAGAGGTATTAATTAGGAATGCTAAACTAAGTTTTTCAAATATCCAAGCTTTGATGGGATATCTATCAAGTATGTTGGCTGACCATGGAGCTTTATATTACAGAATGATTCTGTCTTCATACAGCCAAATCCTTTCTGTTGCTTTTTTGGGATATCACCGAGTCGTCTGGGTATACTAACACAAATGAAGCACACATACCTTCTTGTAAAATAATCTGCTGGTTGAGCTTCATATGTACTTATACTGATACATTCTGTCTTCATATGTATATATGGATAAGGAATATGTATGTATAATTGTATATGCAGAAATTTAGAGCAGGGGGAACTTGAAGTCACGCATAATATGTAAATGCCAAAATCTCGAGTCTATTTTCATCAAAATTTTAAAAGCCTCTACTAAAGAGCCAGATACCCATTATGATGAATAACCAACATGTAAGCAAAATCACAAAATCAAACAACAGACTAACCAAAGGAACGACATCGAACATCAAAGTATCTGAGCGAATTGGATGAAGGCCGAAGAAGGTAAAATCAATTTTACTACCGAACACAACGAAAATTATCAAACCATTCGACATGCAAATAGAAATCGGAAAAAAAAAACCATTGAACCGTACCATTGGAAGGCAGAAGAAGAGAGAAGCAATCCCATACAAACCCACCAACCACGCCGATAATACGACAATTAAGAATCTGAGACGAAGATTTAAAATTTCAGATTCAAAACGAAAATCACACCAAAACCAAGCATATCTGGCTTTAATCAATTGTAAGAAACTTCAAAAACATAAAAATGAACTGAAAACCAATTACCCAGATTCATATTCTTTCACCTTGGCTCGGGTTTGATCGGAATTGATAATCCCTTTTGTTCGTCTTCGGTGTGGCGCGCAACAGATTGTTGAGACGGAGAGAGGAATGGAAAAACTTGGGCTTCGAGAATGGTTAAGAAGAGCAGAGACTTAGTGGAATAAATATGTCAGACTACGCGGCAACAAATGTTAACATGCAACACCCTAGATTGACATCTGGAAACTGAAGGCAGTCGTGCAATTATTGCCGCTTAATATATTCTTATATATTAGGCATGCAATGAAAAGCCTATTGTTTCTAATGCAATGCATATCCAGGTGAAGATTATTAGTTTGCAACATACATGGGATGACCGATCTGCTCTCCATGCTGTCCACAACATGTATCTGGGAGCAGAAGAATATACTGTGAATAATAATTGCTGTGGAAGACATAATTGCTGTGGAAGACACGTATGTGAAGCATCCAAGAGCAGCTGTGTAATTTTTTAAAATAACAGGGGCAAAACCGATATTTTCAGTGGTACCATTGATGAACAGTAGTACTCCCTCCATCTGCTTGGCCGTCTGCATTTGAGTTTTCACACACCACCAGTCCACCATGGTTAACCTATTACTGTAACTAAAAGGCAAAAACTTTGAAAATTCCTAGTTTGCTTCACCATAAAAAGACCTTCCCTTCCTTTTTCACGCTTCCACAAACATTCTGTCATTCTCTCTCTTCCCCTCCTTCTCATCTCTATCCCCCATTGGTGGCTTTTGAGTTCTCCACTCCAATCCAACACGCACACAGAGATATAGGGCACCCAAAACACTAAACCTCCTCAGCTGGTAAGCAAGTGAAGAAGAGAGCATCCAATTATTCAAATACATTCACCTAATCTCTTGTATCTTCTTTATGTTCCATGCGCTCTAATTGGCTGAAAATGCCGTTTCCTTTTTCCTCATTATATTCGTAGTTCACGGTGTTATAGGATCTGAGGATCTATGATGGTCTCTTTCTGTTTCTCTTTCTCTTTGATGCTTATTTCTCATAGGAAGTTTCATTTTAGTGTTTGCGTAAGATTCTTAGCTAAATTTGGCAAAATGGCTCCCCACTGGACCTGTCCCTCTCTTATTAGCT
This sequence comes from Comarum palustre, assembly GCA_951800085.1. Taxonomy (NCBI): domain Eukaryota; kingdom Viridiplantae; phylum Streptophyta; class Magnoliopsida; order Rosales; family Rosaceae; genus Comarum; species Comarum palustre. Next base: position 11,638,114 of record OX637588.1, on the reverse strand, counting down.
TAATTTCCTGCTTTTCTGACACATAACAACAACTTCCTTGCCTTTTCTGGTTAGAGTTCTTGATTATACACTGGTTTATTCCCTGACTTAGAAAACTAAATTTTCCAAAATAAGGTACATAGTTCACAACTTCACATATACATCATTATTCTCATCATATCGGATTTGCTCTTTTCAGAATAAGAATAAGATCAAGAATTTGAGTGATGGCTCGGGAGAAGATTCAGATCAAGAAGATCGACAACGCCACGGCGAGACAGGTGACGTTTACAAAGAGGAGAGGAGGGCTTTTGAAGAAGGCTGAGGAGCTCTCAGTTCTCTGTGATGCAGATATTTCTCTTATCATCTTTTCTTCAACTGGAAAGCTCTTTGAATATGCTAGCTCAAGGTCTCTCTCTTCTTTCACAGCCTTCAATATTCTTCTTACTTCCCATGTATTTCAGTTCAAAATTTTGCAAGACCTAGATCGAGTAAGGAGAGAGGGGGCAAGTAACAAAATATAAGAGGGTTTTGCTTCTTGATTTTGCTTCTGTTATGGTATTGATAGATCTCTGCAAATAGGTTTCTCGTGAATATCTGATAGCTGGGTCTTATCAGTTATCACTACTGCTATATCAGATAGCTGATAGCTGATAGCTGATAGCTGAACTAGTGTTAGTCTTCGTTGACTGGATTGCATTTCAAGAGGCTGGATAGTTTATTTTCGGTTCTACCTGTTTGGGCCAAAGTATTATCTTTCAGCGAATGTTTAAAAAGAGAGCACAGTGAACCGATTCTTGCGGTCTACGTTATTATTAATGTGTTTTCTTTCAACTGGGAGTCATGATTGGTAAGGATTTGTGGTTGCTTAAAGAACCCTTTGAAGATCTAAGAAGATTTGATATGCTTTGATCCGCAAGAAACAACAAATCCTAGTGTTCACTATATAAAGGGGTCAAGATACAAAGACAACACACATCTTAACGATTCAACACAACTTTTGCACCCTACAAAACATGCCTCTCCGGAGCACCTATACCAGAAAGAATCCTTGAGTCTTTTTGTCCACCAAAGCCCTATCCGTAGACATTTCCCGTTGCTACTCACCAAAGCCCGACCCGTCGACATTATCCGCTGCTACCTCACCAAAGCATAATCCGTGAGCATTACCCGCTTCTACTCACCAACCCTCATCCGTGAGCGAACAGTCCACCACCGCTTCATAAAGCCATATACGTAGGCGAATACCCGCAAAAACCATTGTTGGAGTGAGAACTCTAGCAAATATCCCCGGTTTGTCAAGGAACCCTTTGGCGAACGCACTACACTCCCCATTTTTAGCTCTGCTCAACCACACCGGCTTGAGTAGGAACGTTCACTTCGCAAGAGGAGGAGAAAAATCCTAGTTGCTCTTCAGCTAGGTCTAAGAAGAACCTAAGTACTGGCCTGACCAACGCCTGTACGACAATCGTTTGAGAAGAAAACAGAAGGCGAACAAGCATCAAAATCAAGGTTGTACCTGACCCATAGGTACTGGCACGCCCTTAAGCTTGGTTGTTCGATGAAAATCCATTTTCACGCCGAACATTTGGCACGCCCAATGGGACATAACATGTCAGGATTGTAGAAGAAACGATTTCGCGTTTCAGATGATTACCAGTCAACTAGCTGTAGTGTGTTAAACATGGATGACGAGTTGAAGCAGATATTGAAAGCTATCATTGAGCAAATTGATAAAATCAATGCAACAGCGGATCAAATAAATGCTTCCATAGATCAACATAACCAAGAAATTAAAGCAGCCAATGAGAAGACAACAAAGCTGCAAAGTGGAGCAAATTACGAAGTCTGCAATACTAACCAAGAGGTTTTACACTCCCAAAAAGTACAACCTAAAGCTTACGAATATACTCTTGTCAAAGAGGTTGAATCAGTTTTTGATCAATCTAGCGGCGAAATCTTTTCTCTGGTTATGTCAAAAAAATTGATTTGCCAATTTTTGGTGAATCTCATGAGGAGCACAACAATGAAGTCAGCAACCAACAAAGCTGCTCCAAAGGCGAAGTCATTCCGTTCGCACATAATACTGTGTGTATGGACACATGCCAAGCCTTACAGACAGTCATCAATGATGTTTATAGCAGGAATGTGTCTATGTCTGAGACACAAGTTAAGTCACCAATATGTGGTGATTGTTATTTTGATATGGAGACAACCTATGACGAATACGATGATGACTACAGGTTGATTCTTGACTCTAAAATCAGCAAGTCTAAAGCAGAGGAGTTCAATTACTTGGAGTCTCTTGGTGTTAAAGATATAAACCAGCAAGTGGTTTATTATGAAAGCCAATTGGTGGCTGTAACTATATATAACATGCATCAGGATATGGTAGTAGGTGACAAGACAGATTTCCACACTGAGCCATCTGTAAATATACAATTGATGATCATGCTTTGTCAAACAATGAAGATGCATGGGGGGCTATACAGCAGACCATATGAGCAGTCACTTCAGGGTTTTCATGTTGATGACACCAAACATCTTTGTTCAATACTTGGAGTTTCTCGCCGGAGAGAATCCCATACTGCAAATATTAAGACGTCAAGGCTTGGAGTGAAGCATTGGTGACCTCCCCCGTAGACTTACAAAGGGTAACTAATTCATGATGAGTTTCCCTATTTACTTTGCTTCTAGACGTTTTAATTCTGTTTCAATTCTTGCATTGAAAAACAAAAAATACAAAAAAAAAAGATTATGTGTTTTGCTGAAATGCAAGACAATGTTATTATCTGACAGAGGTTTGAATTCTATCCTATATTATTAGAGACATATTTCTGAGGTCTTAGATGCAAGAAACAATATATGTGTTTCATCGTTACAACCATTATGCCAACAGAATACAGAAGATTTGAAGCAAGAGTAGTTCAACAAATTTGCAGTAGCAGCTTCTGTGTTGCAACTTCTCGGAATAAATTGAAAAGATCCAAGAAGAGTTAGAAGACAAGCTTCATATGCACGAAAAGCCCTAGATGTCTATTTTCCAACGCAATTTGCGGCTTGCAATTTCAACGATCCAAGAAAAAGTTATGGTAGCTTGAGTCCCAGAAGGTCAGAAGGCATGTTTTCAGCAGCCTATACTACTGTGCAACAACTTTGTTGAATCACTGGTGATGATTTACTAAGAACTAGTCTGCGAACTGCATATGTGTGGAAAGCCTTGGATCGTGATTCCGACGTTCTAATAAAAAGTTATTGCAGTTTGAAGACAAGAAGATCAGAATGAACAAAAAATTGACAGCATGCATATATGCATGGCGAATAGGCATTAAAGGTCTTGTTTGGCTGGTGAATGTATACTTGTGTCTTCAATACATGTTCTTATATGATTAGGGAGCTTGATACTCAAGATTCGCTATCCTCCTTCGCCTCACTAAGAACGTCAAAACTAAATAGTTGCAGTTATCCAATTTCAGTGGCAGTTTCTGTGTCATAACTTTGCAGATATACCTGGGACGATCCCGAGCGAATCAGTGGGCAAGCTGCATATTTGTAGAAAGTTATGGTTATGTGGTTTCTAACGCAATTTACGGTTCGTGATTTCGACATTTCAGGAAGAAGTTATGGCAGTTTTAGTACCAAGAGATCAGAATGCTCGAGAATCTGTGTCTTGTGTTTATGACTACGACGAACGGACTTGTATACACTAATAGCTTAATGCACACAAGAATGCTCTATATTCATGCTTACATATATGGGGGCTTGAAACAAGTTTTACTCTTCTTCATTTGCCAACTTCGGACACCAAAACTGGGGGGCATATAGGGACATAAATCAGCTACTCTAAAATTTTTGAAAATTTTGAATTATTGTGCACAAAGTTTTAGTACTATCTTGGTATTTTTAAGGCCAACACCTATGGCCTCCAATGAAGTTGTTATGCGAATACAATGACATATTTTAGTTTCTTACACATGAAGAGATGAAGATGGACAACAACTCATTTATTAAGCGAAGACTTGTGGCTATAAATTCGAGGAGATTATTAGCACACTTTAACATAATGGGATCATACAGAGCTACTTCATTCGCTGAATATTGTAAGTAGATTAGTGTAACCTGATACATGGTGGTTCTGAGTGGTGTGTGTATGGATTGATATATCCATAAGAATGATCCCACTTGAGATGAGATGATTACTAGAAGGAGCTGTAAGGAGGACAAAATTTCTATTGATTATGCCAATTACTGTGGCATAAGTCCGGAAAGTGGATTTAAGAAAAGAGCCTTCTGCATAATGGTGTCTTAGAACATTCCTAAACAGTAAAGCAAAACTGAGCATTGAAGCTAAAGTGCAGTGAATGTATGACATACGTTCACTCGACTTTGTTGAGTAATGATGCATGAATATAGTACCATATTTCTTGGTATATCTCATGTGTCATACATCAGTGGAGACTTACAAACATTGTATAATTGCATGCATGGCTACAGTTTGATAAAGAAAGAATATTAGACCAGCTTACTAGCCAAGTTTATGATCATAGAAGAATTAACTTCTCTGGTATTCATAAAGCTTCATGCACAGCAGATGTCCATCTAGCAGCAGCAAATGTGTGTTGCTGTATATATACCAAAATGTTCAAAAAAGAGCGCCAACATGATTATGCTAGGAGTAATTCAAAGTCCAAGGTGCCTTCATGAATTTAACTCATGTGAAGAATAGTCTTGAAACCAGTATTGGGGTTCACAGACTTTACAGCAGTCATTCGCTGAAGGTTCTACTATACTGGGGGGCTTCAAACCTCATGTTGGCAGAAAGATCTTCAAAGAAGTCATCGTGTGTTTAATGTTACATCCACAACAAGATGGTGGAAGGGAGTCTGCAGCTTTCTTAAGGGTTTCTGGCATAGAGTAAAAATCAATTTATGATTAGTCATATAGCATTCGCCACCGTAATGAAGAAGAAGACCAGCAACCTTTTCTTATAATCAAGTTCATACTGGGGGCTGTAAGCTGCGAACCAGATTGACTTGATTTAGTCATACCCTTAACAATAACTTTTGGAGTTGTTGCGGAACACAATGAGTTTGACACAAGACATAGAATTTTGACATTCGTTGGAAGTATGAGGGACGCTCTAATATCTTTTGAAGGAATGGAGACAGAGTTGACACAAAACAAGAAGACCATGTCTATATATTGTTTGGCACGACGTTCACAGTAACAACACAAGTCTATTTGTGTCTGATCACCACAAGGAGGCTTGCAATTCTCATTCATAGAGCCAGATTAGCGCAAGCATACCAGGAAGTAAAATCAACTCTACATATGCAGCTCAATTCTCTACATCAGGTTCTACAAGAAATGCATATTCCGAAAGTTTGCAAGATCAGTTTAATCGGCATACTCTCACTACATTCACTGCACCCAATTAAACTGGGGGGCTACACTATTCATATTCTGTGCGAATTTTTGGAGCAAATTTTTGAAACTTTTTGAGTTTCAGTATTCATTTTATTTTTGAACCAATCCTTATGGTTCTCCAAAGCTAATCCCTGCGGTTTATCTAAACCAATTCGTGGTTTTGCACTTTATTTAGTCAATTTATTCTTGAGGTTGATTATTATGATTTAATACCAACACTTGTGGCCTATTATTTTGAAAGTATTAGCAGCAGCAAAAAGTTGTCAAGACTCAAGAAAATTTGGTATCTCAAGGTACTTTGTCGAGTAGTTCCAAGCTTTTGAGAGGTTCATATCAAGCATCCAACACTTTAGACATGTACTATTGATGTTAAGGGATATGTTTGGCTGCTCCATTCCCCTGAAATCACTAGAAAGACCTATGGAAATAACCAACCAAATCAGCCCCTACAAAGAAAATCTGGAAATTTCATATTTGACTTATTTCTGGGCATTTTCATGGTCCATTCACGCCTCCGTCTATGGGTTAGAATTTTGTTCGCCATATATTGCCTTGAAGCTAGTATATTGGACTACAAGTAGGAAAAAGAATAATGTCATTCGCTGTTTTGAGGAGTGAGTTATGAGGTCTCCAAGTCGGCATCTTGAAGCAGTCATTCCAAAAAAACTGAACTGTAATGAGTTTTGGTGGCCTTGTTTCTTCATCTTAACATGTACCTATCACTAGGGTGTTTGTTTATACATTAAGTTGGGACGTTGTAGAGATTTTTAGAATCAAGAATCATCCAGAAATATCATGGGAAGCTCAAGGTACAAGCTCTTCTAGTCGTCCAAATAATAAGGAAAAACTAAATTTCCAGAAAATAGTTTTCTTAGGCTGTTTTGGGAGACCATTTGTGTCATCTTCCTGGGTTTTTTTGACCGTTCGCTTTATCAATCCTTCAAGTATATATATTGCACTACATTCTCAAGCCAAGAACCGATCAGAATCATCATCTGAGCATGTAGTAAATCGTTTCTAAAGTCAACCTCTTGAGCAGGAAAGTTTCTTCAGCTTTTGACTAAGTATTTTATGGAGTTGGTTTTCGTGGCTTTTTTGGAGGAGTTTTCATAGAATTATTGATTCAGTTTGGATGCTGTGGTATTGAAGAACAACGTCAAATCATTAAACAACCAGTAAGTGGATGGTTCAAGCTCTTCTTATTCATCTAGAGGGAAGTACAAGTGTGCCTACCTTAGGGCTACGTTTTCTTGGTTCATTGCCATCAATTATCATCAAGACCAATGCTTATGGTCTTGCTACCATGTTTAATTAAGCATGGGGGCTGCTTATCTGCATCCAGTTGGTCAACGTGAGCTTAAGACATGTTTTCGTCAGAACATGTTTCATCATCTTCGAAGGCAAGGTATTCAAGTTGATTACATGATTATCATGTTGATGATTAATTGTGCTACTATATGGGCTACCTAGCTACTGTTCATTACTGTCGAAGCTTCAAGAGTAAAGACCTACATATGAGTTTTGTGTTTGTCATTTGAGCTAGTGAGTGGCTTTCGCTGGTGTGAGTGAAGCGTGGGGACTATAGGTCTTTTCAGTCAAGACGCATGTCTTCTCCTTCAAGACCTGGGGGCTATGTTTGAGCCAAAATATTATCTTTCGTCGAATGTTTAAGAAGAGAGCTCAGTGGACCGATTCTTGAGTCTACGTTATTATTAATGTGTTTCCTTTCAACTGGAAGTCATGATTGGAAATGATTTGTGGTTGCTTAAGGAACCCTTTGAAGATCCAAGAAGATTTGATATGCCTTGATACGTAAGAAATAACAAACCCTAGTGTTCACTATATAAAGGGGTCAAGATACAGAGACAACACACATCTCAATGATTCAATACAACTTTTGCACACTGCAAAACAAGCCTCTCAGGAGCACCTCTACCAGAAAGATTTCTTGAGTCTTTTTGTCCACCAAAGCTCTATCTGTAGGCATTCCCCGCTGCTACTCACCAAAGCCCGACCCGTCGACATTATCCGCTGCTATCTCACCAAAGCCTCATCCGTGAGCACTACCCGCTTCTACTCACCAAGCCTCATCCGTGAGCGAACAGTCCACCACCGCTTCATAAAGCCCTATCCGTAGGCGAATACCCGTAAAAATCATTGTTAGAGTGAGAACTCTAGCAAATATCTTTAATTTTTCAAGGAAACCTTTGGCGAACGCACTACACTCCTCATTTTTAGCTCTGCTCAACCACACCAGTCTGAATAGGAACGTCCACTTCGTAAGAGGAGAAAAATTCTAGTTGCTCTTCAGCTAGGTCTAAGAAGAACCTAAGTGCTGACCTGACCAACGCCTGTACGACAATCGTTTGAGAAGAAGACAGAAGGCGAACAAGCATCAAAATCAAGGTTGTACCTGACCCATAGGTACTGGCACGCCCTCAAGCTTGGTTGTTCGAAGAAAATCCATTTTCACGCCTAACATTACCCTGTTGATCATGTGGTTTTGATGTTTGACCTCTCTCATTGGTTGAATGACTCGCACATCAAATTCAAAGACAACTAATAACTTGAACTGAGAGTCACAAGAAACTGAACTGCGAGTCGGATGGATAGGGAGTTTTTATTTCATTAAACCTTGTTTTTTAGGTTCTTAAATCATGGTTTTGTTTGTGGCTTAAGCTCATTTTGTCTTTTGTTGGGTTCTATTGGAAATGAGGACTTGAACTGGGACAAGCGTGTCCCGTGGATTACCATTATACCAATACTGTCCCAACTTAACCACCTTTAAGGTGTTGGGTTTTAATCACAAAAGGTTTCGGTACAATTGGGTATGATTCATCCACTTATAAGTTATTTTTTTTATCTCATTTCTGATGTGAGATTTTTCCTCTCCAACACTCCCCTCACGTGCAACCTAACTTTTTAGGTTGACATGTGAAATTTATTCAGTCTAATTCCCACAATTCCCACATCGAAAATCGGTACATTCATTCGGTCCAATTTCCATTTTAAAAATTGGGGTATGCGGTCCAAGACCCACTGTAGACACTTGTTATGGTATGGGCCAATCAGAATTTTTCCGACGGCAATTTAATTAGATGGACCTAGATTTGGGCTCATTATGCTGGGAGACTTTCATCCGTTACGTTGGGAGAAGTAATTGAAGAGAGACACGCTCTGATACCAACTTGAACTGGGACAAGCGTGGCCCGTGGATCACCATTGTACCGATACTATCCCAACTTAACCACTTTTAAGTTATTGGGTTTTAATCACAAAAGGCCTCGGTACAATTGGATATGATTCATCCACTTATAAGTTGTTTTTATTTATATCTTTTCTGATGTGAGATCTTTCTTCTCTAACATGAGAGACCGGTACCAAAACCAGTTTTGATAAACCATGAAGGGCAGGATCAAAATCCTAATCGATTTTCTTCCATTGACAGAAAACAATCCCATTTTTATAAATGTAATATAAAAAATTTGCTTTTAATGATAATGGTCTTCTTGGATAATGGAGCTGGTGCAATTTGCCTATGAAATCAGAAAATCATGTGAACTTGAAGCCAGAGAGTTATATAAACTAGAGCACTTAGCATCATTTTGAAGTTTCTCTCGAGAGATTTAAAGAAATGTGTATATAAACTATAACAGATTTGTAAGTTCATGCAAACTAATGCTGTTGATTAGCAGTTTCACAAGTTTATAACAGATTTGTAAGTTCATGCAAACCAAATTATTTTACTAAAACAACAGACCTCTTCAATAAGCTGTTCTTTTTTGTCTTTGTTTTGTTTTTATAATTGTTTTATACTATTCTTAATCTTTCTCGCCAGCCAGTGACATCTTGCTGTTATTTCTTGAAGGGAAATCTTAGAAGGCACCGCTTGCACTCCAAAAATCTTGACAAACTAGAGCAACCTTCTCTTGAGTTACAGGTTGGTTCATTATATATCTCAGTGATAAAGAAATATGAGCATACAATAAGATGTTGCTGTATCAAATAGCAGCCAAGTTGTCTTGCAGCTTGAAAGATTACCCAAGGTTTTAAGAAGTGTTCATATGCCAATATAACTAGCATGCTTCTTTGGTTGTCGTAATCAAATGTGGTTTCTTTTTTTTTGTATGCAGATTGTAAGTGCATGTGAGTAATATGCTGAAGCATCTTTTGTTCTTTTTTTAATATTTTTTTATTTTCAAGATTTGGGGAATATTCAAATGATTATTTATAAATCATTTTGATTATGCTATATATTGATGTGACAAATGCCTCTTTATTTTTATTGTTGAAAGTCAAGTTGATGCCATCATATCTGGGCTTAGATAAAGTGCAACATAACAAGTTTGGAAACATATTATCAGTAGTTCAGTACTAATCTTAATACAAATAGTACTCTTGATTATAGTCTGCAGTCTTTGTTCTCAGCATATACTATATACTGAGATTAGAAGATAAAACAATGGACTTTGATTGAAAGAGTAGTTATTCATTTATTTTGCATAGTACTGTGGAGATGAGAGATCCCACATCAGAAACAGGATAAATAAAATATAACTTATATGTGGGTGGATCAATCCTAATTGTACCGAGACCTTTTATGATTAAAACTCAACACCTTAAAGGTGATTAAGTTGGGACAATATCGGTACAATGGTGATCCACGGGCCACGCTTGTCCCAGTTTGACTTGGTATCAGAGCGGGTCCCTCTTTAATTGCGTCTCATTGGTTGGTGGGTTTGATTGGTGTGACATATGTACACGTGCTAAACCCTTGAGTCTGGTTGCACGTGAGGGTTAGTGTTTGTGTGGATTGTCACCAAGTGCCAGATAGGCCGGGTTAGTGGTCGGATTTGTTTAGACATTTGTACACGTGCTAAACCCTTGAGTCTGGTTGCACGTGTGGGTTGGTGTTTGAGTGGAGAGGGTGACATAGATTCACGTGCATAACTTGTCAGGTTGCACGTGAGGGGGCGTGTTGGAGATGAGAGATCTCACATCAGAAACAGGATAAATAAAATATAACTTATATGTGGGTGGATCATTCCTAATTGTACCGAGGCCTTTTGTGATTAAAACCCAACACCTTCTGAAAATCTACCGATCATTCTGGTTCCACCACCGTCACCAAAAACCACCACTACACACAACCATCACCAAAAACCACCATGCCACCGCACCACTAGCACACACAACCATCAAAAACCACCACCACCACCCACCACCACCATTTGGAGAAGAGAGGAGAGGAGAGAAGAGAGAGTTTGGAGAAGAAGAGAAGATTTAAAGAAGAAAAATTGATTTTTTTGAAAAAAAATTTCAGAAATTTAGCGCGGGGAAAGAAATTTTGAAATTTTTAGCTCTTAGCCGACGAAATTATTTAATTCCGTCGGCTAAGTGATGAACAATTTTTCTGAAATTTTGGTCTAAAATTTTGCGCGGTAAAATTGTTATGAATTTTTTTACCCTTAGCCGACGAAATTAAATAATTATGTTGGCAAAGTGATAACTTAGGAGATGAAATTATTTAATTCTGTCTGCTAAGGGGTAAAAAAATTATTATTTTTAGAACTTAAGCGACGTTATAATTCTAATGATCAAACTTGACAAACGAAAATTTTAAGTTATAATGATATGATCATTATAGTAAAACATGAATATGGGGAAAAATTCAACTTGATCCGACAAAGTTAGAGAGCTCGAACGGGACGGTCAATCCCTTAAGTCAAACCCTCTAAACGCACAAAAACGATCATTCTACCGTCTAAATTACGTATTTTGGTCGGACCCTTAACTGAAAATAGTTTCAAATTGATGAGATGCAACCACTGGTATAAAAATTTACTGAAAAATAACCCTCGAAGATAGGGCTACCCATATGGAGAAAGAATAGTAAATTGCGTTGGTCGCAACTATTGGCATCGAGACTGCCAGAATTACTTAATTTTTCAACCGTAGACATATTTCACCATTCCGGTCATATCTTATTTTACGACTTAATTTGCGTTGAAGGATCTACGTAGAGTTTGTTTTTGAAACAGAATATTTATTTAAAAGTTAGTAAACAAGTCGTGTCACATCCCGATCCTAGAATTATTTTACGGTTAGTTACTTTGGTCTTTAATTATTTAAAGTAACTGTTTGACCGTATGATGACAGTAAAGTTGAGATTTTAGGAAAACTATCTTCATGAAAGTTGTAGAGGACGTCGATACGAGTTCTTAGACATATAGCACGCTTAAATAGTAGTTCGTATGAGTGAGTTATAAAGGTCTGAATTCAGGGGTATATGGGTAATTTTGCAAAAATGGCTATAAATAGCCCAAAAACCAGAAAATCAGGCAGATTTTTCTGCCAGACATTCGCGGCGTCACCGCTGCCGATCTAGGCCATCTCAGGTGGTGAGGCCGGTCCCAAAAAGAGCGCCTCTAAGTCTACTTCAATTCTAGGTAAGCTTTTCGACCTAGGGGTGGGCACTTCGTACCGGAATCCCGATCCCGTCCCGGTCCCGTCTCGAAAATTAACGGGATGGGACGGGATAGAGTTTAAAAATGTCCGTCCCGTCCCGTCCCGAAAGTTTAGAAACGGGACGGGATCGGGACGAACCCGCGCGGGACCGGGACGAACCCGAAATGATCGTAGCCGTCCATTCTGCTAGATCGTAACCGTCCATCAAAGATCAAACCCTACACGGCTACACTTCAAAATCAAAACATAACGCGTCGCCTCTCTCTCTCTCTCAGTCGCCTCTCCCCAGTCCCTTGTTCTCTCTCTCAGTCGCCTCGACGCCGCGTCGCCTCTCTCTCTCTCAGTCGCCTCGACGCCTCGACGCCTCTCTCTCTCTCAGTCGCCTCGACGCCTCTCTCTTCTCTCCGATTCACGAATCACGAATCGGCCGAATCCGATCCGGCCTGGCCACCTCATCTTCCCTCCTTCGATTGCTGGGCGAATCACTATCCCAAGCTCGCCGGTTATTTGATGATTTCCGAGGTAAGAGATGGAACTCATGGAAGATTATTGTTTTTTAATTCTCGATTTTACTTGTTTCATGAATGTGTCAGCTTGTAAAAATTCTACTTGTTTCATGAATGTGTCAGATTCTTTGTGTCAGCTTCATCATGAATTCATGAATTCATCAGATTCTTTCCGAGGTGAGGATACTGCCAGCGAGGACCAACCTGTTACGCCTTGGTGTGTGTCTGTTGCGAGGTGTGTGCAAAGAGGAGTAATATGATTTATATGATTGGGATGAGAACTACTTGTTTCAGAAAATGAATTACGCAAAAATCCTTCAGTTAATTGATCTTCTAGTTTCTGCATTTCTTTCAAGCTCAAACTAGACAATTTGTTCCCAAACAGATGCATATAATAAATATTATATGTTAGTTTATGCAAGAGTTGCCATACGTACAGTTGTTTGGCTTGTAGCTTCTCAGTTCATCTTTTAGGACATCCACCTCCTTAGGATCTTCCTCCTGAAAAATCAGGTAAAGTCAGAATTTTCAGTCTAGAAAGTAAGATTTTTAGAGAACAAGTACATAGAAAATACATTATAGAAACAGATGAAGCCTCTATACATTATACATTTCAGTTCATCTTTTCAATGTGTTACATAACTACATTGTCCGACTACTTGAACAAGGGTATTAACTTCAGCAGTTCATCAGCCTTCTATAGTACTAAGAATTTCAGAAAATGAATTACTGTGTTGGTTTTTCTATGCAATAGTAATGAAGCATCATGAATTCATTATAGTAATGAAGCATCATGGTTTTTCTATGCTGATTGAGTGATTGACTATGCAGGTGCTAATCTGAATTTCGAAGCTTTAATGGCTAGAGGGAAGAAAACAGTTGTTCGTCCTAGACTAAGTGCTTCTGGTCTTCAGGATTCTTCTGAAGCAGTTTCGTCTTTGTTTATTTCAGACTTTTAATGTGGAATGTAATAATTCAGTTGGTTATTTATTTCAATTTTTTTTAAGGATAATTTTTCGGGATCGGGACGTGCGGGACAGATTTCTAAAAACATCGTCCCGTCCAGTCCCGATAAATTATTTTCGGGATGGGACGGGATTCTGACAAATCCCGACCCGTCCCGTCCCATGCCCAGCCCTATTTCGACCTATCTTTTCATGGTTTAGAAAAAATGTCGATTTGTTTGTATAGTGTACAGTGTAGAGTTTTGATCGGATTTCTCCCTCTTTACGCCACCAATTTGGGAGTTTTTTATATGATTAGAATGAGTTTTAGGAGTACTACTCACCCCTAAAGTTTTGGTGAATTGATTTAGAGTGTGGAGGGAGAATCGAAGATTTGAAGTTTTGAAATTTAAAAACAAATTTCAAGTTTTTACAATTTCCTTCGATTGACCTAGTTAGATTCTGAATTGGCCTTCGAGTTGAACTACAAAGTTGTTCAAAATGATAAGGCGAAGCTACTGTTAAAATTTGGTGGCGATCAGAAGTCGCTAGAATTTTGGCCGGAATTTATGCCGGCGGCCGTCGCCTCTTTTTGGGCAGTTTTTCATACCCATTAAATAGTATAAAATGAGAGGAGTCTATGGTTTAAATTTGGTAATTTTTGGAAGAGTTTTGGTTAGGTTTTGGAATTTTTCAAGTTTAGTATTATTGGCGGATAATAAAATATTATTCCAAACATCGATTATTACCGGTTAAGGTTTAAGAATTATTTTAAGGACTCCTAAGTTATTGGTGAAGGTCAGGAATTTTTAGTTGACAATTTGAGAAATGTGGAGACAATGAGTGAGTTGTACGCTCACAAATGTGAACGCTTATGTTATTTAATTATTATTCTAGCATCTGGAAAATTAATATTAATTATGGAACAAGACGTGAAGAGTCTCGTGTTGTGGAGATTTTGCTTGAGTGGAATTCCGGTTTTCGCTAGGCTAAGGCCTAAGTCTGTGAGTGGACTTTTATTTCTAAATATATTGCATGCAACGAATTTACTTGAGTTTCTCTTTTAATTATGAAATTTCCTCCATGTTGCGTTTTATGGTGATTTTTGGGAAACTTTGGGGAGATTAATATATTTCAAAGATAAGTGAGTCGAGAAAGAGGTTCCTACCTTTCCCGTGAGTTTTAAATATTTTCCCGGAATATGATTTTAAGTTGTTATCACCATTTTGGGTTATGGAGGGGGATTATATTTTAAAATGGAGAAACTTGGCTATTGAATTTTAATGATTTAAAGTAAAGTCAGGGAACCGGTTTCTGATGTCTGGAAAAGTTTTAAATCTAATGTATTTGGGGAAAAGTCATGGGTGTTTTGACTTGGATTTTGATTTTTTCACCATGAGGTTTTTAAGGATTTTCAAGTATATGTTTATATGTATTGCTAGCTAGCATGGACCATCTCCAGATAGAGATGATACCCTCTCCAGATTGTAGCTGGTCAGACCCTCTTCGGTGGTAGCTGGTCGAAAGGATCCTTCCGGATAGAGCCGGTCAGGACCCTCTTCGGTGGTAGCTGGTCAGAAGGACCCTTCCGAATAGAGCAGGTCAAAGGACCCTCTCCAATAGAGCTAGTCAATAGACCCTCTCGTGTATAGAGCTTGTCAGCTGTTTTCTCGTGGTTATGGTGAAACTATTTCCTCACTTTTAAATTATGGATTTGAGCTAAGGGGATTGGTAAAAATGTTGTTTTAACTATTTTTCTCAATTGTTGTGTGCATATGAATTTCAAAAGAAATAAGAGGGAAAACACAAATTGATTTTTTTTCTCAAGTTTTGATATTATTTTTGTCCACTCACTCTAACGTCCTGTTTTTAAATGATTTCCCCTGTGCCCTTTGTTTTTAAATGCCTAGTGTTGCAGGGTTCCTGGAGGAGGTCAACCGTATCGAAGTCGGGGCATAGTCAATTAATCCGTTGTTGCTCGTATATTGATTTAGGTATAACTTCTATGTAGACTGCTCTGATTACCCCAACTTAGATAGTTGAATAGGTTAGTGAAGCGTAGATGTGACTTGGGGAGCATGGTGGCTCCAGGAGTTTGAGGTTGATTTAAATTATTTATGAAAGTGTTGAGTTGGTTTGTAGGAAGAATTGTCCATTTCAAAGGGGTTTCAGTAAGAAGTTCCCTTGAAGTGGTTCCCGCATGATTTACTTCAGGTTAAAGGTGTTTAACCCAGGGTGGGTCCTGACAAGTCATACAATATTAGTAGGCATGTTGTGATTCTGATGATCAAACTTGAAAAATGAAAATCCACCGTCCGATTTGATCATTATAGTGAAACATAGTTATGGTAAAAAACTCAACTTGATCCGACAATGTTAAGGGCTCGATCCGGATGGTCAATCTCGTAAGTCAAACCCCTAAACGCATGGAAACGATCATTCGACTGTCTAAATTACGTATTTTGGCCAGACCTTCAACTAAAAATAGTTTCAAATCGATGAGACGCAACCAGTGGTATAAAATTTTTATTTATTATAGCATAGCCGACGAAATATTAGGGTATTCGTCGGTGAAGGTTTAGGGTTTAGGGTTTTAGCCGACGAAATTTATTAAAATTCGACGGCTAAAGTTAAATAAATAAAATAAATAACTATATCCAACGAAATTTATTAAAATTCGTCGGCTAAAGTTAAATTAATAAATAAAATAAATAACTATAGCCGACGAAAAATATTAAAATTCGTAGGCTAAAGTTAATTAAATATATAAAATTTAAGTTTAAATATAAGACACTTTAGCCGTCGAAATTATATTTGGACGGCTAAAGTACCCTCAAATTTTTAAAATCTCCAACTAAAATTTTGAATTTTTTCTATATCTTTCATTCTCCTCCTCCTCATCCTCCTCGAGCGGCAACTCCTCATTCTCCTCTTCTCTCCTCTCCTCTACTCTCCTTCTCCTCCTCCTCTCCTCCTCATTCTCCTCCTCCTCTCCCTCTCTTTCTCTATCTCCTCCCCTCCTCTCCTTCTCCTCATCCTCTCCTTCTCCCTCTCCTTCTCCCTCTCCTAGCCTTCTCCTTCTCTTAGCCGACCTCCTTCTCATTCTCCTTCTCTCCGACCTAGCTTCCTCCTCCTTCTCCTCCACCGCAACTCATCCTCCTTCTCCAGACATCACCATCGACGGAAAATGAAAAAAGAAGAAAAAAATAAATAAAAATACAAGAAATAGAAAATAAAATAAATATCACTAGCCAACGAGATTTATTAAAATTCGTCGACAAATTATTGATAATATCGTCGGTTATAGTTTACAGACTATAGCCGACAAAAAAATTAGTTTAGCTGATGAAAAAGTATTTCGTCGGCTAAAATTCCACTTTAGTCGATGAAAATTTAACATAGCTGACAAAATATTTTTCCATCGGCTAAGCCGACGAAATATTTTTTGTCGGCCTATTTTTTTTGGTTTGTCGGCTATGTTGTTTATGCTGGTAGTGTCTTAGTCGACGAAATATGCCAATGAAATTTATCTGTCGGTTAGGAGTACCTTAGTCGACAGAAATATCTTTTCGTCGGCTATGATACTCTTAGTCGAAGAAAAATTTCTTCTTTCTAATAAATATATTTCCGTCTACTAAGAACACCGTAGCCGACGGAACAGTAATAATTCTGTCGGCTAAGAATCCAAATCCACTAGTGTCTCCGGCCTAGTCTCCTCCTCCTTCTCCTCCACCGTAACTCCTCCTCCTCCTTCTCAAGACACCACCACCGACGAAATTTAACTATAGCTGACGAAATTTATTAAAATTCGTCAACTAAAGTTAAGTAAAAAAATAAAATTAAAATAAATAACTATAGCCGACAAAATTTATTAAAATTCTTCAGCTATATTTAAATAAATAACTATATTAAAATTCATCAGCTAAAGTTAAATAAATAAAAAATAAAATAAATAACTAAAGCCGACAAATTTTATTAAAATTTGTCGGCTAAAGTTAAATAAATAAACAAAAAATTAAAATAAATAACTATAGCCGACGAATTTTATTAAAAATAGTCGGCTAAAGTTAAATAAATAAATAAATAAAATAAAATAAATTTCTATAGCAGACGAATTTTAATAAAATTCGTCGGCTAAAGTTAAATAAATAAATAAAAATAGCCGACGAAATTTAATAAAATTTCGTCAGCTAAGATCCAAAAATTCGTCGTCTAATGTCTATACTTTAAGCGACGAAAAATTTCTTCGTCGGATAAATAAATGACTTTAGCCGATGATGAACATTAATTTCGTCGGCTAAAGTCTTAGCCGACAGCTTTTTCCTGACGACTTTATCCGACGAAATTTTTACTTAGCCGATAAAAAATTTTACCGGCTAAAGTAAATGTCTTGATAGTTATATCTTCTGCTTCAAATCCCGACTCCGCTGTAGATGTATCGCTACCCTTTACTATTGGGTAGTGTGGCTTAGCATAAGCAAGAAGATGTATCGCTACCCTTTACCATTTGGTAGTGTGGCTTAGCCAAGGTCTTAAAAATTAAAAATTTAGACAAAAATTTCGGTTTTTTGGATCTTCGATTCCAAGCATTTCTCGTTCCAAATTTTTGAAATTTCCTGATATTTTTGATAGTTTTTGATATTTTCTGAAAATTTCCAATTTTTTTTATTTTTTGCCCAAAATTTTATAATCCTCAAGTTAAAATTCAAACAATTACTTTAATTCATACCCTTACTTTGATCCCTTAATTTTTTTACCAAAAAGTTTATAATCAACCATATACCCTTACGACGAAAATCTGACAATTAAAGTCTTATCCAATATATTTCATGTCTTATAGGGTATCAAATGATAACTCGTAGTCACAGCCGGAAGC
The DNA here is from genome assembly GCA_951800085.1 of Comarum palustre. NCBI lineage: Eukaryota > Viridiplantae > Streptophyta > Magnoliopsida > Rosales > Rosaceae > Comarum > Comarum palustre. Next base: position 11,619,914 of record OX637588.1, on the reverse strand, counting down.
ACAATCTTCCAATGATTATGGTTATGACTAAGGTCAAGCGATGTCAAATGCCTACTACAACTCCCAGTATGAAAATTCACTGTCAGTCCCCCTTGACCCGTATAGTTGGCATATAAGTCAATACATGCTAAACTACAAATGTGAGGTATCATTTAATAATTATTTTTCACAATACACTGAAGGTTCTACATAGAGAGATGATGAATATATTGAAAATTTTGTACCTCATAGATCTTCTACATGGTTTTAAAGTACTCATTTAACGGTTCAACACTTACTTTTTCACTTTAAATTACTACAGCTCTCTATGAATCAATATTTATTTAAGATTTTCTTTTCAAATATAATACATAATATAGTAAATAGACATATCTTAAAAATTCATTTAAAATTTCCGTGTTTTTCTTTAAATTTTCGTTAATTTCCTCAATTTATTTACTGCTATCGATATTTTCTCAAAATATCCGTTTTTCATAAGGTCCATATTTCCGTAATCATCGAAATTTAATACCTTGGGCTTAGCATAAGCAAGAAATTTCCCCTCACTGTTTAAGACCTTAACAACCTGCCTTGCGCGGCGTGCTTGACCACTGAGAACCATCTTCAAGATATTAGGGTTTTCCAGGGCCCCTTATCAGAGCGAAGGCAACCACCCTGATCTGCACAGGTACAGCTTCCACCCAGAAAATCTGGCAACTCGCTGGCATCAATTATCTCAAGTAATTTGCTTTGGTATTTGTTTCCAAGAACATGAATCTTTGATGTTGTTTTAGGATCGAGAAAGGTCTTCACAGTGTTCCACAGAAGCCTAAACCCAGGACCAGCATTGATGATGAACATTTGACAGAGTCCAGGATAGTTATCACCATCAACCTTCTGCAACCGCATGATTAGTTCACGCGCAGACTTTATAAAGTTCTTGAAGCCCACGCCTTGAATCTATGTGCCTCTTTGCAGCAATAGTACAAGCTGCAAACTTTATTGCAAAGCTCTTCTCAAACTCTTGAACATGGTATTTCACGTAGCGATCCATAGTGGTAACTTGCATTAACTTGTTGGGATCTACTTTCCCTAACCTTTCAATATACACTGGTTTTCCCTCCTTATCCACACCATGATGCCCATGAGGGTAATAGTTAAGCACATCATCCAATTCTTTGAACTCAAAATCGTCCATAATAGTGTCTGAATCAAACTCCTTTCTCCATTGAAGCATATCTGCCCACATATGTTTTGCTTTTTCAATGTCAAATTTCCTTGCTTTCAAGAAGCTCAACATCATGTGATAGTCATCATGTTTGTCTGGCAGCAATTCATCCAAAATTAGTGATTGTCGAAAGGCATCAACAGCCTGTAGCTCTTCAGCATCGCGGACATCTTCAATAGAAACAGAGCTGACTCTACCAATGCTTTTTCTTTTACCACCCTTCTTGAGAGAATGCTTAAATTTAGTAGATGCATTAATGTCCTTCTTCAGATTCCCGATTCTACTCCGCTCATCGTCAGAGTTCACAAAATCAGACTTCCTCTCTCTTCTCTCATCACTACCATAAAATCCCTCAAAACAAGGGCCTGGCGAACTGATCGAGTGGGCCCGACATGATAGTGATACCGGAAAATCACACGCATCAACGGAGCAATGCAGCCTGAGCTCTAATCAGAAACCCTAAAAACCTCCCCAAATTGAAAACAGAGAAGAATGTGAGAAGACCTCTTCCACATTTTGGATTCGTCACAAGATCAAGAAAATGCTGGATTCGAATGAAATTTAATAAAAATAAATAAATAAAACAAAAAAATGAAAGGTAAGAGGCGACGGCAACCAGAGAAGAAAGAGGTAGAAAGAGTTTGTGTGGTGATTTTTCAAGTCTATCGGTAGAAAACAAATTAGGTGGTTGTGTAGTTTTGTGTGATCTTTAGGGTTCATATGTGGACGTGAGTAATCCGTTCTGAAATTATGATAAAATAGTCTGGGGTTTAACTCCAAAACTAATTGGTAATGAAAAAAGTAACTCAAACCCTTATAAGCCCACAAGGTCATATATTTCTGATTTGAAATATATATCTCAACATTTTCAACGTTTGATGTAATTCCTCGTATTTTTTTATGACGGTGCAGTCTAGTTTATCCCAATCCAACTCTAGTGATAACGAAGATGGTGTTGTAACTGTTTTCTCATCCCATGGATACAAATTTGTTGTTCTTCGACTTCTTTCCAAGTCTAGTGAATTGAGCATAGTCCATAACGACTTGATGATCTCGACTCCAGAAGTCTATGATACTACTCGATTGTCAGTTGTTGGGGTACCTAGTAAATGTTTAACTTTCTCCATTCCGGCCGGGGTTGTGTTAGGCTGTTAGCTAGGTTCAAATATATAAAAGAAGTAAGTTTTGAACCTACTACCTCTAAGAGAAAACATGCCAATTGCTTTTGATATTGAAATTCGACATCGATCCCTCATATTCCAGTCAATCACATCCACAACTATTCTAATGGCCATCTACGACCTCCCAATATATGCCACTATCGAGCAACGAGATAGCAAATTACAGGAGGCGAGGCTTATCCTTAATTTGTCTCGTTAAAGTTCAATTGAGAATAGGATTAGGAAACATTTTGGCGTGGAATTCTCCCATTCCGCAATCACGACATTCCCTTTTCCAACACCTCGTCTGCCATCTCAAGTCAGATTAGTTCAGTACATATATTGATATATATATATATATATATATATATATATATATATATATGTGACATTTTGTCGGACAATGTATTAATGTAAGAATGTCAAAAAAGAATTAAGCAACTCTAAATCTTCTCTCATTCATTTGCCAAAAAATCTTCTCTCACTCATGACGGAGCGAAACTAACAAGGTTCAAGAGAGTGTAATTCTTAGTGACAAAGAAAAGTAGATTAGAGTGGCAGTTAAGCAATTTGAAGTTTGAATGCACTTGAAACTTAATTTTCTTTATATGTATTTACTATTTAGACAGTGTTTTTAGAGCTACAAATATAAAAAAATGACCCAGTCAAGTAATTCTGCGGAACATAAGATCACAATTTAGAGTGTTTTAGCAGAATCTCGTCTAACAACAACGGTAAAAACTAAAAAGTGGTGAGTTTTTTTTTCTATTTTCTTTTATCAAGATCATATATATGGTATTGTGGTAATTTTGGAGTATTCTTTATATTGAGATTCGGAACAATGTTGACGAGATTTGAACCTAGATATAGTTTTCACGTCTATAGAGTTTTCAATACGAACCTAGATTTTAACCGAAATTCCAGTGCTTGCTCAAGAGACCTCTTCCTTCTCTTCCCCAACATAACGCCTCACCATATTCTTCTTCCCATCAATCCTCATCTCTCTCTCTCTCTTTATCTATCAAAAAACAAAGAGATTCAATTCAATCAAAGAGACTCCACCTTCCTCTCTGATCTGAAAGCTAGCTTGCAATGGATGAAGAATAGGATGTCATAGTGCTCGGAACCAGTGGCGGAGCTACATTACGGCTCGGGAGGGTCCGGACCCCGGTTGAGTTTTTTAATTGTCTTAATTTTCTTTAATTAGGTAGCTTAATCACAACAAATTTACCCATATTTCTGTTAATGAACCCCCCAAATTATAACCAAATCTGATTTTGTTCACATTAATTTATCAGTTCAACTTTAAACATTTGATATGTTTCAATCATATTTGTTACATTTATTTTCCATTTAGGTAGTATTCTTAATGAGATTCATTACATTTATTTTCTCATTCATGATAAATTTCTTAAGATGCTTATGTCTTCATATGCTAAAATTTCAAGCTTGTTTTTTTACGGAAAAAAATATTTGTTCTTAAAACATTTTACTTGGATCCCCCCAACCTTGAAATCCTGGCTCCGTCACTGCTAGAAACTGGCCTCAAAGAATGCATTCTCAGCGGCCTTCTCTCCGTTGGTCTCAAGGTACCTACCTAGTCGCCCCAAACTCGATCATGCATAATACGTAAATCACAACCAAACATGGGATCCATTCGAATTGGCTTTTCTACTATCCATGCAGATTTCGCAATAGTTTTCGTAAAGTTTCGATGCAGTTTTGTAACTGTGATTTCGTAAAGTTTTAATAGTTTTTGTTTCTACCATCACTTGGTAACTATCATTTACACTGGTAACTATCATTTACACTGGTAACTATGTAACATCACCTAGATCAACTTTGGTTGTTGTATAAGGAGATCTAATCAGGTTGCTACTTCTCCTTTTACCTGAAATAGGCACTGCATATGGATAGGAATGATTATTATGGAGGAGAGTCTACTTCACTTAATCTCAATCAGGTAAGTGTACATTGTTTCACCTTGCATTGCTACACTGACATAGTTATCTCCTTAATTATGATTCGTACTGTTGAATTTGGCTATTGTTTGATTTTACCTTGGATTACAGCTTTGGAAGAGATTCAGGGGTGATGATAAGCCTCCAGAATCTTTGGGCGCAAGTAGAGACTACAATGTTGATATGATCCCCAAGGTATCAAGACTAATGTATATGTTTCTCAACATTGATCTGTGATAATATGCATATAACTATATATTGTTTTTATTTTTGATCAATTACTGGATCTAGGCATCTAGCTATACTAAAAGAGAAGCAAGGTTTTGTTTCAAAACATTGTCTTCATGATTCTCAAATTTCTTTATTTATTTTTCTCATCAAAACTTGATTAGGATTTTGGAATGTAAGTTTAGTATGAACTTTGTTTAGTAACTGAAATCCACTATAACTGTCAACTATTGATGATTATTATTCTACATGTTCTCGACATCCTTTGTAATCGTTTTGCATGTTTTGATAGTTTATGATGGCAAATGGTGCTTTGGTTCGCGTCCTCATTCACACCGATGTTACCAAATATCTGAATTTCAAGGCTGTAGATGGTAGTTTTGTGTATAACAAAGGGAAGGTATGTGCCTAATAGCTATTTGTTCCGTTGAGTCACCATTCATTTATCTGCTATGACATATTAACTGTTGATTGCCTAATGACTTCAGCATCATGTTGCAGGTGCACAAAGTACCAGCTAATGATGTGGAAGCTCTTAAATCTCCGCTCATGGGATTATTTGAGAAGCGTCGTGCGTGCAAGTTCTTCCTTTATGTGCAAGACTTTGAAGAGAATGATCCAGAAACTCATGAAGGTCTGGATCTCACCAAAGTTACAGCCAAAGAACTTATTTCGTACTTCCTCATATCCTCTCTTTATCATTCTTGACTTTTGGTTGTATCTTTATACATGAATTGTATGAATCTATTGAAATTTTTGTGTCTAACATAGGAAGTACGGGCTAGATGACAACACAGTGGATTTCATTGGGCATGCACTAGCACTCCACCCAGATGATACTTACTTGGAAGAGTCTGCTCTGCCATTTGTGAAGAGGATGAAGGTAATGAACCGGTCCTTTTCAGTTATTTATTTTTTATTTTTTTTCTGATGAGATCAGTTGCATCCTTTTCTATACGAGGCAACTACAAAAGTGACAGTTTCCATGATTAGAGAGATGTTTTCTTAATCTAGAATTTCAGCTTTGAAGTAGTTTTAATTATTTTGAAGCCTACCGTTTCAAGCATCAAGATAGTGTGACCTACAATTTCATCAATAACTGTGGCTGATGTGAAGATGTTGTTCTTTTAAGGCAACTGTTAATTTCATTGTTTTATATAATTAATTTTCTTTTTGTTCTATTGGAAAGCTATATGCAGAGTCATTAGCACGCTTTCAACTTTCAAGGAGGATCTCCTTATATCTACCCATTATATGGCTAGGAGAGCTTCCCCAGGTATGTACTTGACCATGGATATTTTCATTTGAATGTCCTGCTTAGTTCTTCTGACAATTAGTGCTATGAACTTGGCAGGCATTTGCAAGGTTGAGTGCTGTTTATGGTGGCACGTACATGCTCTCCAAGCCAGAGTGCAAGGTACATTTTGGCCTGTTGTTGGTGTTGGACGGAATGCTTCTATATCGTCTATAAAACATTTATATACTATAATTTGCATGTAGATCTAGTAATGTACAATATAGTGCTGTGTGTCTAAACATAATATGATTTACGGAGATACGGTGAGAGGTAGAATCAAGTGTGCTTTTGAAGTCAATCAAGTAATTACCATGGATTGTATCGGGTACATAACACTGATGCTGCAAAAATGGCAGGTAGAATTTGATGGAAGTGGAAAGTTAATTGGTATGACTTCAGAAGGTGAAACTGCGAAGTGCAAAAAAGTTGCATGTGATCCTTCATATTTGCCTGCTAAGGTAACAAAATATATCTTCCCGTATCAGCAAGGTCATTTGGCATGAGTATTAATCACATTAATTAATATGAGCTGCAATCTTGTCTTACAACAGGTCACGAAGGTGGGGAAAGTTTTCCGTACTATGTGTAATGAGCCATCCCATCCCAAACACCAACGATTCTCATTCAGTGCAGGTTATTCTGCCTCAGAAGCAACTTGGACGCAAATTCGATATGTAAGTGACTTTCCTGTGTGAGTACATAGTTTTATTTGATTACAGTTGTATTATGAGATGGAAATCCTTCTTTGGAAACTCTTCTCCAACAACAAGATCATATATGAGTATTGAAATCTCATGTACTATGTTTTAGTTGTCCTTATAGGTTGAGAATTAGGTATTGATTCTCAACAATAAGAATTAGGTTGAGAATGAGGTTTTCAAAGTATATATAATACTGTTACCAAAAAAAAAAGTATATATAATACTATCATTGAAGTTACTTATCTGATGTGTGCACAAATGCACCCATATTGATCTAGATCAATCATGATTACATATTCAGATGTTCTTATAGTTTTTCTCTCGGTAAGTTTAGTATTCTATGGACATAAACCTGACGATAACTTACTAGTAGGACTAAATTCAGTTTATCTAATCAAAGATGCTATGATTGCTCAAGTTCTATATTCAAATGTCATACAATCAAGGTTTAATCATATGATTTTTTTGGTAAAAACCTATAATACAGCTAATCCAACAACATAAGTTTAATGCAGACCATAAGACCTTTCTCATTGTGTTCATATATCTTCTGTGATAGGTATCTGTTTTGCGGCTCCTATTCTCACAATGTAGCTCCAAAAGGGAAATACATTGCTTTTGTGTTAACAGAAGCAGAGACCGATAATCCTCAGGTTGAGTTGAAGCCTGGCACGGATCTCCTGGGACCTATAGATGAGATCTTCTTTGACACGTACGATAGATTCGAACCTACTAACCAGTCTGAAGCTGACCACTATTTCATCTCTGGGTAAGAAATGATAACATTTCCATTTTGATTATTTCTAAGCTTCATGAAATTTATACTTCACTTTGTATCTATGGGCTACAACAACTCTTATCAAGGTAGCATCAGATTATATTAATGCTAGAATATGTTTCGTCTTTGCTCAACTACATTCTAGTATGGAGATTGACATTCCCTACCTTTATGGGCTTTCTATTTTTGACTTAAATTAGCATTGGCATTAGTGTAAATGAAAATAGAGAATGATCAGAAGGGATATACATGTTTTTGTGGATAATTTGATAGCACTTGAAGTACTGTTCCTCTTTAGTAGAACTATAAATCTACATGCAGTATATAAGATTCAATAGTGTTCATCTGGTCAGTAATTGACCACGAGATTCATGGTCAGTCATCATTGGATGTAAATCCAAGAGTGAGGATAATTATTTGTAAGTTAAGTTGTTTTATTTTCAACCTTTGGATTTGCATCTAGCAGTGGTCAGTAGCTGATGAACACTAGTGATATCAGACTAGAAATCTCATCTTTAGTTAAGAAACTTTTGTTTGTTTGTTGTTATTATTTGGTGTCCCTCCTTTCAAACTGCTCAGATATTCATAGGAAATTGTAGTCAGTTGATTGTGTTTATGCCAAATAACAAATTAGAGCGTATTCACATGTGAATGTTCAGTTTGTGTTTCTTCTGATCAAGAATTTCGAGTCTATTAATTTCTTGGACTTGAAATCTTTTGCAGAGTTATGATGCTACTACGCACTTTGAGACTATTGTACAAGATGTGATTGCCATGTATAGCAACATAACTGGAAATGTAATTTTTCAATTTTACTGCGTGATCCAACTTTTAAATTGAACACTCTAAATCCTTTAATATTGACCTTAATGAAGTGAAAAGGTCTAAAGTTTCCAGCTTTTCACTCTTCCATAGTTGCTACACTCTTGTAATTCGTGAAGCTCTAAAAGCTAGGGGAGTATCTTGAGGATGCTATGATCTTGAACTTGTAGTTCAACATATTGCTTCTCATTTGTCTTGCCTTTCTTTTGAGTTGTTTCAGTTGTTAAGCATATATCTAGATTTGGTTAAAGATATATTAGTATTGTTACACTTGAGTTCTAGCAAACTAACATAGCTGTTTCCATGCTCTAGGTTCTTGACTTGACTGTGGATCTAAGTGCTGCCAGCGCTGCTGAAGAATGAAATGGAAGATGATTTGTTTTCGTCTTTTTTTTCAAAATCATTTGTGTTCTAAGGTTGTATTTATTGACAATTTTAGCACCTTGTTGAACTGAGTCCAATCTGCGTAGATCTGAACTTTCAAATGGCGTAAGATTTTTCCAACACTTTTTTAGGGGAATTTAATCTTCATTTGCCTTTAATTTACTGTGTTCTCATTCTACTAGAGCTAGTAGCTACTAAGCATTCCTTACAAAACCATCTAATATATAGAGTGCCCCATTTTTTGGCTATTATTCCACAGCACTTTGGTCCGATAATGAAGGAAAATAGTTCTAGCTGAGGCTAGAGACTATTTGGTCCCATAATGAAAGAAAATAGTTCTAGGTGAGGCGAGAGACTATTTAGTGCACCTTAAATAGAAATGGACTATTTAGTTCTATGTTACATTTTCTAAGCTTTAGCGGCATATCAAGGCAAAACCCAATCCTGATGATTCGATCATTGAATTGAGCTGCATGGCAAAGAGCTGGGACAACCATGTTATATGGCGGATAGATTTATGAATGTGGTGTCATTCATTGGTGATTCTTGGAACCAAAAATAATTGGCAATGTCAGAAAGAAAGAAATAGCTTCTACCCAAAAACCTCTTTGACAATGAAATTCCATTTGACACACATGAAATAACTGAGTGATACTTGTACAGAAAAAGTGTGTTGCCATCTACTCCGCTTTGGATTTTGCAAGAACTTTCTTCCTCTGCCCAAGCATATACCGGTACAAGTGTGGACTGCCTGCAAAAGAAAGCCATTAGAAAATTAATAAAGCAGAAAAGAAAAAAACTGTGGTAATATATGCCAACAAATGATTTTTAGTACATGCCTGGGATATAGAATGATATGGCTATAATCGCAACATGGAAGTACTCGAGGGAGACATTCCACTTGTTTGGCATTCTTATACAATACTTCTCAGAACTCTGCAAATGAATCAGCATGTAGTATATAGTGAAATAGCACACCTAACTGCCCCTCAAAAAAGAAAGGAACAAATAATGGCCTTTTATGACGATGTAGTTTGATACCTTAATGTGTGGCAGGGCAAGATATGTTAGGCCAACTTCACTACTGATCCCAATTGGATACAACAATATGAAGGTGCTGTACCTGCATGGCGTGGAAAAAAAAGCAATAAGTAACACAACTCAAATGAATTCCATTCAAATACAAGCCGGCATAAAATGACGTAATACCTGAGCCACTGGAGCCATGAAGGTGAGAAACCAAGAGACTCCTTCATGCCATAGAAAGAGTAACGAATAACCTGAAATATCAAAGAAATAAATGTTACTCTATTTTCCAACTACTAAATTTATGAAGTAATGAAACTGATAGCAGTCGATTGTAGGATGCAGCCTAGCTTTTTAGTTTAAAATTCTGGATAAGTCAACAGAGAAGCAATTAAGCAGGAATTAAATTTGCTTGTATACCACTTAACATAAAGGCTATCTATAACATAGATGTTAGATCAGAAGAAGAATTTTAAGCCTTAGCTATGATAGTTTTGTAAACAAAATGGGCTTAGAAAGCAAACAAGCTTGGGTGATCTTTCATAAGCTGACCGCATTTTAGAAAGAAGTTACCTGCATACTTCAAACTGTGATTGCAAAAGGCTTTTTATGAATCTAAAGGCCTGTGGTAATGTAAGTCCTTTTGTAGGCTATTTATCCAAACAAAATGTATAAACTTGACTATTTCAGTATAATAATATCCGAACTTGAATGATAACCACACATATCACACACTACATTTATCGGCTGGGGAAAAAGAACAAATATCTAAGCAATGAGACATCATCTTTAAAATTAAGATTGAAAGTGACAATTGATGTTCTATGAGAAGACCCTGCTAGAGTCCTCATGCCATTTTATGGGAAGCAAGGCTTATTATGCTCCAAATAAATCACTTGATTTTCTACTATGAACTTGATTTAGAATAAAACTCTTAAGGAACTACAGATAAAAAGATACATACACTGTGTAACCTGTTCTAGCCAGTTTATGACCCTACTTTTTCCACATCATGTTTCTCAAGGAATTTGACATTACACGTCCATATATGTGTAGTACATATTCTGAAGCAAAATGTATTCTAAATCGTTTGCTAAAAGCAACAAACTCTGGTGGCAAAAGGTTTTCCTTATACCCTATAACTTGGATGAGAATCACATATGTCAACAGATGCACACTCTATTATCTGATAAAACAAGTATCTGCCTTGACCATGAATATCTGAACAATTTAAGTCCTCTTTCAAAATGGCCAAAGTCATTTAATGGAAAGCAAAGAGTTTGCAGTAATGTTTCTAAACCAGAGTGTAGACGTAGTCAAAACTAAAAAGATAAAATACACTATAGACTTGCCGATCACTAGGCAGTTAGAACAGCAACATTTTCCAAAGATTTGCTATTAGTGCATTTTCAATTAGCTGATACTTTCAAAACAGACAATTTTCTACAGAATTGTGAACAATTGAAACCGAAAGAAAAGGAAAATGAATAACACTTGCCTCAGTGATGGACCAGCTGATGACCAAAGAGCTCACAAGCACATGACTCTGAACCTGCAGCAATAAACATCATCTTGGTTACTAAAAATCCCAAACCTCAAAAACCAAAAGCAAATCTTTAAAACATATAATGCCTAATTGTGAACTACAACTTCAAGATTCCCATACCAACCTCAGGAAAGCTCCACAGAATCCCCCAAATCAGAAACAGCCTCGAACTAATCTGCGGCAGTGTGGCTGTTATAGGAGATCTCACCAAACCTTCACACACAAGAAACCCACAAACCACAACACTCAAAAACCAAAACCGACCACAGAAATCACCCAAGAAGTTCTTAAACTTTCTCAAAGCAACTCACCCACTAAGCCATGAAGAATCTCCAAAAACGCAGCGGATTGAGCAAACTGAAGTGGGCGCTCCACGGCATTGTAAACCTCCTCATGGCCCGATTCCTGAATCGTCTTCACAGCAAGATACAGCACCTTAAACCTGAAACCCAGAACCAAAATCGAATTGGGTACTCGAAAATACGTATGCACAAGCAAAAAGATTCATTCTGTTCTGGGTATCTACCATCCGATGAAAACGGCCCAGTTATAGAGGGAAAGATAAAGCCTTCTGAGAAGAGACAAGGATCCCGCCATAGTTGCTTAATACTGTGATACAGATCCAAAGACCTAAGCGCAGACCTTTTCTAGCTAGTGTAATAAAGACACGGGACAGTGTAGCTGAGTTAGATGAACGTTTTTCTAATGATATAGCCAATCAGGCCTAGCTAGTGTAATAAAGACACGGGACAGTGTAGCTGAGTTAGATGAACGTTTTTCTAATGATATAGCCAATCAGGCCTGGCTAGTGTAATAAAGACACGGGACAGTGTAGGTGAGTTAGATGAACGTTGCAACCGCTTCAACTAGAGTCATCTGTCTTTATGGTCTTAACGACCAACCCTCAAGTCCCTAACTTGTTCATCTAACATGCACTAATCATTGGTACAAACTACAAAAGTCGTTGTTTTTAATGGTTGATTGTGGAGGAGTTGGTTGTTCTGGGAAAGCGAACGTGTGACCAAACGGGCATTGGGCGCGTCAAATCATTCATCAAAAATTCTTGAGTGTATTAAGTTATAAATAAATTAAATATTTATTAAAACTTCTTAATGGTTAAAATTTATACTTAATTTTTATTTAAAATAAATAAATAATGTCATAAATATAATCTAACTGCTTATTTAAGTTGATTTAAGTGTACAATAATACATCCAAGACGCTGATTGTATGTTGCTCACATGCTTGGTACATCATTCCATATTTGCCACTCGTGACTTGGTGAGACAACATAGGTACTTCAAGGATACAAGTGTGTAGCTATGATTAGGGTGTAACAGATAGCAAGCTCACCACTAATATCCTTGTCCGGTGTAAAAGGGGTAGATGGCATGGAGATTTGGAACTCTACCTTTTCTTGAGTTTATTGTTTCTAAAGAAACTTCATTAATAAACCAGAAAAAGAAAAATCAAAGGCCTCGAAAAGAAAGGGAAAAAGTGAATGGAAGAATGTTGATAGTCAGTAGACTATGGGTGGCACTTCGGGACAGAAAACAGAAAAAAAAAACTAAACAGAAATTGTTTAAACCACACTAGAAAAAAAACATCGAAAAAAACCAGGACCAAACAAGATCTATTCGGTCCTGATTTGGTCTCTCAAAAACTGAACCGAACTGTTAAACCAAAATCAACGGTCAACTAAGCAAAAACGAGGTTGTTTTATTTTTTAAAAAATGTGAACTAACTTTGTCCAGCTTTGTGAACCAACTCTACATAGGAAGCAAAATTATCAAAAATCTCGTGAAATAAGATGTGATAGGAATAGTGAAATACGACTATGGTTGAAAAATCACGTATTTCGAGTAATGTTCTAGTATCGATAATAGCGCTCAATCATATTTACCTTCATTATTACTTATGGATAGCCCTATTGTTGAAAGGTAAATGTCTCATAATTTTTATATAAGCGGTTACGTTTTATTTACGTGAGAGTTTGATGTGTGGAAGGATCGACCAAACTAGATCACACAGAGGTTGGTATGAGTGTTTCCGTAAGATAAGTGACGATGGATTATGGTTGACTGTTTCGATCGAGCCCTTAACGTTGCCAGATCCAGTTGAATTTTATACCATAGCATTGTTTCATTATAATGTTTATATCAGAGGGTTGAATTTTCATTTGTGGGTTTTAGTCATCGAAATCACAACATGTCTACTAATATTGTATAACTTGTTTAGTAGGTTATAAAGTGTACAACTTTTTAAACCAACTTTATATAGGAAACAAAATTATCAAAAATCTCGTGAAATTAGATGTAATCGGAATGGTGAAATACGACTATAGTTGAAAAATTATGTAATTCGGGTAGCGTCCAAGTGTCGATGATAGATAGTCATATTTCACTATAATGATCATATTAGACGGTTGAATTTGTATTTTTAAATTTTAGTCATCGAAATCACAACATGCCTACTAATGTTGTATAACTTTAGTATATTATAAACAAGTGTACAACTTTGTGAACCAACTCCACATATGAAGCAATTATCAAAAATGTCGTGAAATAAGATATGATTGAAATGATGAAATACGGCTCTGATTGAAAAAAAAAATCACGTAATTCGGGTAACGTCTAAGTGCCGATAATAACGGTCAACTCTATTTACCCTTATTATTCCCATAGAGAGCCCTATCGTCGGGAGGTAAATGTTCTATAATTTTTATATAGACGGTTACGGATCATCTGCTGAGAGTTTAATGTGTGGAATGATCAACCAAACTAGGTGACGTAGATGTTAGTATAAGTGTTTCCGTATGACAAGTGATGATGAATTATGGTTCACCATATCGATCGAGCCTTTAACGTTGCCGAATCTAGTTGAATTTTATATCCTAGTCATATTTCACCATAATGATCATATCTGATGGTTGAATTTTCATTTGTGAATTTTAGTCATCGAAATCACAATATGCCTACTAATATTGTATAACATGTTTAGTAAGTTATAAACAATTATACAACTTGGTGAACCAACTCCACATATGAAGCTAAATTATCAAAAATCTAGTGAAATAAGATGTGATCGGAATTGTGAAATACGAATATGGTTGAAAATCACGTAATTCAGGTAATGTCGCAATGTCAATAATAGCAGTCAACTCTATTTACCCTTTATTATTCCCTATGGAAAACCCCATCGTCAGGAGGTAAATGTCTCATAATTTTTACATGAGCAGTTACATATCGTCTACGTAAGAGTTTGATGTGTGGAAGGATCGACCAAACTAGGTCACCTAGTGGTAGGTATGAGCGTTTCTATGTGATAAGATGATGGATTAGGATAGACTGTTTCGATCGACCCCTTAATGTTACGGACCTAGTTGAATTTTTTTACTATAGCCATGTATAGCCATGTTTCACCATAATGATCATATCTGACAGTCGAATTTTTATTTGTGAATTTTAGTCATCGAAATCACAACGTGCCTACTAATGTTGTGTAACTTGTTTAATAGCTTTTAAACAAACCAATTCCACATAGGAAATTAGGAAGCAAAATTATCAACATTATAAAATAAAATAGAAAAAAACAAACTAGACCGAACCGTAGGTGTGGTGTGGTTTGGTTTACGGTTCGGTGCTTGGAAAAATAGAAAACTAGACCAGAATGAAGTATAACATTGATTTGGTTTGCGGTTTTAGGTATAAACCAAACCGAAATGGATCGGAGCCACCCTTACAATAGACACACTAGTATAAAGAAAAAAAGTTGTTTTTTGTCGATGAATGAAAAAAAAAGTTGAGAGATTATAGTTATACCTTTAAATTTGTTATGTATACGTTTTATATTTTTCTACTTATATTTAATTTTTTTAACTCATATAAAAAGACTGATAAGGACATAAGGACAAAAAGATAAATAAACGGGACAAAAAATTCTCAGCACCCCTCTTAGATTCTTCTTCGCATGCAAATTGAGACATAGCTCTGATTACGGTATTGATGAAACGAAGTTTCATCAATAACCCTGACTCTATGATTCGACCCTCATTTTATCAGTCTCAGCTAAGTAGACGACAGCTATTGACTTCCCACTACAAGGCTGCCCGCAAATCACAACTAATGCCATTGTAAGCAACCTGGCTTCTTTAAGTCTAAAAATGTCCAACCGAAATTTAAAAAAGGGTACTCTAGTAGTTGCTTGAGTGATTAAGTTGAATCGCAGAGAAGCTCAAAGGTCCCAAGATTGATACTTTTTACAAAGATAAATATCTTCAGAAAAAAAACCTTGTTTTCTCTTCCCCATTTTCTTGATCTGATGATCAGTATGCAAAGCGAATTCATAAATAATTGCTTTTGAAATAAGATAATCAAAGTAGCTATTGGCATAATCTAAAAGATTACTTTCCTATAATTTATCCAAAAACTTCTTTCATTTTCTGACTTCTATTTGTCTGTTGAATCCTTACTGTTAGATTGTATCAACGAGCCAAAACACAATAATCTTAACATTGGTGAGTTGATAACAATTGATTGTTACTCCTGATATCTTCAATCTTCTTAAGGTAACCCTGAACAAAACCTCTAAGAACCTTCATCTTGGAAACACTTTTCTTGCCTTAACGCACCTCAAGTAAGGAGGTGCTCCACCACAACTCAGCAAGTCCAAGCAATGCTTGAACTTCTCTGCGAAAAACGGCTTGGTTAAACAATCGGCTGCATTGGCATTTGTGTGAACCTTCTCCACAATGATACTTCCAACTTCTACCCAATCTCTGATCTTGTGATAGCGAACATCAATGTGTTTCGTCCTTGCATTAAACATCTGATTTTTACCAATTGAATGACACTTTGGTTGTCACACTTCACTACCATACCTCCTTGATGAATCCCGAACTGACTTGCCAACTCATTCAACCAAATAGCCTCATTTTGAAGCCTCTGTTAATGCCATATACTCTGCATGTGTAGTCGATGGAGCTGTGGCTGATTGAAAAGTCGTTTTCCAGCTCACTAGTCCTCATCCACATGGAAAACATAACTTGTTATGGACCCCCTTCTATATAAGTCTCCTGCAAAATCAAAGTCTACAAGACCAGCAACACATGCTTCCTGTTTTCTTTCAAACATAATTCCAAGCTGCTTAGTCCTATTCAAGTACCTTAAAATACACTTCCCTGCTTTCCAATAACGCTTACCCGGATTTGACATGTACTTGGAGACAACGCTCAAGGTTTGAGCTAAATATGGTCTTGTGTAAATCATTACATACATGAGACACCCTGCTGCACTTCATTACAAAAAAAGTATTTTAGATACGACGTAAAACCGTCGCCAATAACCATTTTACCATCGCAAAAGAGTATTCGCGACGACAAAGCGTCGGTCGTAAATAATGGCGTCGCCAATACTATTTGCTACGATAAATACGCCGTCGCAAGAGCATTAATGACTACAAACACATGCCGTCGCAAGAAGATTTGACCATGTAATTACAGTAGCCAATACTATTAACGATGCCTGTATTTGCGACAGATGCTTTGTGACAGTAACAACGCCGTGACAAAAGAGCTGTTTGTGAATAAAAAAATTTGCATACAAATATACATTGGAAATTTTTATTGCATAAAAACAATACAAGAGAACTATTTGCATTACGTGCAAGTTCGAAGGTAAGAGAATATTACACTTTAATACATCTCATCAATGTTCAAAACTAAATTACAAAACTCATGCTTATAAGCGAAGTACGTATATATACTAAAGTACAAAACCCATGTCGTACATATATCTCGGAAACTTCTAAGATTGATAAATGGACATAAATTCCAGTATTACAATCAAGGTGATATCATTATAACAACTAACCAAAATCATTGCATCAAAATCAGGTTCCATTGCAAAGCATGCCCAGTGCCTCCTTTCTGATCTGCATGCAACAAAAGAATCATAATAAATCTATAGATAAACAACAAGCACTAATCGGTCAAGCCTCTGTCAATAAAGAACTCAATCAACTGAAATTGCAAGATAAAAGATGTGAAAATTTAGATAGAGTTACAACTAAAAGTACGGTAGCGGTTAGAAGCAAACTTTACGTGACTACAAGTCCAAGTAGTCTAGCCAGTGGCGGAACCAGGAATTCAAAATGGGTATGGCTATTTTTAAGCCTATAAAAAAATTTAAACTGCTATCAGTTTCTCCAATATAATTCATCACTGAACAAACTTCAGAACATACATTTACTGTAACAACAACGACGGCGCCAATCACGTCATCTTCCCTAGACTTGAACCCAGATCATTTGTTAAGGAATCACTTGATAATACAAACAAGTCATATATTATATTTCACCAACATCTTTGTTTAAATACTTTAATCATCAGAATTTTCATTAATAATCACGACAAATTGGGTTGATAAGGCATATTTCTTGATTAAAACAAGAAAAAAAATAGAAATCTCTTACCTGAACATGATAACCAATGTTTCTGAATATCGATCACTAGATAGCAGAAGAGTAGCGGTTCTAGACATCTAGTACAGTAGTAACAGCTTGGGGCAACGCCTTTGCAAATTGCAACTGTAACAAATCAAAATTGCCACTACAACAAATCAACACACATAAAAGAAACTCAACATACAACTCCCCTAAAAGCTCAAGTTTAGAGATGCATCAATTCCTATTCAAGAATGAAAATAGATCAAACCCAAAACCGTAGATCTAACCCATTATCACTCCAAACAAACAAACACGATTGCAATACAAAAGGAACAAACTTTGTAGAGGGAAAGAGAGCATACCGTGTGGAATGGAAATCACGAGGACAGTGGCCAGGAAGATAGAAGCAGTGAGCTCCGAAGCCGAGAAGGAGATGAGGAGGAGCACGGTGTCTATTAGCAAGGAGGAGTGGCCGGACCAAGGGAGGAAACTAGAGAGTGGAGAGCAGGAGAAGTTGCAGGCCTCGCGGCGGTGGCGTCTGACAAGAAAGAAAAGAAAGAAAAAAGGGAATGACCGAATGAGAGATTGAAGAGGAAAGAAAACAGAGGATAAAAGAAAAGAAGAGAAAAAATAATGAGAGTTAGGTTACTCGAACTCGTGAGTTACCACACTCTAAGTTAGCTCATATCCAACTAAACTAACTTGATTTATTGTTTATTTGTATACTCAGCGGATTATTAACATAAATTTCGGTAGGGCTATAGCCCTACCAGCCTACATAGTAGTTCCGCCACTGAGTCTAGCAAAGGCAAAAGCCCACAAAAACAAATTGATTTATTTGCTAGTTAATGACAAATTTTTCCCATTAGCAATATTGATAGCCCTCACTTGAACCTCATCCAGTAGCTCAACCTTTGACACTTAATAATTAATGATTACGGCGAAGTAATGTGGAATACTTGAAATGTGAATATGTAATTAGCATAACCTTACTTGTATTCCAGACAACATGGTAGCAATAGCAACATCTGCTGTAGCCTTGATCGAAGAGAAATTACACATAGTAACCTGCAGTTTCCATCAAGTAAATAACATAATGTATGTACAAGAGTTTTACCTATAAACATAATTGTAGTAAATGAAATGGAGTTATGATTGAGAATTTGAAAATACTGGAACGTGTGTCAGGGATTGATTAAACACTAACAATCACTATGATGCTGAAAGCAGAAACTTGTAAGATTACAATAATTTGTTTACGCAGTGTAAACCTCAAACATGAGGAAACATCACTGCGAGGCACAAGCCCAGAAGAACTTTAATCCACTATAAGAAGATTACAACTGTGTGATTACACTTGCAGACTCGTCTAGTCTATCAATCACTCTCTAATCTTCTCTCACGGGAATCACTTTCTTAAAGGATTGAACTACACAAATCAAACCTTAAGTCTATTCACTCAAACATGGAACAGTGAAAGAACTAGAACTCAACATGCTCACGTTAGAGATACACAACTAATCTCTTTTTCTTGATTCCCAAGGCATGCAGAGGTCTTGTGCACGGCAGCTCTTAAATAGAGAGTCAAAACTCCCCCTTACTTTAGAATCCTAACCCTAATGGACTTCCTACTAGGAAACATCTTAATGAAATGATTTGTCCATTAGGATCCGAAAGATATGATCCCCTTTTATGTAGAAATGCCAAAATACTAACAATCTCCCCCTTTGGCATTCCTAAACAAAACACAAGTCCACAAACCACAAGTCAATGATTTCTAAAAGAGAGCATAGGCAAAGGTACATAAGAGCAGGTCTTACATAAGGTACATAATCCCAAGACTGAAAATAGACATAGAGTCACATAAGAAATAGAAGTACTAAATAACAGAAGTACTCTCCCCCTTTTTGTCTAGGAATGACAAAGGGTCAGTCCAAATAAGCAAGAAGGATCCCAGAAGAAAAACACCTATAACCATAGCCAACATCCACGCAGAAGGGCTTGATATGAAGATGGAAGGGAAACTCATCATCAGTAGTGGCAGGAGCAGTAGTAGGACCAGGTGGAGACACCACAGGAGGAGATGTAGCAGCAGGAACCCAAGTGGAGGAAGGTGGAGCAGAAGATGCAATGTAGGTGTTGAGCAAACTTTCAAGGCCAGTAATCCGAGAGTTCAAGTCTGCATATAGAGTATCAAACTTGTCTTCCATCCATTTCATTAACATAGTAGTCTCAACAGACACACCACCATCTAATGCCTGACTTGATCCTCTAACAAGAGTGGAGGGAGTAACTGGATTGAGAGGAGGGCCAAGTACATCACCATCCTGATAGTCAACACCAAAGGAGCTGCACAGCAAGGTGATAATAGATGGAAACACTAAGGCATCTTGAGAATTACGTTGGTCAACAATGGCAGCATAAATGAAAAACTCAGGTGGAAGATAAGGACCCTTGTGACTATGAATAGCATAAATCTTGGCACCAATCTCCCTTGTGATCTTGCTGGTCTGTGAAGTGGGATGCAAAAGAGATCGAACCAGAAAGCCCAACAGCCGAAACCATTCATCCATGTGTCCACTGAAGAGAAATGCTGGAGGAATTCGAGGAATGTTGGCATACATCTTGTCCAACAACAGGGACAGATCACAGGCAGAAAGAAACTGAGTGGCTTCAGCAACTGCGCCTTCAGAAGGTAAAGGAAGATGCAGTATATGACGAATCACAGTAGGGGAAACTAGAATGTAGGAACCCCGAACAAACACCCCACCAGAGGAAGTAAATAAATCCATAGTCTCAAGCAATGATCTTGGAAAGTTGGCATAAAATTCATGCACAATAGATAGATTTGGCCGAGGTAGGGATTGCAGACCCTCCTGCCATCCCAAACGTGCAACTAAGGTGACAAATAATTGTGGCAGTGAAGAGAAATCAAATGAACGCTCAAACACACAAGGACGATTGCACGTAATGTTCATGTATAAGGTACGGGCAGTAGAATTGACAAAGCAAGTCAAGGGTGGAGCACGCTTACAAACTGTCGATTTGGACTGTTTCTTGACTGAAGGAAGTTTTCATGAACCAATTGAAGGCTTGAGCCGCTTGGCAGGAGGCTTCGAAGGCTTCGAGGAAGTCTTGCACTTTTGAGAGCGCCCAACAGCAGGGCTTTGAGTGGCATCGGAATCTGCTGACGAGGAAGAGGCAACAGTGCGAGCTTGGAAAACCTGATGGAGAGTGCGACTGCGATATGCCTGATTGAGAGCGACCTCTAATGGAGACTCCATGGGAGAAGAAGGTATTGCACCAGCATTGAGGGGTGGTGGAGATGATGGTCCACTATGAGTAGACGAAGGTCCACTATGAGTGGACGAGTTGACAGGAGAACCATCAGCAGCTGAAGTGGCAGCGGAAGGAGAGTCTTCAAGAACTTGAGGATCCGCAGCAGAGGTGGGAGGACCGGATGGAGGTCCGAGACGACGAAGGCGACCAGATCGACGCGGAGGAGTACCCTTGAGTCCGGAGTTGCGCATTTTGGGAGCCATGATCAATGAAATCAGATGCGAATCTGAGAAGAAAACAGAAAGAACCACAGACAGACGAAAAGAAAACAAAGAAACAGACAAGATGCTAGTTTTTTTTTACACACTCCTAAAAAGCAACAAGATAAAAACAAAAGTTGAAAAGAGTAAGATTGTGTATGCTTATGAAAAACAAACCAAATATGGAACCACACAATACCAAGAGAAGTACCCACACGGATATTTGAGAACAGAGGCAAAGCTTTTAGACAAAGAATAACCATAATCACATCATGTGAGCAAGACAAGTTTTGAGTTCACCATGAGTCATGTGCCCAACAATTCAACAAGGAGGAATTTTCAGTCATCTCAGTGGGTGAGTGATGAGATTGATTTGTCAGAGACAGTGGGACACACAACAATCAATAAGTCCCAAGTAACAGTATATTTGTAACAAATTATCCTTATATCTCCTTATATTTGTAACAATTCTCCTTATATCTCCATATTTGTATTATTATTATTTTTTTTTTTGAGCTCTTGACTTTTGTCAAGAATTACTTGAACAACTATCACCGGGGTGACCAAACCATTCCCTTTTCTGCTCAAACCTTATATCGTTCATCACGACCAAGGCCTGATTACTTTAGGAATAGCCTGGCCATCAAACCATTCCCTTTTCTGCCTAATCCCTATATCGTTCATCACGACCAGGGCCTAGTTACTTTGGGAATAGTCTGACCATCAAACTATTCCCGTTTCTGCCTAATCCTTATATCGTTCATCACGACCAGGGCGTAGTTACTTTGGGAATAGTTTGAACAAACTCCAAAATGCATTTATTTTAAATCTGGAGCCAACAAAATAAAATATACAATACTTGAGACATTTAAGATTGTGCTTACCCCACATGAGTCTTCCAAAAGAGAGAGCAATGCATAAGTGAGTACAATGTGAGAGATTCATGACTATTCTTCAGAGAAATTGACAGAGCACACACTTTTAAAGACCAAACAACTTGTAATACGCACACTCAAGAGATTAAGAGATTCATCTTTGTCAATCTAAGTTCAACTGATTTCTACAGAGTAGTGTGAGATACTTAACCTGTATGCAATCCCAGTAAACATGAAAACACTTGAATCGGAGAGAAAAATAAAGTTACGAAGCTACTATGAAATAACACAAAATGAATACAAGCGGTGCAGTGTCTGCTCTTACATTTCAGCGCTTGAGACATATACCAATTGCATTTCTAAGAGTCTCAAATCTTTCAGTATCCAGTGGTTTTGTAAAGATATCAGCCAATTGATGTTCAGTAGAAACAAAGGATACTTCTAAAATATCTTTTTCAACTAAATCACGTATAAAGTGATATCTTAGATCAATATGTTTTGTACGTGAGTGTTGAACAGGATTTTTAGAAATATTTATTGCACTTGTGTTATCACAGAAAATACTTAACTTGCCTTGAGTGAAACCATAATCCTGTAGCATTTGTTTCATCCAGAGCATCTGGGTGCAGCAACTGCCAGCAGCTACATATTCAGCCTCTGCAGTTGACAAGGATATGCAATTTTGCTTTTTACTATGCCATGCCACCATGTTGTTTCCCACAAAGAAGCAGCCACCGGATGTGCTTCTTCTATCTTTCATATTGCCTCCCCAATCAGCGTCTGAATAACCTGCAATTTCAACATTTGTATCAAATGTGAAGAAGATACCACAAGCAGATGTACATGAAACATATCGAATTATGCGCTTCACAACCTCTTGATGTGATTCCTTGGGATTTGCCTGAAATCGAGCACACACACCTACACTGTAGGAGATATCTGGTCTACTGGCAGTAAGATACAAGAGACTTCCAATCATACTTCTGTAAAGCTTTTGATCAACAGACTTACCATCAAGATCCTCACTGAGCTTGGTGGTTGTACTCATGGGATTTGTCACGAGTTTTGGAGAATCAAGACCAAATTTTTTAACAAGTTTTCAGCATATTTAGTTTGAGACAAAAACATACCATCAGTTAGTTGACGAACTTGAAGCCCAAGAAAGTAATTTAATTCCCCACACATGCTCATTTCAAATTCACTTTCCATGATGCTAGTGAATTCAGTAACATAAGATTTAGAAGTTGAACCAAAAATGATGTCATCTACATAAACTTGAGCAATCATGACATGTGTTTGATCCTTTTTTACAAACAAAGTTTTATCAATAGAGCCTCTAACATACCCTTTGCTTACCAGGAAGTTGGATAGATGTTCATACCAAGCTCTTGGGGCTTGTTTAAGCCCATACAAAGCCTTTTTGAGTCTGTAGACATGACTGGGATTGTGAGGGTCTTGAAATCCCAGTGGCTGTTCAACGTACACTTCTTCTTGCAAGACTCCATTTAAAAAGGCACTTTTCACATCCATTTGATACAATTTAAAACGAAGATGACAAGCAATAGCAAGCAAGAGTCTAACAGATTCAAGTCTAGCTACAGGTGCAAAAGTTTCATCAAAATCAATTCCTTCGACTTGAGTATATCCCTGCGCCACAAGCCTGGCTTTGTTTCTAGTGATATTACCGAATTCATCATTTTTGTTTCGAAAAATCCATTTAGTACCTATCACATTGCAATTACTAGGCCTAGGCACAAGATACCAGACATCATTTCTAGTGAATTGATTCAGTTCATCTTGCATAGCATTAATCCAATCATCATCAAGCAAAGCTTCTTTCACATTTTTTGGTTCAATAAGAGAAACAAAACCAAAATGACTAATGACGTGTACATCCTTTTTGTTATCATTCAAAAAACATGCAAGAACAGAATTTCTACTTACCTCACTTACGACTTGTCTCCGCGTCCTGATTCCATCATCCATGTTGCCAATGATATCTTGAGATGAATGATCTTTTTGAACTTGCTTGAACCCAGTTCTTACATTGTGTTGAGTATCAAAGATGGGATCATTAACTTCGTCAACTTCCTCTTCATTTACTTCCACAGTCATCTTCCTTTTTGAGAATCCATCTTCTTCTTCAATGACATTTCCTGTTCTTACGAAGGAATCATCAATAGACACATTATAAGATTCCATAACAAACATGATTCTTTTATTATATACCCTATAGGCTTTACTGTTCAGGGAGTAGCCTAAGAAGATGCCTTTGTCACTTCTGGAGTCAAATTTAGCAAGATATTCTTTATCTCTGTAAATGTAGCAAGGACTTCCAAAAGTACGAAAGTAACTTACATTGGGTTTCTTACCTTTCCATAATTCATATGGAGTTTTGTTACTACCTGGACGAAGAAATGCTCGATTTATTGTGTAGCAGGCAGTGCTTATGGCTTCTGCCCAGAAGTTGAGACTAAGTCAAGCAGAGTGAAGCATTACTCTTCCCATGTCAAGTAGAACCCTATTCTTCCTTTCCACAATGCCATTTTGTTGTGGAGTTATAGGAGCTGAAAACTCATGAGAGATACCAAGTTCACTAAAGAAATCAGAAAACCTGACATTCTTCAACTCAGTTCCATTATCAGTTCTTACTCGTACAATTGACAAATGTAAAGATTGTTTTTCATTTATTACCTTTTTGAAGAGACCTTTGCAGCTTTCGAATGTATCACTTCTTTCTCTAAGAAAGTTTACCCAGGTAAAACGAGAAAAATCATCCACAACCACTAAGATATATTTCTTACCTCCAATGGTCTCAGCTGAAGAAGGTCCAACAAGATCCATGTGAATCAACTCCAAGGGATGAGAGGTAGTCAAAGAATTTAGTGAACTGTGAGCACCACGAGTTTGCTTACCTATTTTGCAGCATTCACACATGACCGTAGATTTTCCACTTAGAGCAGGCATTCCACGCACGCTTTCCTTTTTAGAGAGTTTCACTAAGTCCTGAAAGTTTACGTGACCCAAGCGTCTGTGCCATAATTCAAGGTTGACATCTGATGATCTGGTGTTCAAACAAGTCTGCACATTTATATTAGCATGAACATGATAGCAGTTATCCTTGGACCTTAATCCTCCCATGACATTTTTTCCATTATTATCAAGAACTATACATCTCAATTTGTTGAAGTTTACATTCTCATAATCATCAGTGAGTTGACTTACACTTATGAGATTTGCTTGAAGACCTTCGACAAGTAAGACATTTTGAAGATTTGGAATACCTGGAGTATTTATAGTGCCCTTACCCATTACCGGTGCTTTTCTTCCATCTCCAAATGTGATTGTTCCGCTGGTGAATTCGTCTGAGAGAGTGGTGAACCAGCCTTTGTTTCCAGTCATGTGTCTTGAACATCCACTGTCTACATACCAAATATCTTCCCTTCTTTCGGATAAGGCTGTTAGGGCAACAAGACATGTAGCATCTTCGTGATCAATTTGACACCTGTAGGAAGAAAACAAACACGTTTCGTCAACTGATTCCGGAAATGCACGACACTTACTAAACTTAGCTGAATAACACTTATGTGATCATTTCTTGACCCAAGTCTGCTTGGTCTTTGATTCCAGACTTTCTGGGATTGAAACCATCTTTGCAATCCTATTTAAAATGTTTAAGTGTTCCTTTAATTCTGCTTGTAATAAAGAAGCAGAGTTAATTTCAGACCCACGTGTTTCATTGTGCATTTTTCTTCGCAACAAATTACAACGAGGACGAATATGTCCAGGTTTTCCACAAAAATGACATGTAGGAGTGAAAGATGTTTGTCTGAGAACATACCTGGACTGATGAGCATTCAGCTTTGTATCTTTACTTACCTGAGGGGATTGATAGTATGTCATCGATCCCAGTTCTGAACCAGAGTTGATTTCAGGTTTTGACATACGTATATTATCATTCTTTTCTTCAAGTACTTGATTATGTTTCTTCACAAATTGTGTAACATCTGTGTGGGCATCCTCATATCCGAGACCTTTTCTGTTACATGAAGTTCTACCAAACCCAATCATTTTTGACACCTTTTCTGAGCTAATCTCAAATTTGTTGAATTTTATCCTTGCCTCCGTAAGCTCAACCTGCAGTTTCTCATTCTCTTGTGTTAATAAGACATTTAAATTTGTTTGGGCTTTGAGCTCAACTTGCAAGGTTTTCAATCTATCATTAAGCTCATTCTTACCATCACTATCCACATGAGATGTGGCTTTATGCTGCAACAATTGAATTTTCTCAAGCAAATTTGTCCTCTCAGTTTCCCAAGATTTTAAATTTGACTCAAGACTTACCTCAACTCTCCTTTTTTCTTTGTTGATAAGTTTGATGTCTTCTTCCAAAGCAAGATTTTTCTTCTGTACACTTTTTGTAGCATTGTACAGTTTCAAATATTTATTATTTGCTTCTTCATCAGAACGATCTTCATCACTTTCTGAATCATCTGAAGTTTCTGGATTGAGAGAAGTTGTTAATGCAAGATCATTTACCTCATTGTCATCGAAGAACTCCTCATCACTATCATCCCACGTGGATGTCAAAGCTTTGCTATCCTTGAAAGTTTGCTTCCTGTTTGCACACTCAGCAGCCATATGACCAAAACCACCACACTCAAAGCATTTTATTTTTTCTGAGAAATTTTTCTTTTGAGTAAATCTAGAAGGTTTGTCAGTTATTTTTTCAGAGTTGAAAACTTTCCTTTGATTAGAGAAATTTTTTGAAGGACCAGAAGCATTTTTATTTTTCAGAAATTTTTTAAATTCTTTTGTAAGCAAAGCTAAGTCAATTACCTCATTTTCATCACTTTCCTTCTTCTTAATAGAGGAAAAAACAACATTTTTTACCTTTTTATCTGGTCTGATTCTCATCTCAAAGGTCTTGAGGTTGCCTACCAGTTCATCAAGAGGATAAACGTCTAGGTCTTGAGCTTCCTCAATTGCTGTTTGCTTAGCTTGAAATTTTGAAGGAAGAGATCTGAGAAACTTCTTGACGATTCTGTGATCTTCAATTGGATCACCAAGACTTTGACATTGACTAGATATCCTTAATAGACGAGCATGAAAATCATCTACTAGTTCATCTTCTCCCATAGTCAGGTTTTCAAATTCTTGAGTTAGCCTCTGCAACTTTTGCGAGCGTACCTTTTTATTACCTTCATAAGTAGCTTCCAATAGATCTCATGCCTTCTTCGCAGTGTCACAATGACTGATACGAGTTCTTTCTCTTTTGTTTAAGGCCGTGAACAAGCTGTTTCTTGCCTTAAAGTCGCAATTCCGATCATGTACTTCCGCTTCAGTCCATTCTTGTCTAGGCTTCAGTATTGTTGCGACAGAGGTACCTTCCATCTTCTTCTCATTAGCTTTAGTTGGATGTTCCCGACCTATCTCAACAATGTTCCATATGTTCTCATCTTGAGAATACAAGAAGGCTCGCATCATGATCTTCCATTCAAGATAATCTTCACCATTGAAAAGCGGAGGACAGTTGATCGATCCAGCAGCTCTATCACGTTCCATCCTGATCTACTAGAAACTTCTAGAACCGGCTCTGGTACTAATTGAAAATACTGGAACGTGTGTCAGGGATTGATTAAACACTAACAATCCCTATGATGCTGAAAGCAGAAACTTGTAAGATCACAATAATTTGTTTACGCAGTGTAAACCTCAAACATGAGGAAACATCACTGCGAGGCACAAGCCCAGAAGAACTTTAATCCACTATAAGAAGATTACAACTGTGTGATTACACTTGCAGACTCGTCTAGTCTATCAATCACTCTCTAATCTTCTCTCACGGGAATCACTTTCTTAAAGGATTGAACTACACAAATCAAACCTTAAGTCTATTCACTCAAACATGGAACAGTGAAAGAACTAGAACTCAACAAGCTCACGTTAGAGATACACAACTAATCTCTTTTTCTTGATTCCCAAGGCATGCAGAGGTCTTGTGCACGGCAGCTCTTAAATAGAGAGACAAAACTCCCCCTTACTTTAGAACCCTAACCCTAATGGACTTCCTACTAGGAAACATCTTAATGAAAAGATTTGTCCATTAGGATCCGAAAGATATGATCCCCTTTTATGTAGGAATGCCAAAATACGAACAGAATTTAATAACGTACCACTGAATATTTGGCAATTTACTGTAGTCGTAGAGTTCCTTCAGTAATTACACCAAGAGTTCCTTCACTTTCAATCATCAGGCGTGCCAAATCATACTTACGGCATGCAAACTGATCAAGAAATTGACCAAGTCTATTGAGCTGGTCAAAGTTGACCAAGACTTAGTAAACTCGACAAATTTTTCATTTATTTTCTCTGATACTAGAGTCTAATTATTTGATGCCTCGATTCTCGAATCAAGCGAGAATCAGGATTATTACTTATTCAGTACTTACGTCTTTCAGCTGCCCAGCTTCAGGGACTTCCGTCTCCGCCCATGCCTACGTCTATTCCCTTACCTCAACTGCCGTAACCTCCTCAACAGCAACCTCCTCCTGGCGCGGATATAGATTTAGATGATATAGATTTTATTTAGTTTTATAGGATTATGAACAATTTATAAATTAATAATTTAATGCAAAATGTTTAGACTACTTTTGATGGTGTATGTTGTTGGTTATATGAAATTGTTTGTGTAATTTGCAGCTTGCTTGGATGGTAATTTAGAAATTTTGTAGTTTTTTTAGTATAAAAAGTACTATAGCCGACGAAATTTACCATAATTCGTCGGCTATAGTATTTTTTTTTCAACGTTAAGCCGACTAAATATGGTAAATTTCGTCAGCTATAATTGTATTTAAGCCGACGAAATGTACTATATTTCGTCGGCTATATTATTTTAATTTTTAATTTTTTTTTAAAAAAATATTTAGCCGACATTTTATAGTACATTTCGTCGGCTATAGTTTTTTAAATTGACCGACGAAATATTTATAGTTCGTCGGCCAAAGTTTTAGGTTGAGACCGACGAAAATTTATTTCGTCGGCCAAAGTCTTACCTTAGCCGACGAATAATTGAAAATATGTCGTCGGCTAAGTATGACACTATAGCCGACGACGACTTTTATTTCGTCAGCTAAAGTCATAGCCGACGAGTTGTTGTCGGCTAAGATCTTAGCCGACGAATTTGGCTAACAGGCCGACGAAAATTTTTCGTCAGCCAAACTACTGATTCCGGTAGTGGTAGCGGTAAAAACGTAAAAATTGGTCTTCTACGAGAAAGTCAAAAGTCAACTATGAATAGTAAAAGTCAACCATGATTTGTAAAAGCCAACAGTCAAAGGTCAACTAGTGAATAGTAAAAGTCAACCGGTAGAACTTTGAAATAGTAAAAGTCAACCGGTCAACTATAAATTGTAAAAGTCAACCGGTAAATAGTAATTCAGGTAAAACCGTAAAAATTAAACAGTAAAAATGACAGGTTGTAATATTGAAAACTGACAGGGGTATTTTGGTAAATTCATCTCACAGTAAAACTATAAAAAGTAAATCTACCGCGGTAATTTTCCCGATCGAATGGTTTGTCGGAAAACCAGGTTTTTCCGACCAAACCAGCTCCCAACACCTGTAAAACTTCTACAACATCCAAGCAATCCAAGAAACATGAGAAAAGTGGAGGTTTTTATACCTCGAAGTCGAGATCCTCAGAGCTCCGGTAGACCTCATCCGGCGACGTGCTCAAAGGCATTTTCCTCCTCCTCGAAGCTCTAGACAACTCCTGCAAGCTTTCATAAAGCTTCCTGCACTTCTCCGGTCCAGTTTGACGACTGGACAGTTTCACTGGCGAGTTTCCCTCCTCTGCTGGGCGACGGACACGGCGTCTCCGACGTGGCTGAGGCTAGGGCTCGGTCACCGGGGCACTGCGAGCCTAGCGGTGGTGGCGGTGAGGCAGCACGCGCGGCGGTGAGGCTTGCCTGGGGCGGTCTCCGTCGAGGAGAGAGAGGGAGTGTCTGTTCGAAGAGGAAAGAAGGAGAAGAGAGAAAAAGGAAAGGAAAGAAAAGGAAAGAGAAGAAAAAGAGGAAAGAAAAGGAAGAGACAAAGGAGAGAGAGAAAAAGGTTTTTATAAAACCTTTTAACGACCACGATTCGTCGAATGAATCCAATGGTCACGATCTCCTTTGATTTTAAAATTAACCAAAAACTCGAAAACGTTTTCTGTAAATCACACATTTAAAAATAAATTGTCAAATCACGTCCTTAAAACAAGACAAATACGTAGAGTGCCGGAAAAACATTCCGTAAATACTCGTACGCAAGTGGCGACGCTCGCTCTAATATTAAAATATTAGAGTGCATTCTCAACGTACCGAAAAAGTCGCAAATAAACCCTAGATGTGTCGGAAAATAAATAAAATAAGTCGGGATCTCACACCCGCCTAGTGCATTTTGAACCTTGCTCACACCATTTTTCCTAACAATCAATCGAAAAAAACTACCTTTCCCAGCAAACCTAAATTTAAGAACCATAATCTATATTAAATATCGATATTTAGATGAGGAGGTTAATTCCTTTTGAATCGTAAAGTTGGAGATGTTCAGCTTGAAGATCGGCTGATCGTTCTTGTGTTCTTGAGGAGCTTCATCTGGTGATGCAGTGATGCATCTAAAATTAGAATGGTTTCATTTGTTGGTACCGCCTTCCCTGGAACCGTATACAATTGACGTCTGAAAACTATTCTCGGGCCTTCCTTTAGGGGCGGCGGTCGTCGGAGATATCAAGTGGCTGTCATGGTTCTGGAGAAGCAATGGAAGGATTGGAAGCAGCAGAAATAGAATTAATTACCCAATGTATTATTTACTGTGTCTTTCGTAATTTTACTATGTCGATTGATGGTTTTGGTGAAAAAATGCCCACAAACCCTAAATATGAAGATTTTTTTTCCTATCAACAAAATTAGATTCAAAAATTCTCGTCAACCAACAATACTTTTAGGGATCTATTCTCACTAGCCAAATTTTCAGTTTTTTTACTTTTAGTCTCCTAGTATGAGACCTACTGCCCCCGGTAAGAGGTCCTAGTATTAATAGGACCTTCTTGGTGACAAGTACCTAGGACCTACTGCTCCCATTAGACAGTCATACATACCATCTACTATTTCCAATAGACCCTCGTATTGCCCCTAATACACCACTTGACAAACTTCCCAATGCCCCGTCTAAATCACCTGATAAACTTCCTACTACCTCTAATAGAGACCCCCTACTGCCCTTAATATGACCTCCTACTAGGGGCAGTATGACCCCTACTACCTTCAGTAGACGCGGTCAACAGTCAATGGTCGTCGGAGTTCGGTCAACTATCACAGTAGTCCGGTCAACGGTCACCGGAGTCTGGTCAACTATCGCCAAAGTCTAGTCAACGGTCACTGGAGTCCGGTCAACGGTCAGCAGAGACCGGTCAATGGTCATAGGAGTCCGGTCAAGAATTATAATTTTTTTTTATTACAAAATAGACTTTTATTATTCTTACAATGGTCTATTATAGTTTATTTAATTCATTAAAGGTATAATTATCTTTTTGTTGTTTAAGTTGGTTAGTGAGAATTTTAAAATCTTATTTTGTTTGTAAAAATAAAATTCTCTAAATTATGACCGGTGAGAAGTACCTTCTATTTAACCATGTTTGGATCAAGGTTAGTGTCAATTAGTTGACTGAAATTAAATGAACGTTGGTAAAATATTTTTAGTTCATATGCACCATACAAGAATTTTCGTCAATACTCTAACTAATCCTAACCAATTAGCACCTTTTATGGAGGTTAACGCCATAATCCTTTCCATACCAAATCCAAAAGAGAATTTTAGCAAATCTCGAGAATCTTGTAAGTTTGATATAATAATGGAAGGCGCATAGAAACACAAGAAATCATGTGAACCACAAATCCTGTGCCTTGACTCTTGAGTCACACTCGGTGACTCGTTTGACTCTAACGTTCTTATCTTCCACCCAAAATTCCCAACTCCATTGAAAGCGGTCACTCTAGTAGTGTCGGTGCTTCACCACAACCCCCAATAAAGCACAACCCCTCATCATCACGTTCACGACTCAACAGCCTAACGGTACAAAAACCTCATCTGCTTCACTCTGTTGACGTTATAGTCTGTTAAAAAGACTCGAAGAGATGTGTACTACAAGTACTGTGTTTGTTTTGTTGTTCACCTTTTTTGATGTAACAATCTTTAATTGTCACATTTACCGACCTGTGCCTTCCTGCTAGTGACACAGTTCCCACAATCAATACAGAGCAAAGAGGCCAGGTGTCCCTCTTAAAGTGCTTTTACTCTCTCTCTCTACCCTTCGCTCTTTCTCTTCATCATATGATGGCGATGGCTTACACTTGAGGTTCCTGCATCTTCTTCTTCTTTCTTCAATTCTTGTTGCTTGTCATTTTCTTCTTCTCTTGGGTTTTGGTAGTTTTCTCTGCCAAGCAAAACCCATCACTAAAGAAGCAATCTATCAAGAACCCGTCTTTGAGTTTGAAGTTGTAGATCAGTTTCAAGAACCCATTTTTCGTGTACTGGAAAATGGGGTTGAAGCTTCAGTACCAGAATGAGTACCAGTCTCCTAGAGGAGGAGCAGTTGGTGCTCTTTTTCTGCTGCTCTTTCCCATTTTCTTGCCCAGTCTGTTCAGCCCATTTGGTCATGCTTCCCCTTCAATGCTCTCGGTATTGTACACGCTTTCTTGGTATTTAGTCAATTAAGAAACTTTTTATTTTTTTAGCTTCATCTCCTTATTTTGACAAGAAATGAATGTTGCATTGCTGAAAAGAATGTGGCTGTATTTGTATCTATCTTTGTTCTGCTTATTTTGAGTATAAATGAGATTTTCAAGTTTCTTATCTTGAGGGAAAATTTTGCATTAATGAAAAGAATTTGGCTTTATTCATTTAGCTTTGTTCTTATGGCTGGAAAAAGAAGACAGAGGATATATTCCCTGGACGTGTAGTCCTTTGATGCGGTTTTGGTTAATGTAGTTGTAAAGTTGTATTGTCAAATATAAAACGGTAATGGCAAAAGGAAGTTGTGAGCAGAATATTTCCTTTGATGTTAAATGATTATGCAGATGATGGGTGGCTGGGGTTTGAGTAATTTAGATAAAAATGTAGTAAAAGAACTTAGTCTAATTATGGTAGTTCCTTTGACTAGCTTGAAAAGTGGACAGGATTTCATATAGCTTTTAGCTTTGATTTGTTTAGCGGCTTTTCAATAGTCATTTTGTGCACCAACTGAGGATCTAAGATTATTGCTGGACTTATCTTTGACTTTTGGCATTAGATTAGGAACTCAATCTGTTTTATGCTATATCAGAAACCAGAAATATAATAGGGAACACAAAAACGAATTGAAGATTTGGGATGCGTTGATGAGCAGAAGATGGAAAAAGGGTACTGCGAAACAGATTTCTTGTACATTTTTAGTTGTACTTTAAACTTTACAATGTGTAATTTCTGCGATATGCTTTATGTTCTAGTGTTACATTGCACGTCGAGCTATCATGTATTGTGACTTTCGTCCAAGTACATAAGTGTGCCATTTCAGTGATTTATAAATGCATTCACCTATCCAAAATCAGCATTAAATAAATAGAGCACAATTTGCAGGAATGGAATGTGATGGTGAAGTCGAATGCACAAGAAGAGAATGCTCCAAAATCTAGGCACCAACGCCTTCTCAGGAGTGCTTTACAACGCCAAACTGTGAGTTAGAGTTGATTAAGTAGCACAGTTGTTTGTTCAATAAATTAGCTGATTTTTAAACAGTAATTTTTGTTGTTTGAAAACAAATCTTTTGCTTGTGTAGTCAGAAGAAGAACTATCAGATTTGTGGACACCATTGGCCGATCAAGCTTGGAAACCTTGCATAGAACCATCAATTGCCCCCTGTGAGTAATTTACAGAAAACACTGATATGTCGTTCTTGTTTACAAAGTTCTTTGTAAAGTATTATTACTGTAGGGTCAGAGGTACTGTGTTTTGATCTTGTCACTGTTACTTTTCCCCAATGGATTCTTTATCTCATGCAGCATTACCAGAGAAATCTGAGGGATTCATCCAAGTATTTCTCGATGGAGGGTTGAACCAGCAGAGGATGGGGGTAGGTATTAAAAATGTTTAGTTCCAGAAGAGTTAGATGAATATCTATATTTAGTCTTATAAAGAATTTTGATTCTTTTCTTGTGTTCTTCCACAATATATGATTTGGGGTTACTATTAACATTGTTGTGACTGTAGATATGTGATGCAGTCGCTGTTGCTAAAATACTGAATGCAACACTTGTGATTCCATACCTTGAAGTGAATCCTGTTTGGCGAGATTCAAGGTACTTGTATGAGCCAAGAGTTGGTTTACCTTCCATTGGTTATAATTGTTTCTTCTCTCTTGATTTCTAAGTGGGACATTATTCTGATATTGGTGTTCTTTTTCTCAATATTCCTGTGCAGCTCATTCATGGATATATTTGATGCCGATCATTTCATTAATGTATTGAAGGATGATATATCCATAGTTAAAGAGCTACCTTCAGACTTCTCCTGGAGCACAAGGGAGTACTATGCAACAGCCATCCGAGCTACGAGAGTTAAGACAGCACCTGTTCATGCTTCAGCCAACTGGTATCTGGAAAATGTTTTACCTGTACTTCAGAGGTTAGTGGTTACCTGGATCTGCTTATTTAAATACTTGTTTTCTAACACAAGGGTCAGTATTTATTTAGGTGAGGATAAAGGTGTCCTCGATCTAAAACATTGTGTTTGGTTTCCTGGTATTGTCTCAAAAGCAGGGTATTGATTTTGAGCATAGGGCACTTCCTAGTTGTGATATTTCAAATGCCTAAGGGCAATTCCTATTTGTCAATGCAATATGTTACCCTTTTGTTTGTTTTCTCGCTTCGAACATCAAGAAAAGAACCCTTGGTAATTTTACTTGATGAAAACCATTTTAAGCTCATCACTTGGCTCTATGTGGCATATCACCTTTGATTTCGTAATGGGTCTTTTTCCTTCCCCTTAGTCTGAGTTGGTGTAGTAAATGCTCAATTATGGATTCCCATTTGAGATTTAGCAACTGAACTATTTGTGGTGCGCAGCTATGGAATTGCAGCAATTGCTCCTTTCTCTCATCGGCTGACATTTGATACCTTGCCTATGGACATCCAGCGGCTACGCTGTAAGGTGAACTTTCAAGCTTTAAGTTTTGTCCCACATATAAGAGCACTGGGAGATGCTCTTATCAGTCGCCTTCGATATCCATCTGGCAAAAGTGGAGCGCTTGGCACCAATCATCTGCTGGAGATGCTTAATGTGAAACGCAAACAAGGGGAGGGAAAATTTGTTGTTCTACACCTACGATTTGACAAGGTATCCGTAATGCTTATCCATTTGATTTGTCTGCTTTACTTTTTTTTTTTATTTATTTTTATGTCTTATTTTGTAGCCTCTAGTTTGCAAGCTATAGAGAAACTTAAAACATGATTTTCTTAAGGAGCTAAACTAACTTCAATCAGACCCGCAATTTTTATGTTTGTGGGACAGATATATAGTGAATAAATTGTAGAACATTGAATGCTATATAGCCAAATTGAAATTAAAATCATAATTATGTCTTCAGAATGTACCAGTACCTACCCTTCTGATACCCAAATTATAATTGGTACACTCATCTCTGTATCTTGTCATTCTGCAGGATATGGCAGCTCATTCGGCTTGTGATTTTGGTGGTGGAAAAGCTGAAAAGCTGGCTCTGGCCAAATACCGACAAGTGCTTTGGCAGGGAAGGGTCCTTAACTCCCAATTCACTGATAAAGAGTTGAGGAGTCAGGGTCGTTGTCCACTGACTCCAGAAGAAATTGGGTTACTGCTTGCTGCATTGGGATTTGACAACAGTACTCGACTCTATCTTGCTTCCCACAAGGTACAGTGTTCCGTATTTTGAATTTGTTAGCTCATCCGAAAGGGACTAGTAATAGTTAAATGGAAGTTTGACTTTGTTGTTCACTGGTTCTGCAAATTTATTTTTATAACTCGTTCCTTTTTAAGGTATACGGTGGGGAAGCTAGGATTGCAAATTTGCGACACTTGTTTCCACTTATGGAAGACAAAAAGAGCCTTGCTTCTTCAGAAGAACGTGCCCAAATCAAGGGAAAGGCTTCTCTGTTAGCTGCACTAGATTACTACGTTAGCATGCACAGTGACATCTTCGTGTCTGCTTCTCCTGGAAATATGCACAATGCATTGGTAAGACTCCCATTTCAATTCCTAGACAAAAATACTTGAGAAGATTTCTGTTAATATGGTTAATATAATGATGCTTTACACATACAGAAGATCATTTTCTTTTTCATTTGATTACTGAGACTATTGAAAAGAAAAAGGAAAAAGATGATTTTCTTTTTCATTTTACCAAGTCTATAGAAACCTAAAAAGGAAAAGAATAATTAATTGGTGAACAACTTTTATTTGGTAATGTTGTATTATGTTCTCAATCGTTAGATAATCATGACAATTGCAAGATTTTTATCAAGAGGCTTTCACTTGAATATGGTGCAGCATGTAGCTTTAATGCTCTTTTGTTTTTAGAATTTGAGATAACAAATTCTGTGGTGTCTATAGGTAGGGCATCGAACATACGAGAACTTGAAGACGATTAGGCCAAGCATGGGTTTATTGGGTCAACTCTTCCTTAACAAAAGCATTACTTGGTCAGATTTTCAGCAGTCAGTAGTAGAAGGCCATGAAAACAGACAAGGACAGATCAGGTTCAGAAAGCCTAAGCAGTCGATATACACTTATCCTGCCCCAGACTGCATGTGCCATGCATGAGAAGAGATTATTGTGTTATTGAAGGAAGGTACCTTCTGTATCTGATAGTTGCATCACCATCATTCCCTCTATTAGTATTGGTAAATAAAACAATCCCCATTTCTCTTGCTCAGTATAGGACTTATTTTCAATAGGTACAATAGGTGATCTATGGATGATATTAGGTAAAAGATAGCGTATGGGGAGTTGTAGTCATTATGTTTGAATATTACTGGTTTATGTACACGATTACGTCCATACATAGAGATATCTTTCATCGATGGATGATATTAGGTAAAAGATGGCGTATGGGGAGTTGTAGTCATTATGTTTGAATATTACTGGTTTATGTACACGATTACGTCCATACATAGAGATATCTTCTTCACTGCAATCTGGAAGATGAGCATCTTCATGCGACAATTTGGTTGATGTTTCAGTCTAAAGACATTGCCTTTAGTCGAACAGGCACTGTAATTTGCATCAATTGCTTGAGTTTTGCACAAGAAAACCCAGGCGTGTGTATTAAATGTTAACATCTTTGCAATCATATAAGACCAAGCAGAACTGCTGTAATTTAGGAGGCTACGTGAGGTAATGCTCCTTATGCTTGGCATGGTGTACCAGACTAATTGGAGATGGTAATGCTCCTTATGCTTGGCATGGTGAATCCTGCATGGTCTTCCCTTTCCGTGGTTTGAACTTGGAAGGGGAAGACTTAAAAGGGTTTCTTTTCAAGTTTAGCTGGTTTTGGAACTTTTCCTATGTACTTGAGTGTGGAACCTTTCTTTCCTACCTGAGCTTTTTCCTCACATTGTGCATAAAATCATTGCTCTGCGGCCTCTGCCCGTTAGTATTGTATTCATCTGATTTTGGTAAGCTGGGCAAGTATTGATAAATACCCCATATTCCTTTCTCGGATCAACAGTGGTTTTAATTCCGCTGCCTGCTGTATTTGTCATTTATCTCGCACTTTTTTCATTCAAGTTCAAAGCACGGTGAAATTTTAGTTTATTAGGCTCTTCCAGGATTTTCAGAACAACTCTAGCTATACCCTGCCAGCTGATAAGCAGAAATTGTTATATATGTGATTGCGGAAATTCAGATAACATTCCTCAAGTTATATTATGCTTTGATGAGCCCTTTGAAGGGGGTGAAGATTTATTTAGCCATGTCGAAGTCGATGAAGGAGAAATGACATGGATGGTGCTGGCTACAAGTTACAACTTCTAGAAATAACATGGTTGCTGATGTTGAATACACAGTCATTCTATTTCGCATCGCTGCTAATTTCATCTCTAACTCTAGATCATAGTGATCACTTTCACACTGAAGAGGCTAGCTGGCTAGGCATACACATTCATGTTCCATTTCCTCCTGATATATACCTTATGGATTACAGTTTAACCAACTCAGGCTTAGCCAGCAACAGCATAGCTCTGCTAATCCTTAGTTAGCAAGTAATGGCCCCCATGACAACTATACCTTACACCTACATTACAAAATAACGATTACTTGCCAACTCTTCCTCAGACCATTAATGAAAACACATCTCTATCACACTTCACACTTGCCAACACTCCCCCTCTTCCATATAAGTGATATACGTAACCAAATTATACCTGTAATTTCCACCTTAAAACAAAGATATTAAACTTAAGAAAACCTGTAGAACATGTCACATCCTGAACTTCAACACGCTAATGACCCAATCATTCTCTAACACGCCTTCTAGTGACCCACCAAGTCATAGCAGTTTCCTGCTGAAGAATCTTCTCAGCTCTATTAAAAGGCAAACCCTCTTCATCAGTCACCACCATATTCATTTCCACATGACAACAACATTAGTCATGGCTAGTCAGGAGTTTGTCACTTGCAAGCCACCTGAAGAGAGCAGTGAAGAAAGTTAGACTCGTTCTGCTTGGCCTTAAACTACAAAGGTGGCGCCTACCTGCGATTCTAGGATGTGCTGTAGCAAAAGGCGGTGTTTGAGCTTCAATGACAGATTTGGTTTGAAGGGTTGCATGGAAGAAGTTGATACATCTGATGATCAGAATAGTTCACACTTGAGAAGAGTTCATAGCACTATCAGTCATTCTTCTTCGACTGATTATGAGGATATTGATCAAAGGGCTGAGGCATTCATTGCTAATTTTCAACGGCAGCTCAGATTAGAAAGATAGGTTTCTCTGGAGCTAAGCTACTGCAGGAGGGAGAAGGGAGTGCATTATTTTGTTTAGAGTTGTTTTCAAGGAACTAGAAATGACAGATTTGATTCGTTTATTGCTGCTGCTACTTCATGTAGGCGTTTTCATGAAAGCCATTGGATGTAGTTTTCCAAACATAATACGATTTTGTTGGTTTTTGGACTTATGTATCAAAAATTCTGAATTGAAAGGTTAATTTGTTCTCGGAGTTGAGATTCCATATAAGATTTGCATGAAGGGTGCAGCTTGCATCCTTTGCGTGAATCCGGTTTGTTTGTATCGCATCCGGCCCTCCGTATGTGGAAGTGTTGATTTCTAATGAATGTAACAATGAAGTCTATTCATTCCTTCACCTAGTCATCATACTTTCAATTCGAACAAACTATTCATATTCAACAGAAGCTTGTATTTCTTTTTGGTATGTTTGATGGCTCGATGAAAAAGGCCAACCAATGCTGCGCCACTAAACAATAACAATACCAACGAATGCAGTGTGAATGTACAGTGTAGAATGCAGCCTTGAGTAGACATGACTACTTGGAGTGACTATCTAAAACAGAGTTGCTTAATTGTCGATAGCCACAACCTCCCTTGATCCTTCCTATCTCATTCATTATCAGAAATTGTACCTGGTGCTGCTGAAACTTGATCACTTTTGTTACCCTTCTCAGTATTTGAAGACGCATTTCCTTTCCGGACAGAAGCCAAATCATTTGCATCTGCATGAGATGAAGGGGAAGCCATTTCTTCCTCAATAGGAAGGGTTCTCTTTGAGCCCTCTAAGGCAACACCAAGAACTATATTTTCTTCTAGAACTGGTCTTGTTGTTGGTGACTCCGCAGCTTGCATCTTTTCACCTTCTTGTTTCACTGGGTATGTCATTGATCCACCAGCTTTGTCAGTACCACTTGCAGATGAGGAAAATGCAGGATTACTAGAAGTTCTCTGAAAAGCATTCCCATTTGCATTATTCACTTGCTTTCTGCTAGACATATTGTCAATCAAATGATCAGATATTAAGTCTGTAGTCTTGGAGTCAGAATCAAACTTTTCATCTTTAGAACTTGTCTTGGAGTTCGACCTTGACTTGATTGTTCCTTTATCACCTACTTTGGGATCAGAAGATGGCTTAGAAGCATTGGTGTCATCCTTGGGGATTGGATTTGGTGACCTGGCATCTCCCTTGGTGTCAGATGTTAATGTTTCACTGGTCTTGGAGTCCCCAACTTTAGCATCTACCTTGGGGTCAAGTGATGGGCGCACTGTTGCCTTCCTATCTCGCTCTCCACTGGTCTGACCTGAACGACTTCTTTTTTTATCTTCACCATTTATCTTGTACGAGGGTTCAATTAGCAACAACGGGCGTCTAGGAGATACTCCAGGACTATACATCGAGTCCGCAAATGGCGTACTGTCCAAGTCAGTATCATTATACATTTTCTGCACTGTACGGATTGGTGTGGCAAGTCGGGCCTTGTGATGGCTGATGACTCTAAGAAGATCCATGAGTACAGCTTCCTAGACAGATTATGATGTAAAAATCAATCTACATTAGTTAAGACAATTTCTGTTTAAACCTACATTGGTTAAAGACAATATTAGTTTTTATTATATTTTCTAGGTTATAATGATATCATCTATGCCCTGGCCTTGAGGGTTGAAAATAAAATTATAACAAATGAAGTTTCTGCCATGATGAACTAATAACTCTGGCTGAAATCCCTCCAAAGTCATCCTATAGAAGCAAGTAATTCAATCATGCTTGGCCTCACTACCAAGCTCTGTATATATGCCATACTAACTAGATGCATCAAGGGTTCCTAACTTTTCGTGGCATATATGTTGCTATGAAAATCGGATCAGGGTCGAGCATGCATATTTAAAAACAAAACAAAAAATTTCCATTTAGTAACAAGCTAGATATTTTATTAGCCTACTTGGACAAAACCAAATGTATTTTAATTGTCTAATTCTATTAGTACTTCTGAACCAAAAAAGCTCTTACCTTGACACAGAGATACTCTTCATGATGTGATGTCTTCACAAAACAAGAAATCAAGATCTGGGATACACAAAATAAGTATTAAAGCACAATACAATTATACCACCCCTCACCCTCCCCCCCAAATGAAAACGTTACTTTAACTTGAAAACCAAATGTTAAAACCTAACAAAGATTCTATGAAGAGACTTATGAATACGGATAATGTGCAAAAACGTAAATTTTGTTAGCACTTACCATGAGAGCTTGATTTTCGGGTGTAACATTTTCCAGAAATACTCTTCTATGCAACCTCTGCTGTTCAACTTGAGGATTCTTGGACAAGACTTTACGCATATCGGCAACAATATTC
This sequence comes from Comarum palustre, assembly GCA_951800085.1. Lineage (NCBI taxonomy): Eukaryota > Viridiplantae > Streptophyta > Magnoliopsida > Rosales > Rosaceae > Comarum > Comarum palustre. Next base: position 11,578,532 of record OX637588.1, on the reverse strand, counting down.
TGAACATATATAGGAGATATCAACAATCACTCGACCACTAATTTCAATAATCTTGAGAAGACATTACGAACAGATAATCTTTAGTCTGGTCAAATTTTGAACAAGGTGATTATGATTACATATCCAAAAACCACATAATCTTACTCCTTACATTTATCTTATGGACATCCAAATGACTAATGGCAAGGTGAGTCTTGATGCGCCAGTGAGTTTTTTGAGTGAGATTTCTCACAACATTCACTGTAAATTTATGGTTTGGAATGTGTACAGCTTCACGATCTTCACCTCTTACAATAGTTGGTGACCACCAACCTACATGCTGCATGTGACAAAAAAGACTCAGATATTACAACAAGGCAATTTAAAATTATCTACTAACATAGGACAAAACTGTTGACACCAGAGTAGTTATATTGGTGAACAAAAATGAATAATATCTCTTTACCACAAAAAAAAGAAGCCTAATATCTTTTCTCATTAATTATGCATTATAATCTATTTTTTTCAGATGCCAATTTATGACAAGATGAATATGGAGTGTGCTCAGAACAAACCTCAACCGTGCCAGATACTTCATAGCCTTCTATTTTAGTTTGAATCCATTCATTCACAACAAAGGGGCGGGTGGCATGAATCATCGCACTTGACAGAAAATTTGTAAATATCTACATTTAGAAAAAAAAGAAATTATGAGACAACAAGATAATAAAACTATAATATATATAGCAAACCAAGGAAAATTAGGGCACAAAATTGAAGGGTTTCACCTCACGGCCAGCCAGAGTCAATAAGACTGTCCCAAGACCTCCTGCAGTCAGCCATTTTTGGGTAGAGAAACCTAGCAATTCCATGAATAACGCAACAGCAGCAACCCACACAGCAGAGTACACAGCCTTCCCAGCAAATTGGAAACCCATCTGTCCAAAATGAAAAGAGCTAATTAGTTATATAAATACCTACAGAGGACTTAAGTGATACAATTGATTTGTTAAATATCCAATGCCTTTAATGTGCAAACTGATCAATTAACATGCCACATCAATGATATTAGTATGCCTTTCTGCAACATGTTATAGCAAAAATGAGCAGTGACTGAAATATAAGAAATGACATGAATATCATAATATATGATGGCAAGCGGTTATTAAATAAGATGTGCAGGAATAGATAGCATTGTACCACTGAAAGAGACTGGAAGAGATAGATTGAAACAACTACATAGATAATACTTATCTGCTTAGTACTTACATTTCTTGTATCACTGGACTCGTTACTCTCCATGAAGAATTTCTGTGTCTGTTGAATCAAACTGCATAAGAGTATTAGATATGTGTTAATTTAATTTCATTGAAGACTACTGGCAATCAGAAATACAATTCTTAACATGTCTAGAAAGACTTTGCACATGGCCCAACAGCATTAGTCTGCATTTTTAGTCAAGCAGTTTCAAAAAAAACTGCATTAGGTTGACCTTGATAGACAATAGGCAAAAGATAGAACAGTTGACAGTGATCTTATAAAGTCCAAAAGCCGCTCCTTAACGACCTGACTGGCTTGTGTAGGTAGAACAACTGGATCCAATGCCCTGCAAGAAAAACAACTTCAATCAGTACTCTACTTCCAAAGGTAAAGGGATAGGCTTCACAATTATAAAATGTCTTCAAATTTTCTGTTATGGGGGAAAATGGTCTGATTAGCAAGTGTTCCACTTCTAAATCATGCCGACTACATAGGTGAAGGCAAAGAAACTAGTCAAACTTGTAAAGGTGTTGCATTTTTTCTCCTTAAGATTCCAAAACTGTTGCTTGATTAGCTATCCACTTTAGACGAAATTCTTTCTTTAGAGAACTATTAGATTTTCTCACTTTTATTGTTTCAAAAAATATTGAGGGAGCAGCTGTTTAAGATCTTTTTAATACTTCTCATGAAAAGAAAAAATATAGAGATGAACACAAAATTACAACACAGACACCTGCAAATGAGCATTGCTCCGGTCCATAGGAGCAAAGGTTGAATATATGAGTTTGTAACATGGTGTGTGTTACTCTTTTTCCAGCCGCTATCATTCTGCAGGAGGTTATGAAAACTAGTTACGTCACATTCCAGAATGAAGGAAAAACTTAGCTGCAATTACTAAATAAACAATGATGAACAGCCATGCCGATAAACATACACTCAGGATTAGGTTTCTGCTCAGACGCATAAGTGGTGTGAGACCCCATATGGCAAAGATAATGACGCCAACTGATGGAACCAATTTGAATACAAGAGGATAACCTTGCAAAAGATCATATGACCTGCATTATAAAAGAACAACTGTTTATAGAATATAGAAAAAAATACTACACAAACCGAAAATTTAGAGCACCAAATACACTACTGATAGAAACATGAAAGCCTGCATTTATATGCACAAACTGATTGTACAAGTACCTCATGGAATTGAGAAACTATTAACCAAGCCAGAAACACCAAGATATTCTTCTAACTTGTCTAAACTTAAAAATTCCCCAGTAGTTTATTGTCCTCTAATCCAGAAGTGTAAGGCATGACTTTGGAGGGCTTGGCAAATCAAATAAAAATATTACCTTTTCAACACCATAGCAGCAGTCTCCAAGCCATGTTGGCCAAACGGTTGGCCTGATACCATAGAAGAATGGCACTTAAATGCATGATATCTGTGACATGTGGTATGTATAGGCCTGTATACATTCTCTGATAAACCAGTGCTCCAAGACGCTGATCTCTGAAACTGGTAACGGAAAGATAAAAATCATAATTGGTGCCTGAGTCTCCAAATAATACATAACATAAGAGAGCCAGCTTCTAAAACAATGCAACCCTAGACAAAGGACATTTAAAACATGCTTTTGCTGAATAGAAAAACAGCTTTCGATAATCCACTCCTGATTAAGGTGATAGACCTCATGGGAAACAATAGATCATTCTAAACATATTCTGAGAGTCTCTAGTTCCATAAATCCTGAGAGCATCAATATAACAATATTCCAAGGTAAACTTGTTAGAAGCTGCCACCCATATTATGTTCAAAATCCCAAACCTGTGCTTCTGACACAAAACTTTACAGTTTTTCCAATTGATGAGAATGGATAGAAACTACATCATATAATGTACCATCTACAGCACATATAAGCATCTGCAGTTGGTATTCATTAGCAATGCAATGCTTGATTAACTTAAACTATATATTGGGAAGTCAGAATCTAAACTCTAAAGTGTACAGGCACAAATCATACCGAGACTCGTGACGTAAGGGCAGTGCTTGAGAGATGTATTTTGTCCCATCCTATTCCCCTCTGTAAAAGAATAAATGTACTTTAAGGTTTAATAATTTAGTGGATAACACTGAAGTGGAAATTAAAAAAAAATTAAAAAGGAGTCTTGTAGTACCTTAAACTGTTTATGGCACCCCTGATTCTTGCAAAGTCCCAACCCATGGGATAATTGCAAAGAACAGGTCAGGACCATTCTTGAATCACAACAAGTCCGTCAGATCATAAAGCAACTCAATACTACCTAGCTTTAAAAGCGAGGTGATGTCCTATATTTCCAAACCAACCAATCAGTCTTCAACAACACAGAACCGCATCCGCAAGTGAACGATCCTCACCAGCTCTGAAACATTTAAGACTATCTCGTCGTGGCAACACACAAGAACACTCTTAAACGCAACACCAACCAAGATGTCCAAACAGTACAAATTCCAAAATGCACAAGGCAGCACATAATAGACAACTCGACCCATCACATTCAACATATTCCTTCATACACATTCTACTTTTACCACTCATTCTTCTTCTCCAAAAAACGGTTTGTTAATAAAAACAGTCCAATCTTTTGTAATTCCAATATCACAGAGCTCTACTTGTACCAATCGATGCATAAATTTCTAGTTTTTTACATACCCAAAAAAATTTCACCACAAAATCAAACAAATTAGTAATTGTTTTCCTTGAGAAACTATTTCTCACAGTTTAATTCCCAGCAGCTCAAAAACCCTAGCCAGTTTGAATTACTTGGTTTATATAATTCTGATAAACAAAACCTACAACAAAAATAAAGATTGAAACTTTAGGGCTCGAAATTTAGGGTTTCGAAAGATTACCTGAAAAAGACGAAGCGAAATTGAATAGGGTTGCGACGGAATTGAGGGATGGAGAGAATCAGAGACGAGGACGGAGAGAGAGAGTTGATTTTTCCTATTTCAATTCTAATTTCTAAACTATTGGTGTTTTTGGGTTTTCCAGAGAAATGTATAGTTTTGGACACGTGGAATTTTTGACTGCTTGCAATGAGTTTCTCTCTTTTTTTTTCTTTTTTTTCTTTTTGGGAGAGAATAATAGGCTAACCACCATTGGAGGAATCCGAATCTTGAAAGAATCCATTATAATCGGATTCTCTTCTATGATCATTCAGGCGAGGAAGACCACCGGATTGATCGGTGTAGGCAGCGGCTCCGGCGACCTAGTATCAAGGTCTGGTACATGCTGACCTGTAGGGAGGAGACTTGGAGTTGGGTTGGGTCAATGAATTTAACCCATTTACCATTATCTTCTTTGTAGGTTAGTTTGGACAAAATTTGGGTCAGGCCTGCTGTGGGCCGACTTACACATGATTCATACAGATTAGATCCCTCTACAAGTTTAATCGGGAATCACTTAGATATTGACGCAAAGGTACATCGTTGAGTCTTAGGTCTCATGTTGATGTATTATGCTCTTTGTTAGCTTGTGTAGGTTAATTCGCTTTCTAGTGTAGCTGTCCACCTTTTTGGACGTAGATTTTTGGATTTCCTTTCAGTTTTTAGATGTAGTTTAAATAATGAATTTGCTCTAAGCTTGTAGTGAAGCTTGTTCCAACCTCACCTAACAATAGTTGTCATATGGTATTTTCGGCCTTTGGAATATATCCATCAATTTCAAAAATATTGCACTGAGTCCGATTTGCATTATATTAATCTTGGTTTTAAACTCGTTGATATTGTGAGCAAGTTTTAATTTGTATATAGTTTTGATATATGTTATAAGGTCGTTTTGATAGCAAGAAAAATACTACAGAAAAGCTTTATGGTTCGATGTGGATTCTGAAACTCATCTGAATTGGAATGATTGACTAGTATAAAGTGTTCAATCAATTTCTTCACTCACTCAACCCGCCAAATCCTCATCTGAATTGGAATGATCGACTAGCTCAGTCGTTGACGTTTCACCCCTGGTTCAGCTTGCAATGTTTCGACATTCCTAGTTTGTTGATACACAATAGACATGATAAAACACGTAAGTTACTATAGATCTGAATGAATGATGAGCAAATTTAGATCAATAAAATTGATTCAAGAGAAAGAAATTACAAAGACAGGACTCATAGAAGCACTAATAATTAGTACAAGAGCAAATGAGAGAAAATTTCACCTAAACAACACCATTAGTGGCTAATCTGTTAATCGACTCCCTCATCATCCGCCTAACAACAAACATTTATACTGTAGCTACCAAATAAGATGATGACTCGAGGATAGAATCGATCCAGAACCTCATGCAGTGGGGTAGTCAGAAATTACGCACCAATGAGACACAAATAATAATAATATTAATTTAATTGTAATTTACATATACTAAAATAATAATTTTTCTTGATGAGATTTTATATTTTAAAATCGTTACATACATTGTACTCGTACAATATCTTTTTCGATATACAAAATCATCGAGAAATCGTTCATAAATTTGTTAGTCATTTGACTACATGATCAAGCTTTTGTAATGTTCATAACGGAAAATATTAGCTCTAAACTTGCATTCGCAATGTTAACATATTTGTAAGGTTGGGCATCCTCGGGTTAGGCCGGTTTTAGGCTCAAACCGCATTCGACCTGATTTTTTTGGTTTGGTCAAAATACAAACCGAAACCGAATTTTTTATGACTAATCTGAAAAATTCAAGTACATAAACTAACCGGGTCTGGTCGGTTTCGGTTTTATGGAAGCAAGAACAGGTCGGCCACGGAGGAGAGCGGATTCATTGTCGTGATGATATTGATCCAGCTCATGAAGTCGCTCTTGTCGCCAGAGACGACAGCGGTAGGGATGGTGAAGGAGATGGATGCGGTGACGGTGATGGTGATGGAGGTGGAGGTGAGAGTGAGGGTGATGGCAGTGGTGGTTGTGGTGAGGAGGTTGGGGGGAGGTGGAGGGTCGGCGATGGAGGGATTGAGGAGGGTGAGGGCGGCAACGGTGATGAGGAGGAGGAATAGAGGAGGTGACGGAAGTGAGGTTTTTTATGTGAGAGAAAAAAATGGAGAGGTTCTCTGGTTTTTGAGAATTATTTGTTTTAAAAATGAAGAAATACAATTAAGTTTTTCTTTTGTAAAACATCTTTAATAGTTGTGTTTATTTATTTATATTATTAAAAAAATTACATTTTATTTTTGACACATTCAATGACAAACTTCTAGTTTCACCATTGTTCGCTTGTGTGTTGCATGTAGCTGGTGAGTGAGCAATTTAAAACTTGGACATCAAGTAGAAAGCAACTGGTGGCAGATTTAGATAAACTGTTAAGTGTTTTTTTATATAGATAGCTGGTAGAAAATTTTATAGGCCTCATGATTACTTCTTCTAATATAAAGTAATAACAAGATATCTTTTAGAAAAGAAAGTCTGGAAAAAACTAGAATAAGAGAGAAACGCTGGCAAAAGTCTAAAACAAGTATTAGAAGGTTCGTGGTGAAGTTCCAACCTTCTAAAACAGGTTTATGGTAGGGAAAATTACGGAGGATCTCATGTTTAATTTTATGTACTTGTTATTTTGCTCTTGATGTATTTATGCTACTGCTAAAGATGGATACTATGTTTAAATTCTTCATTATGTCATTTCATGTTCTCATGCAAATATAAGAAATGAATGGAATATGGGGTTGAAGTTATCACTTGAAAGAGACCAGCTACATCAACCCTTGTATACAAAAAGGGATAGAAGTTTTTTTAATCTGATATTCATAAAATGATTTATTGGCAAGAAGACCCTGATGACCAAGGATAGTACAAGAGTATCAGCAACTCAAATCTAAAATATGTGCATACATGTTTAGCATATTGAATTACCATGAGATTTGTTCTATTGAGCTTTTGGCTCACCCCTTTATGAATTTTTCAGATGTTACACGGGAAGGTTAAGACTTGATGTCTAGAAAGAATCTGAAGTCTAGGAGGAAGAGTGAACTTATAGCTTGTTGTTTTGATTCATGACTATGTAAAAGCTTATTCTATAAGTTTATTTTACTGTTTGATTGTAAGAACAAGATTATGTAATAAAGTTACTATATCACCAAGTCACTCTAATTCTAAGTTTTTCACATAACTTCTATTTGTCAAGGGTTCTCTTATCTTTGACAAATCAAAAGCTATTCATGTCCTTACCCAAAAAACCAAAATTTATTTATTCTCAATTTTCTGGGTCAGTGTGTGACATAACTTGCAAGAATAATTACACCCCACACTTCTTTTCAAACACCCCTAAACTTTGTTTCTTGAAGCATCTTGACATATCAATGTCACATTTCTCGCTAATAAAACTTGAAAAAGAGTAAGGCTAGTGTTTAAACTAGTGGGTACGATATTTGGCAATTTAAGGATATTCATCTTTCAATGGCAAAAGCTCAAATTGTCAATTTAAGGATATTCATCTTTCAAGGGCAAAGGCTCATGACGCCAAGGTAGATTCCTAAAGTCTCAATTGTTTCTGAGATGTACTCATGCATGACAAAAGTTTTGAGAGATATGAATCAAGTTTTCGAGATACAATTCTTACTAAATAGGCACACATGAAGAACAATGTGCTAAAGAGCACTTTCATGCACTTTCATCATGCTCAAATCTCATATTTATGATGTAAATAGTTCTCACAAATCTCATTATGCAAATAATCTCTCAATGCATTAACCTGTCAACAAGAGTACAAATAAAACCAAACTCAACACCACAATCTTTATTTGAAAAAAGCGAGTTCACAAGACATATACATGCTTTCAAGCCCTCTACAATTAAGCTCAAGTCTCATCGTAGGAGTTAGAAGGAACTAATCAAGCACAAAAAGAAAATTCATAATAAAAACAAAGTTTTCCACCCTCACACTTAAATTTAACATTTTTCTCAATGTTTTAATGGTGTTCTTATAAGCTCAGTACTAAAACACTCAAGCATGGATGAAGTAAAACTAAGCAACACACAACTACAAAAACAATTAAGCAAACACAAATCACAAAAACAAAAACACAAAGTAAATACAAGAGTTAGAAAAGCTCCCCTTAAAGACCACAAATGCTCCAAAAGCACCAATAATCACATCTTCTTTTTATTTATGTTTGTCTATCTTCAAGTAGAGCTTTGTTTTTAAAGACATCTAGCCGAGTTGTCGTAACTTGCTAGGTAAAATTCTTCATAATTAGGTCTAGGTCTAGTGGGCATTTTCTATCAAATAATATTTTCATTTTGAGAGAACTACAGTTAAATCTCTATAAATTAATAAGGTTGAGACCAAGGAGTTATTTTCGAATGGATAAATTAATAATTTATTATATAATTTATCTATTATTTAATAACCTATTTATTTATCAAAATATTATCTGGTTTCAAAATATTCTATTACTTTAAAAAAAAAACATTTTAGTACTTTGTTCAAGAGCTTCCTTTTCTGTCTTTCTATTTTGAAACACAGAAGGAGAACAATACTCTTTGCATTCCAAAAATCTCAAAACTCACAATCATGCGCTTGTCTGGTGCAGAGAGATTTCTAAGTTCAAACCATGATGCAACAAAAAAATGTTTAATGGGATGGGGTTTCTGCTGCTTCCACCCAATCTGCTATCAGACCTTATAAGGTTGTTGTCTAAGAATGCTATTAATGGCTACGAGGAGCCTGATGATAAAAGATTATTGGTTTGAAACCTACTTCTATGTTAAATCACCCTTCACCTGATCAGTCATATATCACGTCAGGATGACATTTATGTATGTTTAGTTTATGAAGCTTTATATATATATATATATATATATATATATATAGTTTTTCTTAAGTAAGGATGTCCTTACCTTGAGTTTGGTAAGGATTTCTCGAATCAGTCAACTTTTAGATCAAATTTTCTCATCTTAACCGTTCATAATTTATATGTATAGATCATCTCTGCAAAATTTCAGCTAATTTAGTGATCGTTAGGGCATTTAAAACTGTGATTTACAAAGAAAAACACGAACGGTTACGGTTGAACAGATTCAGTTCGTTCATTGTATTTGTACGTTTTCAAGGCCTTAACGATTACCAAATGAGCTAAAATTTTGCAAAGATGATCTATAAATATATATCTAGATTATGAACGGTTAAGATGAGAAAATTTGATCGCAAATTATGGAAATCCGCACCAAATTTATGGTAAGGACATCCTTAGCCAGGAAGGGCTATATATATAGGAGTCTTATATTGAGGGATCCCTATTTTTGGTTTATGTATAGGGATAGACATTCGACAAAATTTTCGATCACATTTTTCAATCTTAACCATTCAATTCTTAGGTCCTAATATATAGATCACCTCTGCAAAATTTCATCCAAATTGGTGATCATTAAGATGTTCAAAACTGTGAATTAAAACTATATGTATTAACGTTCTAAGTTTGACAGATTTTATCCGTCAATTGATTTCAGTTTCGAAGCTTTGACAATCACCAAATCGAATGAAATTTTACAGAAATGATCTACATATATGCATCTAAGTATTGAAAGATAGATATGTTAATATGTGATCGAAAAGTTTGTCGAATGCATATCCCTATAAATAAACCAAAAATAGGGATCCTTCAATGGAAGAGCCATATGTGTGTGTGTGTATATTATATATATATAAGGATGCCGCTCTGAAATTAAAGTGTGAGACTCTTTATTTGACTCACTTGTAGGTCACATTTTCACATCTCCACCACTCGGTGTCTAAAACATAGTGTTTAAATCATTTTTGCCAAGTTTCATCTAATTTGGAGATCATTTGGGTACCGAATTAGATTAAATGAATTAACATAACAAAATTTGTTAAAAATGAATCGTTCGTGTAAATCATGATTACGGAAGCTCAAATGTTTTTCAATTGGATGAAATTTGGCATGAGTGATCTACACTCTATGCTTTAGACATTGAGTGGTGAAGATAAAAAAATGTGACTTACAAGTGAGCCAAATAAGGAGTCCCACACTATAATTTCAAAGCAGGATTTCTCTTTGAATATAAACTATATATATAGGTACTAGTTAGCTCCGGCCGGATCTGACCAGGTTGGGTCATGTAACAATTCATTGTCACGTTAACGTTTAAAGGCACATGGGTATAGACCGGAGTTTAGGGACCAGCTCCGGCTAGGGTTTATGAGAAGCAATGAGTGAAATGAGTCGGATTTACGGTAAAACGGCATCGTTTAGCACCACTGACCAAGACCAAGACCAAGACCAAGATGAGTCTAGCTTACTTCATACTTATATTTTGGTTGTTTTGCATTCGATCGTAAATGTGTCGGTTTTCATTCAATATATTCAGTTGTTCGTCGCACGATAACCGCGTAATGCGATTGAAGCCTACAAATAAAAAAAAATCCTAGTTCGGTTGGCATTAAACTTCTCTTTACTATAGTACGTGGTAGTTCAATTCTCGATGGATGTCATTTCATTATACTTCAAATTTAAATATCATATGGTGACACTAATTAGCGTATGTTTTCTTGTCTTTAGTGATTAATAGTTTGATGATAAATTCGTTCAACTATTCGAATCCATACTCAGAGTATATTCATCAGCTTTTGTATAATTTATTTATTTTAAAGGAAGAAATCACATAATATCTAAAATAAAATGAGTCCAAGTCCAACAGCTCTTCTGTTCTATTATACAAAATTAAATGTTTTTTCTATAATTTATAAATTTATATAAATATTATATATATATATATATATATTTAAATTAAACCTCAAATTTAATGTTAGATGTTTTAATTTTTTGACATTTTCCTTTTTTGAAGGAGATATCATGAGCTCTAAAAGACAAAACAATGAATTTTAGAGATTTTTAGTTGAATATACAAATTTTGAGAATTCTATAGATAAAAAGGATATGTTTCTCTCTCTTCCCACTTTTTATAAACTCGATGATGTTTTACATGAACCGTTAGAGTCAAAAAATGATGTTTTTTTCACTAAATCATATATTATTCTAGTTTTACATGAACCGTTTAAAATACTCATGACGCAACTTTGTTGTTCAGTTTTACATTTCGGTTGGGATAAATGATCCAGTAATGCATGTAAATAACTTTTTGATTTTTTTTCTTTTTTTTAAACGTGTGGGACAACAGATGCTAATACCCGCCACTAAACATATCACAATTTGAGATATATGCCGTACAAAAAATGCTAGTGTGCCGCCTACTAACCCTAGGAGTGATGACACCAAAATGACCGAAGAGGCTGGGATTCCCCTCCATGGATGAAACCTGGATGCCGGTGGTGGGTTTCCATAGCCTAGTGCATCCTTACTCACCTTCTCTATCTGGCGTTCTTGTCTGGGTCAGTAATTGGATGACATTTCTATGGGGAAGTGGATGGTCAGCTCTCGCCTGTTGTCTCGGAAGGTTAGGATATTGGGGACTCAGAGATGTGGTCCTCGCAGAAGACCTGGCTAGGGATGAAACCCATATTGGGTGGTCTTGGATTAACTTGCCAGATTGTCATTTAGACTGTGGTGCGAAGGTATGGATTTACATCATGCTATGCGCGATAAGTCCAACAAGGCTACCTATCATTGTAGTAGTGCATCGTGGCGATACTGGTGGCACAGCCTGGTATCACCGAGTTTGGCCGGATCTGAGCTTGAGCGATGGAATCTGCGGTGATTTTGTGGTCGGACTGCTTCGGTGGTATCTGGTTTGCCGTTTGAAATAAAGGATGGCATTATGAAAGAAGGCCGAGGTGATGCAAGAGGGCTTTCGACGACTGAACTGGGTATTGTCATGGGCCCAATTTTCGGGTTGGCTCTAGGATCCTCCAGTATGGTTGGATTGGGTCTTCATGGCCCAAACAATGACGAATTGGGTCGGTCGCACTCATGTTAGTGTTGGTACCATTTAATCTTTTTTCTACACTATACATGAGTGTTAAATAAATGTGCTAGAAATCGTAATAAAAAGTGAGTATATTTAGGCTTTTAAGCTTAGTTTTTGCTAGGTTTGTACTTCTTAGGAGGTAGCTATATGCGTCGGCCTTTAATAATGTGTTATCTTTGATACTGGTTGTGTTTGTTGAATATATGAATTGGTTGACTTTCAACTTAAGAAAAAAAATATCATCGCATTATTTGTATTTATTATTCAACGTGCTATTTATTTGATGTACGTAGTACGTTAGTTCGATGTACTATACTATTGCATTTGATAAGCATTACATAAACAAAACTTTATTTGAATAAATTATTGTCACACAATACATCATTGACACAACAATGATTTCTCATCTCAAAAGTGTATAAAATCAACGATAACGGATGAAATGCGTAAAACGTTATATGAGTACAACAAAGATAATACAGTTAGAACTCAACATGATTTGCAAAAGTAAACTATTTAGTGAGAAATCATTATATATATGAATTGAATAATTAACTCTATGTACATTAAAAAATTATTAATTTATATATTAATTGAGATTTATATGAATTTTTGTATTTATATTATTTTATAAATTAAATAAATTATTAATTTACTAAGTTGTTCTAAACTATTTCCCGAGAACGCCACACATAAAGATCATTTAATGGATTAATAGATTAAAACGCCACACATAGGATCGAGCACACCAGATCAACCTATTTCCCGAGAAAATGGGGAGACGACCAGGACAAGGTGAAGAGCCACAACTTACCAGCTCTCGTCGTCTTCGACCTCAACTACTGGGGTGCCCTTTACCTCAATACTTTCTTTGATGATGAAGATAGGAATATTCAAGCGGTATAATTTTACTTTGACATGGTTTCATCTAGAATACTAAGAATAGGTAGTTTTTAATGGGGAATGTTTGATCCTAATATGATTAGGAATATGATATGTGTTCGGTGTAAAAATGGATTTTCTTCGAACAACAAAGCTTGAGGCGTGCCAGTACCTATGGGTTAGATACAACCTTGATCTTCGACGCTTGTTCGCCTTCTGACTTCTTTTCAAACGATTGTTGTACATGCGTTGGTCATGTCTGCACTTAGGTTCTTCTTAGACCTAGCTAAAGAGCAACTATGATTTTTCTCCTCCTCTTGCGAAGTAGACGTTTCCTACTCAGACTGGTGTGGTTAAGCAGAGCTATAAACAAGAATCACGATGCGTTCACTAAAGGATCATCTGACAAAATGAGGATATTTGCTAAGGTTATTCACCTTAACAATAGTTTGCGGGTATTCACCAACATGTTGGTCTTTATGAAGCGGTGATGGACTATTTGCTCACGGATGAGGCTGGATGAGTAGAAGCGGGTAGTGCTCACGGATGAGGCTTTGATGAGTAGCAGCGGGTAGTGCCTACGGATAGGGCTTTGGTGGTACAAAAAGTCTCTAGGATTTTTTTTGATAGAGGTGCCCCGAGGAGGCTTGTTTTGCAGTGTGCAAAAGTTGTATTGATTGAGATGTAGATGTCGATCTTCATATGCTTTAACCCCTTTATATATATAGTGAACACTAAGATTTGTTCTTACTTGAGGATCAAGACATATCAAATCTCTTGAAGACAATTCAATTATCAAGTCCCATCATTCCATAATGAAAGAGTCTTCAATATTACTCAAACTTGATCACCAAGCAAGCCACAATTATTCTCAAATCCTCAATACTATGATAATTGCCCGGATATGAACTAAAACGCCTTGGCATCCAAAATAGCCTTATATGGTCCCGATCACGGATATCTCCCGAGATCCTCGATCAAATCCTCAGCGAACACTAAACTGGTTTGAAACACGGGTCGTACGAGAAAGTATATTTTATACCCAAACATTATGAATGTTGATTTGTGAAATCATTTTCCGGTATCTTACGTTCCGGCCGTGATGGTGTTCAATGTTTTTTTGAAGTGTTGAATGGTATTTATTTACAGGTAACGAAAATGGGGGTGACGAGCATTTTGGTTGGTTATGGGGTGAACCTTGGAGCTTTGAGGCAGGGATTGTCAGAGTTTGCAAGAAAGTCGGCTTCGACTAGCAGGAGGGTTTAGGGATGGTTTCTCTCCATTGCAGATCAGTAATGTTTAGTGCCATCTTTAGTTGCTTTGTTATCAATTCATACCATGGGATTGATGTGTCATATTCATACCATGAGATTGAATGAGGTTTTGGAAGCATCATTTATCCTCACAGATATATTATGCTAACTGTGATTGGCTATATTGTATCAACATACACTGGGAGAATTCATTTGTGTTATGTACTTGAATAAGTCAAAATAATGAACACAAGAGACAATTGTGGCTGAATATTGATTGATATTGATTCACCTCACAAAGGAGGAATTATATACAAATTACAACCGAGCCAAAGTAGGTAAGTATATCTTCCTAAGGTAAGTGATAATCCTAATAATAATAGTAATTACAAATATATACAAAAGGAAAGTATGACTCACACCAACACTCCCCCTTAAGTTGGCGCATACAAATCACGAATGCCCAACTTATCAAGTGAGTCATAAAAAGCCTTACTCGAAACTGCTTTAGTCAAAACATCAGCTAACTGTTCTTCAGAGCGAACAAAAGGAAAGGAAATAAGCTTAGAATCAAGCTTCTCCTTGATGAAATGTCTGTCAACCTCAACATGCTTGGTTCTATCATGTTGTACTGGATTATGAGCAATATCAACAGCTGCCTTATTATCACAATATAAATCCATGGATTTCTTTGGTTTAAATCCCAAATCACGAAGTACATTTCTCAACCAAAGTAATTCACAAACTCCATGGGCCATACCTCTATACTCTGCTTCAGCACTCGATCGAGCCACAACTTTTTGCTTCTTACTCCTCCAAGTAACAAGATTACCGCCCACAAAAGTGAAATAACCAGAAGTAGACTTTCTATCTGTAATGCAACTTGCCCAATCTGCATCTGTATAACCACTAATATCCAGATGTTTATTCTTTGAAAACATTAAGCCTTTGCCGGGTGCAGACTTCAAATACCTCAGAATGCGAATCACAGCTTCCATATGAGTTTCACTGGGATTATGCATAAATTGACTCACAACACTTACTGCATATGCAATATCTGGCCGAGTATGTGAGAGATAGATTAACCTGCCAACTAACCTCTGATAACGAGCCCTCTCTGTAGGAATTTGGTCAGGGTACTCAGCTAACTTGTGATTTTGCTCAATAGGAGTATCATCAGGTTTACAATCTAGCATCCCTGTTTCTGTCAACAAATCAAGCACATATTTTCTCTGGCACAAGAAAATTCCTGAACTCCCCCTTGCAACCTCAATTCCCAAAAAATATTTAAGTGAACCAAGGTCTTTCATCTCAAATTCTGATGCAAGTAGACCCTTTAGTCTCTCAATCTCTTCAGAATCATCACCAGTAATTATCATATCATCAACATAAATAATCAAGGCAGTCACCTTACCTGACCGACGTTTCAGAAACAACGTATGATCAGAGTTGCTTTGTTCGTACCCAAAACGACGCATAGCTTGAGAGAACCTTCCAAACCAAGCTCGTGGTGATTGCTTAAGTCCATACAAAGACTTGTTCAACTTACATACAAATCCTCCTTCTGCGTTTGCTTCATATCCTGGTGGTAGATCCATATAGACTTCTTCAGATAACTCTCCATGTAAAAAGGCATTCTTCACATCAAACTGTTGCAAAGGCCAATCTAAATTGGCTGCTAGAGACATCAATACTCGAACTGTATTAATCTTGGCCACTGGAGCAAAGGTTTCCTCATAATCCACGCCATAAGTTTGAGTAAATCTTTTTGCAACAAGTCTTGCTTTATACCTGTTCACCGAACCATCTGCATTATGTTTGACAGTGAACACCCATCTACACCCAACAGCTCTCTTTCCCTGTGGGGGTGGCACCAACTCCCAAGTATTATTCTTCTCCAAAGCTTCCATCTCCTCATTCATTGCTTGAGTCCATTTGGGATCCTTGAGAGCATCCTGCACTTTACTGGGAACACATACAAAGGATATTTGATTCACAAAAGAAGCATGGGATTCAGACAACCGATGGGTGGACACAAAGTTAGCTATAGCATATTTGGACTTGACATTTAAACTTGGTTCATATTGGCGAGGTGGTTTACCACGAGTGGACCTAGGAGGCAAGACACATATACTATCACCATTACCAAAACTAGAAGAAACATTACTAACCTCAAGATTAGGACTCTCCTCCGGGATTGTCTGGCAAGAGTTATCTATATTTGAGAGGGGTGAAGGGCCTTGATTGATTGCATGTTCTGCCTTGTCGTGATCGCTAGGAAGGACATGATCGCTCGTTGGTGCGCTACTGGATGGTAAGCTACTGGGAGCTTCTGTCTCTTCGGGCGATCGATCGCTAGGACCAATGTGATCGATCGTTGGTGCACCACTGGAAGCCTCTGCCTCGTCGTTGTCCTGACGATCGATCGTGGGATCAAAGATTACACGAGTAACATTTTCATCCCCAAGTGGCTGAATCACACAAGACTTTTCTTCCAAAAAAGTATGTTTCTCCCCCTGAAGAGAAGGATTGGGAGGAGAAAAATAACAAGCATCTTCATAGAAGGTGACATCCATGGTAACATAAACTTTCTGTGTAGGGGGATGAAAGCACTTGTAGCCCTTCTGATTGACACCATAGCCCACAAAAACACATTTGAGCGCCCTTGCATCAAGTTTGGAACGTTGATTCTTAGGAACATGAACAAATACCACACACCCAAAGACACGAGCAGGAAGATTAGAAAACGAAGGAACTGACACATGATTGGAAAGGACATCATAAGGAGTTTGATTATTGAGAACGGAAGAAGGAAGTCTATTGATGAGATGACAGGCAGTAAGAACTGCATCTCCCCAAAGATACTTGGGCATGTGAGCACTAAACAAAAGAGAACGAGCAATATCAAGAACATGACGATTCTTTCTTTCTGACACCCCATTTTGTTCAGGAGTTTGAGGGCAAGTAGTTTGATGAACAATACCACAAGTTTGGAAGAATTGAGTAAACTGACAATTAATGAACTCCCCCCCCATTATCAGAACGAAAGACTTTAATATTGGCTCCAAATTGAGTTCGAACAAGAGCAGCAAATTCTTGAAAAGCAGAGAAGACGTCATGTTTATGTTTTAACAAAGATACCCAAGTAAGACGGGTATAATCATCAATAAACAAAATGAACCAACGTTTGCCAGAAAAAGTCGACTCGCGGGAAGGTCCCCATACATCGGAATGAATAAGCTCAAAAGGAACAGAACTCCTGGTAGTACTCAAAGGATAACTCGCACGATGACTTTTAGCTAAGACACAAGACTCACAATGCAACTTAGACTCATCAACGCTCAAAAACAAGGAGGGCATCAATTTCTTCATGACGCCAAAGGAAGGATGTCCCAATCTACGATGCCATAACCACAGTTCTTCAATTTGATTAGTAACCCCAGTCGAAATCAAAGCTGCTTGGACTGCCTTCTCTGGCTTCATTCCGGCGAACATGCAATCCAGATGAAACAGACGACCCCTTAGATAACCCCTGCCGATTATTTCTCTGGTGAGGAGGTCCTGAAAAATCACATACAAAGGAAAAAAGGTTACAGAACATCGAGATTGAGTATTGAGCTGAGGCACAGATATGAGATGATGAGACAAATCAGGGACATAAAGAACATCATGTAGTGTTAGAGAAGGGGTGAGACGAACAGACCCTATGCCTAAAACTGGAAAAGAATCACCATTGGCATTAACAACAGAGGAAATAGTAGGTGGGTTAAGAAAAAGGAAGTAACTACGATCATAGGTCATATGGTCAGATGCTCCAGAATCAATAATCCATGTATTGCTACCAGTAAAGTTAGAAATTTGTAAAGCCACTCCAATCTTACCATTACCACCATGACTTACTAACATGGTACCATTACCATCAACGTCGGTGTGGTCTGGGTCTGTCATAGCATAGTACTCTTGATCTTGAACAAGATGGACAGCAGCCTTTCCCTTGGATTTGTCCTGAGGTCAAGCTTTATTAAAATAATTAGTTGGAAAGCCAACCAACCTATGACAATTTGCCTTGATGTGACCTGGTTTTTTGCAGTAATTACAGATACCATTAGGAGAGAACCCGGGAGGAGGACCTTGAGGAGAAGGACGCAAAGCAGGAGGCCGATTGCCTGATAATGGCCGATTGTTGGACGAATTGAAAGGCTTTGAATGAATGGTAAGACCTGTAACTTCAGAGGTAACTCCTCTAGTACCCGCCCTTTGAGTTTCATCTTTGCGGATATAAGAAAAAGCTTGCTGCAAACTAGGTGTAGTAGTCCGACGAAGCAATTCACTCCTTGCATTCTCAAATATAGGATCTAGGCCAGCTAAGAAGACATGAACCCGCATAAGGTCTTGCTCTTCCTTATAAATCTTGATATCATATGGGCACTTCATGCGACATGGATGCATCTGATCAATATCTTGCCAAATCCCCTTCAATTTTGCAAAATACATAGCAACCTGTCTCCCATCTTGAGTCATACGAGCTGCTTGAGTACTTAATTCATAAACCTCGGAAAAATCCGTTCCATTGAAGTAGATTTCTTTGAGACTTTCTCAAATTTCTTCAGCTGTATTATATCCCATAATCATTTGTGAAACATCTTCCGTCATAGATTTGTAAAGAATAGAAGTTACCGAACCATTAGCAGTCTTCCACTTCGGATAGTTGTTGGCTTCAATTGGTGGTTCAGGAATCGAACCATCAACATAGCCCATCTTATCAATCCCCCAAAGGTGAGCTTCCATCATCTTCTTCCAAGTTCGATAATTGGTGCCATTAAGCTTGACACCACCATAGCTGCCAGTTGAATCATCTTTAACAGAGACAGAGATTTTGTTGGAGTCATAAGAGCTCTCACCACTATCAACTTTTGTGAGCACAGGTGAGATTTCGGAATCCTTAGTCATGGTAAATATGCAGCGGAAAGATTCAATAACAAAGATCAAGGGCAACAATGATGTTAGGATCAAAGGACAAGGAACAAAAGGACAAAGGGTGAAAAATCAAAGAACAAAGAGTCAGAGTCCAAGATCGGATCTCTGCTCTGATACCAAGTCAAAATAATGAACACAAGAGACAATTGTGGCTGAATATTGATTGATATTGATTCACCTCACAAAGGAGGAATTATATACAAATTACAACCGAGCCAAAGTAGGTAAGTATATCTTCCTAAGGTAAGTGATAATCCTAATAATAATAGTAATTACAAATATATACAAAAGGAAAGTATGACTCACACCAACAGAATATTATGCTGCAGATTACATTTGCCCATCTTTTATATTGGAATTTAGTTTACATTTGCTCCAGCAGTTACCTTATTTCTCTGGTGGTTCCTCATATTGTTCTCAAACAAATATGAATGGGAAGTATGTTCTTATTGAAAAGCTCAATTCTGCTTAAAAATTGTAAGGGATGTATATACCATTGACAAATTGAGGGTAAAATTTCACATTCTAGCTAGCTTGACCCTTACAAGGCCAAACTAGTTACAGGCTTTCACCCCAAGCTATAAGTTATCTTAACTTATAAATGACCACCAAGATTTATACTTTCCTGCTATCTGATGTACCATGTTAACTGGTGCATTAGCCAGATGACCAGAAATCTACTGAAGGCAACTCTGGTCGTTTCCAGTGGAGGGGACTAAGGAAGTTTATTCTTCAAATTCATTCTTCAAATTCATTCTTCTGTAATTCTAATGAATCTATAGAATGCATCACATGCCTTAAAACTCTATGATAGCTGAAGACATAAGGTTGCAAGGTGAACTTCAAAACTGCAGAAATATAATTTCCTAACTTTGGACTTACAAGAGTAAATCGAATTCGTAGTTAAATTGTTCGTCAAAAACCAAATGCCTACATACACATGAGTTAAAAATTAAGGATCCGTGCTTCAGTTTCACATTGCAGCTAAGTGTTGAGGTCTCTAAATGGAGATCTTATGTCAGAAGTTACTTGGCATGTCTTCACAGTTGTAGGCATAGAAACATTCTCCTTTTCTGGGTCAACAAGCTCACCAGTCCATTCCAGATCCATTTCCTGATCTTGGTTTTCAAAAGAGAGCACCAACTCTTCCAACATACCCCTCAGTTGTTTGTCTGTACTGGAGAACTGACTGATACTCTCTGATGACAACTTTATGACCTCTTCAAGTACATTTCTTCTTTCACTGTTGAGTTCTTCAATTAAGGCATCTAAATTTCTCAGCTTTGTCTTGATTTGATCACTCAATTTCTGTGCTTCCAGCCCCCTTGTTTCCAATTCAGCTTCAATGTCCAGTGCTCTCTGTTCTGAATCACACAAGGATTTCTGCTGTGATTCCAGCTTTGTCTGTAAACTACAGATTTCAACCTCAAGTTCCGCACTCACTGACTTATTTACTTCATTTTCAACTGCAGCCATAATCTGAGCAGCAGTGATGTCCTCCCAAGTCTCATGTATAAGACTAATTTCTGCCTGTTTTTCAGCTAGTTGTGAAGAGAAAGAAACAACTGAGCAATTGAATTTATGCTCCAAGGACTCCACAAGCTGCATGAGATCATTCACTCTCTGGTACTTCTCTTCTACAAGTTGGATAAGTTTCTCCTCATGCTCAAATAGTCTCTCTGCACCAATTTGGGCAAGCAAAACACCTGTGAACTCTTTCATCAGTGATTCTTGCTCTAGCCGGCTGACCTCATTCTGGAGTTTCTCCAAAGACATTGCTGCCTCTATTTGTGCAGAACTAGCATTTTCTGCATCTGCATCTGTTCTCTTGAGCTTCTGCTCCAGTAATAAAATCTGCTGCTGGAGGTTTTCTACTGTTTTTTCTTTCTCCTCTAGAACACGAAGAAGACCCTTATTCTCTTGCTTGATGGTCTCCCCAACATCTACCTCTGCAAGAAGAGAAGCTTCCAACTCTTTACGTACGCCCAGACTTACTTCAAGATCACTTCTTAGATTTTCAGTGATGGATTTCCATATAAGCAATTCCATTTCAATTTCACTTCCTTCACTGATTTTCTCAGCCAACTCAGCATTTGCTCTCTCTAAGGCATCATTGATTTCACTACGTTCTCTTTCTATAACACTTTTCATCTGCACAAGTCGCTGTTTCAAGCAAATTTCATGATTGGATGAGTCCTCGAGCATTTCCTTATACTTGTTAAGTTCTTCCTGCACTAGAAGTTGTTCTTTCTCAATGAGATCCAAAGCTTCATTCCTCCTAGATAAAAATGCAGCCCTATCACGTTCTTCTTCGATACCTGCCTGTGCAATAACCAGAGCAGCATTCTTCATCTCAACTTGCTGCATCAATAGAGAAATATACTCATCTTTCTCCTTGTTAAGCAGGACCATTTCAGATTGCTCATTTGCTATCTTGAACTGAGCCTCAGAGATACCAAGCTTCAACACCAATAACATGACAGACAGCTCCTCGTTTTGCAACTTAAGCTGCACAGTTAGAGAATAGCAAGCTTCCAACTCCATCTTGAGCTCATTTAATGCTGTGTCTTTACACTCAAGCTCAGACTTAAAGCTTTGCACATCACCTGTCATCTTCTGTAGTAGAGAACTCCATTCAATCTCTTTGGCCTGAATAACGGTAGAGTCTCTGCTCATCTGCTCTATTTCCATCTTGAGCTCATTTATTATTGCATCTTTCCTCTCCAGCTCGGAAGTATAGATTTTCACATCTCCTGTCATCTTCTCTAGTTGAGAGCTCCATTCAGTCTCTTTGGCCTGATTTGCAGTAGAGTCCCTGAGCATCTGCTCCATTTCCATCTTGAGCTCGGCTATTGTTGACTCTTTTCTCTCTAGTTCAGAAATATGGCTTTCCAGATCACCTGTCATCTTCTCTAGCTGAGAGCTCCACTCAGCACCTTCTGCACCATTTGTTTTACAGGCTCTATGCATCTGCTTCATTTCCATGTTGAGTTTTTCTAGTGCTGCATCTTTACTCTCTAACTCACATTTGAAAATGTTCAATTCCTCTCTCATTTTTTCAAGTTGAGAGCTACATTCACACTCCTTCGCTCTGAGATCTGAAGTGTGGTCTCTCTGCATCTGTTCCAATTCTAACCTGAGCCCCGTTATTGCTGCATCTTTATTCTCTAACTCAGACTTATGGTTGTTCAGGTCCCATGCCATATTTTCCAGTTGAGAGCACCATTCCGCTTCTTTAGCCCTGTGGTCTGCAACAGAATCTCTGTGCATGTGCTCCATTCGTTTGAGCTTGCTTCGCAGTTTTGCCAGAGAAGGTGAACCTGGTGCTGACTGGATTTGGGCTTCCTGGAGTTCTTTGAGGGACATTCGTAACTCTTCATTTTCTTGCTGTAGCTTCCCTGTCTGATATTCCATTTCTTTCTGAAGTGTTTCTTTCGTGCTTAGAGACTGCCTTAGATATGCAAATTCTTTGTCCCTCTCAGCAGTTAACCTTTCCAGTTGCGATTTTGCATCATCGCTGTCAGAAAAGTCACTTGTAAAGCGTGCTTGGAACTCAGAAACCTGAACTTCCAGACGCTTTCTTCGGGTTTCTTCATGGGCCAGGGCTTGGTTGCACATCTGGAGTCGCTTTTTAAGATCATTTGAAATTCTGGTTTGAGAATCCAAGTCTGTCTGCAACGAACAAATCTTATCAAGCAATGAAGACTTCTCCCTCTCCCATTCCTTCTTACTGTCCTTGAACTCATCTCGGAGCTTCTCATGTGCTTCTTCTAGATGCATGAACTGCTCCTTCTTCCACTTAAGCTGATCTACAACTTTCCGATTTTCCTCCTCTACTCTGAGAATCATCTCGTCCCCTTCTCTTAATTCTTTTGACGCATCAGCTTTCTTCTCTGCTTCCAGACATTTCTTCTGTGAATCAGATAGTCTGGCTTTGAGGCATTGAATCTCTTCTGTGTATGCACGAATTGTTTGCTCCTCATCCTTTTTCTTCTCATTTGCCTCATCCAAGGCCAATGACAACACTCGGTTGGTTTCTTCCAATTTCCGGTACTTCTCATCACAATCAACTCGAAGTCTATCGTTTGCGGCTCTGAGATGTTGAATCATGGACTCTTTATCTTTCAAGCTGCATTTGAGATCTTCACACATCTGCTGCACCGAGGATATTGTTTCTGCGTTCTCATTTAGCTCTTGAGCCTGCTTCTCTATTTTCAAACCTGCCTCATGGGCTTTACTGAGCTGCTCATTGTGTGCTTTCCTCAAGTTATCAGATTGTTCAGCTTTATTTTTGTATTCTGCCATGAGCTTCTCGAGCTCAGCTTTAACTTCATCCAGCTCTACATATACACTGTCCATGTTCTTCTGCGTTCAACACTTCTGTTTGAAAAAGAGAAAAACAAAAACTTAAAATCTGCAGGTATAACCCAACTCTAATATGCATATACACACATAGCCTTAGTAACTCGTTCTAAACCATTAGACACATAACCTAAAATGACCACTTCTTTCAAATCATAAGGACATTGTTGTAACATAACAAACCAAAGATCAATAACATTGCAGCTAAAGTGAATCAATACTACATCTAATGACAAATCAATGAAATCATGCTTTTGAATAACCTCTTTATTTCTGACATTTAATCAAACACAAATGGCTACTCAGTACTCACAATAACAAATGGTATAAGTGAAAGAACAAGAATGCCAACAATTTTAGCTACAGCAGTTCAGTTCAATCAGAAATTTGTAAGATACTAGTACAGATCTGTATATTGTAGAAGTACTCATTTCACTTTCACAGTTTCTGCAACTTCATCGAAAGATGATAGTTAATGGCCAAACACTTTTTCAGTTAGTTTGTGGACAAATGCATCTGTCCACACTCAAAATTTACTCCCTTCAACACAAATTTAACAACAAGTACATGTCTATATGACTATATCAGCTATATCAGCATGCAAAAAGGAAAAAAAAGCAAATCAATTATATTAATTTTCCAACTGTAAGGTATAAAGAAGTTGAGGAACCTAATTCTAAAACTGAGTCAAGTACATGGATAAGGATTAGTACATACTAAAAGCAAATAAAAACCCAACAGAGAACAAAATCCAAAAATCAAGATTAAATCTTTTTCTGTTTATTTCCAATCGCTCATGTAAATGAACCTTAACCCAGAAGATTAGATCCAATCTGACATGAAAATTCAGAAGAACACAATACGAAACACCCCCGAATTTCTAGATTACCCTGAAAATCATCAATCACACAAAAAGAGAAGTCAAAAGAACCCAAAAACGCAGCAAGAAGTTCAAGAAAAGTAGCATAATTTAACTTATAAACTAAAACGAAGTCTCTATTAGATTGAAATTGAAACTGAGAACCCCAGATCTGCTTTTCTCTTTCACAAATTTCAGAAGACCCAATAAAATTTGAGGAAAACCCAGAAACGTACCTGGTTTTGCGATTATGGGTTGTTCTTCATTAGATAGAATCTAGTGCGGTGAAGGTTTGGTGTTGGCGTTGAAGACTGAGGGAGGAAAAGAGAATCGGAGAGAAAAGAAAGAGAGAAAGAAGTAGCCGTTGAATATAGAAGAGAGATTTTCGCCCCTTTGTGGATTTGAATGTATTTTCTACCGTCGTTAGTTAACGGCGTTTATCTTTACCGAAAAGAGATGGTGTTTCCCAAAAGGACAAACTAGCCGTTGGCACTGGATTTATCTCTACTTTCAATTTGGGTCAAGAATTTATAGGGCTTTGGATCCACACCTAACATTTCATTTTTCACTTTTTTTATTTATTTAATAAAAAAATAATAAAAATAACAAAATAAGTCTTCAACCATGTTTTATGAGAGAATCTTATGTGTATGACGTGTAGATACAAAACACCGTATAGATTGTTAAGATCTATGACTTGTTCATACGTCATGTACAAAATAATTTCTCATGTTTTGATACGGGTGGAAGTCAAGTTACAGTTGTATATCAAGTTCAAATACTTCACCAGGACATTGTTGTATGATCGATCCACTAGACTAGGTTTATGTGAAGGGTTAATATCGATGACAAAATATCAACATGATAAGATGGTATGTCAAATAGGGCAGGTGTGTACACTCCAAGAGATGTTATCTTATCTTCCTCATGCTCATATTGACAGGAAGTTGCCGCCGAAGTTTATGGAAGTTGAAGGTGCCGGAGATGCTCGATGGGTTTTATTCTATGTATGGAGGCACTATATCTGTTCGGTGTGAAAATAAATTTTTCTCGAACAACCAATCTTAAGGCGTGCCAGTACCTATGAGTCAGGTACAACCTTGATCTTCAACGCTTGTTCGCCTTGACTTCTCTTCAAACGATTGTCGTACAGGAGTTGGTCAGACCTGCACTTAGGTTCTACAGACCTAGCTGAAGAACAACTAGGATTTTCCTCCTCCTCTCGCGAAGCAGACGTTTCTTATTTGAACCAGTGTGGTTGAGCAAAGCTATAAGTAAGGATTCAGGTCGTTCGCCAAAGAATTCCTTGAAAAACCGAGGATATTTGCTAACGTTATTCACCCTAACAAATGGTTTTACTAGTATTCGCCGATGGGTCGGTCTTTATGAAGCGGTGGTGGACTGTTCGCTCACGGATGAGGCTTGGTGAGTAGAAGCGGGTAATGCCTACGAATAAGGTTTGGTGAGGTAGAAGTGGGAACTACCAATGGATCGGGCTTTGGTGAATAGCAGCGGGGAATGCCTACGGATAGGGTTTTGGTGAACAAAAAGACTCAAGGGATGATTTTGGTAGAAGTACTCCGAGGGAGGCTTGTTTTGCAGTGTGTAAAAGTTGTTTGTTGATTGATTGGAGATGTCTCTGAACCATATATCTTGACCCCTTTATATAGTGAACACTAGGATATGTTCTTACTTGCGGATCAAAGCATATCAAACCCTATTCTGAAGATCATGAAAAGAATCCTTAAACAACTCCAAATCCTTGCCAAGCATGACCTAAATCGAAAAGGAAAAATATTTATAATAACGTAGACCGTAAGAATCGGTCCAATGGGCTCTTCTGCAAGGCATTCGCCGAAAGATATTATTTTGGCCCAAACGTTGCCCACATGCCTTGAGATTGAACCCGAGCCCACTCTTGAAATCGATAAGGGCTAGAAACCCAACCCAGTTTTTTTTAAAATAATTGAAACACCGCATCGTTCCCTCTTTACCATCGTCTACCTTCAGCAAACAACGCTTCGCTTCAGAGATACATGTTCAATTCCTCTAAATACCCTGACACCAAATCTCATTCCCACCACATCTTTGCACCATGACTGACATTCCAACCAAAGAAATGGTCATTGATGGCAAAAAAATCTCTGAAAAGCTAAGAGGCATCGCTCACCCAACTCACTCCCATCTAGAATTGACCACTAGAGCTACCGTCAGGCTTGGTCCATTCATGAAGAAATACCCAGAAGTCTAACACTACTATCATGAATCCAAGATACCAATCTTCCTCTTTCGGAATGTTTTTGTAGATGTCACTACATGGCAGAAGCAAAGCGACTGTCCAACCAGAATTGGAGCCTGACCATTCTCAAGTGATCAAATGATGCAATGGTATCAAAATCGCATAGCTCTTGATCTAGATCGATGGAGGCTGGAAGGAATCGCGGATGCTATCGACCTAAACTTTAATCTGAACCGTCGCGGCGCAAATTGACCTGAATGATGGCTGCTGCCTGCTTCTGGAACTCCTTCAGTAACACCTTTGATTTCAGGTTTGGTCAGATGAGTATCACTTTACTGGATATTTATGTTATTGCTGGTTTCCCAGTTACTGAGAAAGCATATCAAGAACATCTATTCAAAGATGCAGACATCTTTCATACTACTTACCCAACAGACTACCCAACACACCTATCCTACAAAGGATGGGTTGGACATTTCTATGCTTGCACAGACGAACAAAGTGAAATTGTATTTCTCGACTTCTGACTCCATAAATTTGTAGCTTGCATAGCAACTCAAAAGTTAACCAAAGTCTGGGCACGCACTGCAACTCTTCACTTCAACAGACACCGTCTTGGTCTAGCTCAGCTAGTATTAGGATTCCTATATCGAGAGCTGCATAAGCTTTCACTTCATCAACTGAACTATAGCGACGTATCAGGCCCTCTTTGGATTTTATACCTCTGGTTTCAGATCTACTTTGTTCAGTTCAGAGATGTGCAAGTTACTGATTTCCTAGAAAACTGAGTGTTAGGAAGAGCATTCACCAACGCTTCTTCACCTTAGTCAATTGGATATGCCCGGTCTCTGGAGTATCTATTTAACCTGGATGCCACAACCCTAGACTCTGGTCTCCTTGTTCTCAATCATAAACATCCTGAAACTCTGGTGAATGGGTTCATGTGGTTCACAGCTCAAACTCTTGAAGGGCGAACGCTGTTCAACCAGTCCATTTCCCTTATGGATATTCCTCTACCCAAGTTAGCTGGTTTTGAACTCTATGCACCCAACCACTTATGCCGCCAGCCTGGCTTACATCAGCGTGTGTCTTTCCCTCTTACAGATAGTATCAACTGCTACAGCTCTTAGCTAATAAAGAAAGCACCAAAGCAAAAAGTTGGAGATCCTCGCTTCCAATCCAGATTAACTCATTCAAAAGCCAAGGTACACAGTTTGAACTGTTATTTCCCACCAATGGTGTTTCCCAAGACTATGCACAATGGTGGAATTCCCTTCATAATCATCATTAGCCGGTAGACATCAGCACCTTCTTCAGAATGACCTTCAGACAAGCCGTATCCATCTTCTCTGCTGCAGACATATTAGTACTTGATGGAGCTGTTGTACCAAAGAAATTGGCACACGTTGGAGGCTCAGAAGCAAACCCAAAGGTAATTACACTTCGAATTGATTCTTACTTTTTCTAGCTAACAAACCACTAACTGATTGTTTAACTACGCAGAATCATGTTCCAAGTGCACTTCCAGCCCAATCATCATCTTCACAACCCAAAAAGAGAGGCAGGAAAGCAATCATTGAAGATTCTGATGAAGATATTGAACCTCATCCGGTAAGTTTTCAAAAGACCTTTAGTACCTCCACTGATGTTTATCTTATTGAATATTATCCACTGATACTTAAACTCGTTACAGTTAACTCGTAGACGAAGAAATACTACAATGGATGCATGTTCTTCTCAACAAGCTTCAATTCCAAAACCTCCTCGAGATTGGGAAGCTGAAAGGCGGTTAGCAGTGGACGCTGTGTTGTGTAGTCTATTGCCTCCATCAAACGTTGTTCCTCTGCAAATGATGCGTCCATCAGAGGTTGAAGCTTCTTCAAACTCTCACTCCACTGCTGAGACTGAAAATGAAAGTTCTTTACCAGAAAATTTCAGTGAGTCCAATGAAAACAACAAGATGATCATCCTGGCAGGAGTTGCTCATGACGCAGAGAACAACTCTATTTCTACTGCTCCTGAATCTCCAGAAATAGTCCCTGATGTGAGACCACTAGATACTCATATTCCAAACGTAAGATGGTTATCCTAAGGTTACTTTAATTATCAGTTTTTCTAAGAAAACTCATTAACATATTTCCCTGACATTTTCACACAGGAACCAACGCTGGAAGCGACCGTGAATGCGTCCTCAATTGTTCAGACCTTACCAGGTGAAACTCAAATCTTCCCTGGAACAGTTGTTGGTAATGCAGAGGAAGATACAGAACCCTCCAAGACACCAACTGTCCAGGTATAATAGTTTCATTCCTCTTGAAGCATTTATTTCATTTTACAAAACTCATACTTAGTTTTATTTCCAGGAATCAACTCCTTTTATGGCCGCAAATGTGCCTCAAGTTGATATTCCTGAGTCCTCGAATAAATCTGTGACTTTCAAGAAGCATGAGGATATTCCTTCTTCAATCTCTGTTAATCCACAAGAGATCTCTTCTACTGTTGAGGTTATATACTTCTCATATTTTGATATACCAGAAATTGTAGCCATACTTGAAACCTAACTTCTCAAGTTTTCAATTTTCAGATGTTAATGACTGGACAAGAGCATACTTCCATGGTCGGTGGATCAACAAGTGTAACTGCCACAATCATGTCTTCTGCAGAGAAGTCCTTAGAAGAAAGCCTACAAGCCATTTTTGAAATCACCACCACTGATCCTAGAGTAGTTGCAGCCAAGGAATTCCTGGTGAATCTCAACACTGTTGACATCACTTTGGAGGAGAATGAAAACAAAATCCTCGATGCCATTTCAACCCTCAATGGTTATGTAAATGCTGAAAAAAATGGAGCTCCTTGAAAACTGCATGCAACACCTGCTTTCACAAATTGACAACTAGAAGTCTGATGAAAACAACGTCAAGGCCATTAGCGAACATAAGGATCAGCTACTAAAATCTTTTGTTGAGGCATCCCTACAACTCTAATTTGAGTATCAAGAAGCTACTGTGACCACGGACAAGCACATAGCAGAACTGAAAGCTTTACTGAAGTAAGCACGTGAGGAAAAACAAGCCAAACTTTCTGCCATCCAAACGTGAATTCCAGAAGTAAATAACCTAAAAGACCAGCTCGCACAAGCAGATGATTTTGAGAAAAATACCAAGGAAAAGGCTCTAGTGTCAAAAGCTGATCTTGAGAGAATCCTAATGGATATTAAGTTTGCTGACAAACTTCTGTAAACAGCTCCTTAGGCTTGAAACCTCCTAACCCTTCTGTAAATGGCCCAGATTTCATTTCATTAATTAAAACCAACTGCTTTGATTCTCTTTCAAATATATTTCCTCAGAAAATCCCAACAATTGATTCCCAATTAATGCTGAGATTCTGAAAAGATGTGAAACACAACAACTTTTGACCAAAATAAATCAAAACCGTTTCCCGAAGATTTCAAGATTTATCCATTTTCCACTATAAATTGAGGAACTCAGAACATTTTCTCGCAATCCTCACAGTATCCTCTCAATGGCTCTTTTCTCATATCTTCTTCTTCTCAAGAAATTCTTTCCACCAGATGTCATACATCATGAACAAACCATTTCTAAGTTTAGTGGCCTACCCTCATATAGTACATAAGTTTAATGACATGCCCTCATGTCCTTTCACAATATGTGAATTTCGTTGTGGGATCTGTGCGAACCTTCATCATCCTTACAACATAGTCCATAGAAGGATAATGGGGGCAGCCAATTTATACCAACTCATTCTAGCTTGTGTTTGTTCCTTGATCAGCACATGACCTACCAGATGGTATATATAACTCTCCAATTCTCCAGCTGTTTCTCCTATCTTGTACTTCTAACGATAAATAGCGAATAACAGTAGTATTTGTATCATGGTATCAGAGCCACTTTCTGGCTTCTTCATATTGTAAATGTTCTTGGCCACAAAGCCAAATGTAAATAAAACACTTGGCTGTTTTTCTTATCTTTATCTGTATTGGAACAAAAATTAGTTTCTCAATTTTAAACCACAGGTGTTGGTACAATTTATATAAATGAAACTGAAACTCAAATAGTTACAGATCGAATGAAATTCTCAAAGTTGCAATAAATTGAAAATTTTGAAAAAGTGGGGTACTTGTAGGGTATCAAAACTCATTCACATGGTATAGTGTTACCCCCAGTTTGATTTGGTTGCCGCGAACGGTTTTTAGAGAAGCTAAACCAAGCAAACTTGTTATCTGTCCCATGCCCCCCAAGTGGGAAGTGAAGTGAAAGAAAAATCAAAGTCTTGTCTAGAGGCTGAACAACCAATGGAGGATCTTCATACTCCCAGATACTAGGAATATATTTCTTTAGATGACGACCATTGATATGATTAGCATGAATCTCACCATCTAACTTTCTGAGATAATAAGCACCTTCACCAACAAGACGATCAATGACAAATGATCCATCCCAAGTTAAGGACCACTTTCCGCGTCCACGAACGTGTTCTCCAAAAGGCAAAATAGCTTTCCAAACCAGGTCTCCAACTCCAAAACTGCGTCCTCTAGTACGTTTATCATATGTTCAAGCAATTCTTTTCTTTTTCATGATGAGATTGTCCAAAGCTTCTATTCGCTTCAAGTCTAAGTCTTCATGTTCCTGATACATGACCTAGACATAATATTCACCAATCAATTGATGTTGTTCACGAACGCGTAGAGAATGAACATTAATTTCCATAGGAAGAACTGCATTATGGCCAAACATCAAGGCATATGGAGTGGTACCAGTAGGTGTTCTTTTAGAGGTTTTGTATGCCCACAGTGTGGTCTAACACATTATGCCAATCTCTGGGGTTATCCGCCAACATCTTTCGTAAAATACTCAAAATAATCTTGTTGCTAGCTTCTGTCTGTCCATCAGACTGAGCATAATAAGGTGTAGAGTGCAAGAACTTAATTCCATAACTTTTAAGAAACTCTTGAGTTTTCCTAGCCATAAAGGCTGCCCTCGGTCTGCTACCAAGCATTCTGGTATGTCATACCTGCAAATAATATGCTAAAAAATGAATCGGCAAACTGTTGTAGCAGAAGAGTCTTTTACTGGAACTGCCTCTATCCACTTAGTAAAGAAATCTGTCCCTACCAGAAGGAACTTGTGTTGTTCAGAGGAATAGGGATGAATAACCCCTATAAAGTCTAACGCCCAGCCTCTGCCAGACCAATGCTTAATAATAGGTTGCATGAGAATATCTGAGACATGATGGACTGGTCTATGAGCTTGACACTTGAAACAACCTTTAGCAAAGCTTGGTTCTTTTCCACTGGAGTAAAGCTTGGTTCTTGGTCCTTTAGCAAAGCTTTGTAATTAAGTGCAAAGTACCTAACCTTCTTATCCACTGGAGCAGAAGGATTTGTCAAGTAATGTATTATAGGTTGTCGCCAATAAACATCAATAGGATCTAATGTTGCCAATAACCACTCATCATTAATTTTCCAGTGAGCCATGAAAGAAAGTAAAGTACGTTTCTCCACCTTAAGAATTTGTTCGCGAACACCATCAGCCAAGCAGACACCAGTAGCAATCTGTGCTAACTTGTTTGCCATGAAATTCTTCTCGCTAGGTATGTAATCAAGCATAACATCTACAATTTCATCCAGCAATTCCATTGCTCTCTCCCAAAAAGGGATCAGCACAAAAGCAATGCACTTGTACACACCTCTGAGTTGGTTAATCACTAAGAGTGAATCACCCAACACTTCTACTTCTTTGACTCTCATCTCTAGAAGCATCTCCAAGCCAATTATTAACGCTTCATACTCTGCCTAATTATTAGTACACTTCAACTCCATCTGGAAAGAATAAGAGAACCTGTCCCCTGCTGGATTAACTAAGGAAATGACAGCTCCTGACAGAGAATCTGTACAACTACCATCAAAGTAAAAAACTCATGGCTGTGTATAAACCAGGTCAACCTTTATCTTGACATTTCACCTGTTCCTGAGCAGGATGATGCAAAAGGAAGTCTGAAACCACTTGTCCAGTTTATGCTTTGAGTGGGGCATACTGAAGCGAAAACTCAGATAAAGCTAGCATCTATTTGCTAACCCTTCCTCTTAAGAAAGGCCTAGTCAGCATATACTTCACTAAGTCAGTCTGTGCCACTACCAATGTACTGAATGACAACATGCAATGTCGTAATTTGCATCCAGCAAAGTATAAAGCCAAACAAAGCTTCTCAATTGACGAATATCTGGTCTCTGCATCCAATAGTGTCATGCTAAGTTAATACACCGCGTGTTCGATGATCTTACCATCCTCCCTGGTCTCATCATGAACTAATAAACCTATAACAGAGTAAGAGGAAGCTGATAAGTATAATTTCAAGGGAATTCCTGGATGTGGTGGTTGCAGCACACGAGGACTTGCCAAATACTCTTTGATTCTCTCAAAGGCTTCCTGATGTACCGATTCCCAAACAAACTTCTCCTCAGCATGCAACTTAAGGAGAACAGAGAAAGGAGCGTTCTTCCCTGTAGAGTTAGAAATAAATCTTCGCAAGAAATTAATCATGCCTATCAGACTCTGTAACTCTTTCTTGTTCCTTAGAGCCAGAATTTCTATTACTGCTTTAGCCTTATCTCCTGGAACTTCTATGTCACGCTAATGCACCACTAAACCCAAGAAATCTCCTGCATGAACCCCAAAAATGCACTTGGCTGGATTCATGCGAAGTCTATGTTTTCTCATACTTTCAAACACCATTCGCAGGTCTTCAATGTGATTTTCCTTCTTTTTGGACTTAACTACCACATCATCAATGTAAACCTCTATCTTGGTGCTGAGGATGTCATGGAAAATAAGATTCATGGCTCGTTGGTAGGTGGCCCCTGAATTTTTAAGTCTAAAAGGCATACATATATATTCAAAAGCCCTTGTAAAGCCTGGACACCGAAAAGCTGTCTTATGTCTGTCTTCTTCGTGCACAGGAATCTGATGATATCCAGCTATTCTATCCATGAAGGATAGAATTTCATGTCATGCTACAACATCTACCAGCATATCCGCCATGGGCATAGGGTACACATCCTTAGGTGTTGCTATGTTGAGGTTCCGATAATCTACAGACACACGTATCTTCTCATTCTTCTTCCAGACCGAAACAATGTTGGATAACCACTGTGTATACTTTGCTGGCCTAATTATCCCTGCTTTGACCATGTTCTCCACCTCTGTCTTAATAGCCTCTGCAGTCTCCGCATTCATTCGCCGTTGTTCCTGCTGAACTGGCATATAACCAATTATTATAGGTAACCTATGACAAACCAGCTCAGGTGCTAGACTAGGTATGTCTTCATATTTCTCAGCAAAATAATCTTTAAATTCTTGCAACAACTCAATCAGTTGTTGTTTCTATTGTGGTTCTAAATACTGAGTGATGCCAACCTCCATTGGTTCCTCATAAGAGCCTAGGTTAACTTTCTCGACTGGATCTTTCACTTTAGGTGGAGTATCATCCAAGGCTGCAGGAGCTGGTTAGATAATCTCCTCCTCGTCAGTTTCGCTATTGATTAAATCATCTTCAATACATTCCACCAAGACTATTGTATTTCAGGCCTCCTGTTCTTACCTAAAAATAGACAACCTCTGATACAAGAACGTGTAAGCCTCTACTTCTTCCTTGCTGGAGTTTGCTATCATTTATGATTACTAGAGCTTGGTACGATGAAGCTAGACCCCATCGTGAAAGTTCTGACCCACGAATACAACATCAACCATAGACACATCTGCTTCTGGCTTGTCTTCAAAATTCAGATGCCCTTCATTCAACAATTGCTGGATTTGGTCTTTAAGTTGTATACAAGTTGCAGTATGATGAGTCCAAAGATTATGAAACTTACAATATGTTTTAGCTACAATAACTTCTTCAGATAGAACTAACCCCCACGGAATCTCCATTATTCCTTCTGCAATTAACGTATCCAGGATGATATGGGCCAGATTAGCATCGTATGTGTAATCTGAAAATCTAGGCCTGACATTCTTCCACGCATAAGTTATCACTGGCTTAATATCAACCATAGAGATTGTAGGGAATAGATCAATATCAACCCATGTCGTTGTCTTTTCACCCTCTACATCCAGTTTACCGTTGTTGATCCAAGTTTGGAGCTGATCTTTCAATTTGATACACTCAGATGTATTATGATTCCATAAATTATGGTATTTGTAGTACTTCTTTTCCATAATTTGTTCTGGCTTTCGACAAACTCCAAAGTTATGCTGCACTTTTCCTTGAGCGAAAAGTTCGTCAAGGATCTTTGGAGCCTTTTGAGCATTATATGTGTAGGACTCATATTCTGGTTTGGTGAATGCCCTAGTTGTCACCTTTCCTGGGTTCTTTTCCATGCGCAAAGCCCTAGACTTGACCACTTGCCTCTCAGCTAACTTCACTGTTGTCATGTCCTCTTCATCATCCTGCTCTACAGACCCCTGTGGCTCGACATAATGATGTTGTGGGCTATAAAAAGGATCTTGATGTGAGTACACAGTGGACACCATCCTGTCCCTGTTGGGACCATATCTGGGTTTCAAAGTGTCTGGATTATAAGATGTCAGTGACCCTTGTGGTGCCCCAAGACCTCCATCCAGTTCATCTAAAAAGTTTTGATAACTGGCTACTTTGCTCATTAGATTTGTCATACTTGCAAAGTGAACATCATGATACTTAGCCCTCTGACGACACTCTAAGCCCTTTATAGCTATTGGAGTCATGCACTTGGTCTGCTGAATTTTAAATCTCTTCAAATACTCCACAGGGGACTTCATTGGCTATTGATACATGGACGTCAAAGAAGATAGATCAACTTCTGGACTCCAAAGGTTGTTCTGAACATAGCTTCCATAGTTGGTCAATTAAGGACTGACCTAGGAGCCAACCTAGTATACCAAGTTAATGCGGACCCTGCAAGAGAAGACCCTAAAACTCTTAATTTAAAAATATCATTGGTCTCATAAGGACCGCATTCGTTTTGAAAGCGAGAAATATGAGTGGCTGCATCTTCTAATCCTTCTCCAGAAAAGGTTGTAAATCGAAGCTGCCTATAATGCTCAGGCCATGGCATGCATGTCACTTCGTCTGGAAATGGATTAGAGTAATTTAAATTGACGGCTGGCTGACCTTGCATTGTCCTCACAGTTTCTTGGATCATCTGCATCACCTTATCTGGTGTGCATACCTGGCCATTCGCCACTTCATGAGGAATCTTCATTCGTGGTTCAAGACCTATAGATAGTTCCTGATTCCTTTGAAGCCTCATGGTAATCTCTTGTCTGGCAGGCGTCCCGACTACTGGCTCTCTTATGTCTGTTCGAACCAATGTGAATGGTCCAGTAGCCTTAATAGTCATAGTTTTGGCAGATGGCGATGGGTTTGTCACCTCTTCAAAACTCTGCTGCTCCAGCTCTTCTTCGAGTTTTCCTTTTGCCCTAACAGCCCGTTGAGCCTCACAACTTGTCTCTATTCCCAGGACTTTCTTCACCTCTTGAAGGCGCTCAAACTGCCTATCGATCTTGTCATCAGTCTCAGCACCGTCCTGAATGGAAGAATTCTACAGCTTTTCTATGCTTTGGCTTGCCGCCATAATCTCTTGGCCATGCTACATTTGTGTCTGCCCAAATTGTTGTATAGTCATCTCCACTTGATCCATCTTCTCGGAGTGAACTGCCATCTTGGCAACAAGATCTGCTATTAGTCGTTTTGATTCTTCGTCCATGATAGCTCTACTACAGCTAGTGGACTTTGTTAGTTCTCCTGGTAGTAAACCGAAACGCAAGATCGTTTCTTTAACTGTCAAACCTCTGCAGTTCGCTGAATTATGTGGTTTAATCCGCGAATGCTGTGGTTTATTGCACGATGGGTACAACTTTGAATATTTGTTGACACCCGTAATCCTTGACACGTCTGTCCCATTGGGCGTGCCAAATGTTCGGTGTGAAAATAGATTTTTCTTGAACAACCAAGTTTGAGGCGTGCCAGTACCTATGGGTCAAGTACAACCTTAATCTTCAACGCTTGTTCGCCTTCTGACTTCTCTTCAAACGATTGTCGTACAGACATTGATCATCCTGCACTTAGGTTCTACAGATCTAGCTAAAGAATAACTAGGATTTTCCTCCTCCTCTCGTGAAGCGAACGTTTCTTACTCGAACCGGTATGGTTGAGCAGAGCTATAAACAAGGATTTCAGGTCCTTCGCCAAAGAGTTCATTGACAAACCGGGGATATTTGCTAAGGTTATTCACCCTAACAATGGTTTTGCGAGTATTCACCGACGGGTCAGTCTTTATGAAGCGGAGGTGTATTGTTCGCTCACGAATGAGGCTTGGTGAGTAGAAGCGAGTAATGCCTACGAATAGGGCTTTGGTGAGGTAGAAGTGGGAACTACCAACGGATCAGGCTTTGGTGAATAACAGCGGGGAATGCCTACGGATAGGGCTTTGGTGAACAAAAAGACTCAAGGAATCATTTTGATAGAAGTACTCCGAGGGAGGCTTGTTTTGCAGTGTGTAAAAGTTGTTTGTTGATTGATTGGAGATGTCTCTGAACCATATACCTTGACCCCTTTATATAGTGAACACTAGGATCTGTTCTTACTTGCGGATCAAGGCATATCAAACTCTATTCTGAAGATCATGAAAAGAATCCTTAAACAACTCCAAATCCTTGCCAAGCATGACCTAAATCGAAAATGAAAAATATTTATAATAACGTAGACCGCAAGAATCGGTCTAATGGGCTATCCTGCAAGGCATTCGTCGAAAGATATTATTTTGGCCCAAACAATATCAGAGGCATATTGTTCATGATCCTATGTGTTCGAGGTGTCAATCTTCTATTGAAACGCCTTTGCACGCAACCTTCAACTGTCCTATGAGCGTTGTGGTGTTAGAGAATGTGAGTTTTTTTTTTTGAAAAGTTGGCTTTGGGCACGTTGGTGTCTTTCTCTAATCTTTTCGATTATGCCCTATTTGTCCTATCTTTGGATGAAATGAAACTATTAGTGATTATGCTGTGGAATAATTGGAATGAGAGGAACTTGATTAGTCATGGTGAAAGTCCTAGACCCCCATAAGTGATATATGAACAATGTGTTGTTTTATGAAAGTGTGTTGGAAGTGTTGGCAAAACATAGTCATGGTCTTGCTCAGGCTGTGAATAGGAACATTTGGTGGCAGCCACTTAGGTTTGGTACTATCAAACTGAATTGTGGTGATTCCGTGAGTAATGGTGGTCAGTTTGTTGTATAGGGGTGATTGTGAGAGATGATGCTGGTAGGTTGGTGATAGCTGTGGGTGATAGGCTGCTGAGTAGACTCAGTCTATGTGCTGCTGAGTTGATGGCAATTAGTTCTAGTTTGGAGGTTGTAATTCATGGGGGATGGCTTGTGGAAAGTGTAGAATCAGATTGTTTGGAGGCAGTGTGATTAATGAATGGCGAAGGAGAGTGTTTTGCAGAAGAAGGTGTTTTGGTAGAGAATATCAGAATGTTGTTGACTTCTGTTAATGTGTCTGAGATTACTCATGTCTCAAGGAGTGCAAACAGGACAGCTGATGCTTGGGCGTTACTCATGGTTAGAGATTGGGCCCGATTGACTCATGAATGTCATTGACAGTGACAGACTCGTAACTAT
This sequence comes from Comarum palustre, assembly GCA_951800085.1. NCBI lineage: Eukaryota > Viridiplantae > Streptophyta > Magnoliopsida > Rosales > Rosaceae > Comarum > Comarum palustre. Next base: position 11,540,127 of record OX637588.1, on the reverse strand, counting down.
TACTAGTAGAAGGGAAGAGAGTGGGGAGGTTTCCACCACCGTAAATTCTCATGTGTTTTTAAGGTATATTTATTTAACTTTAGAATAAAAATTTGTTATATTAAAAATGTCGACGGTCCTATAAAAACGACTTTCTCTATCAATTCACTATTCTATTAGGTATTAATTAGTGTTGTCACCCATCAACCATATCATTATTCTTGGACTAATCCTTCTTAGGGTAAGACTAAGGACGTACATGTTCATTCACGATTTCAATTGTAGGATACCCTTCCATGGCAACTACCAAAGTAATTGACTTGCCCTCTTTTGCAGTTTCGCCACACAAGAGAGGCATGAGAGCACAACCACAAATGCTTAAGAAGACTATAAACCACATGCAATAGGGCTCCCACATGCAACATATACCCAAGCTGAAAGTGAAGGCCTTGAAATTTTGTTATGGGGTAGCAGTGAAAGCTTCATAAATTCATATTGTGAGACTGATTTTCGTAAATTAATGGCTAGCAACCTTTGCACTGGATCACAGGATGGCATTATATCTTTGTCAATATCCTCTTTTGGTCGATCTTTCATTTTCAATTTTTCATGTAACATGCAACACTGACATATAGTCCCTTGTGGCATGTTTGTCGAGAAAGTTAGAATGCAAGGTCTCCAACTAGCTCGGCCATATGAAATTAGATATCTTTCTGCTCAACATACAATTGGAAATTGGAATAGTAATATAACTAGCAAGAACCGCCCTGCAGCGAGGTGATGAGTGATGACAATTTCTGGCCGCGTTTTGGTTGAAGTATTTTTTTTCTTGAATTCTAAGTATAACAAATAATTCTCATATGTATTTAGAGGTATCCATAACAAAACCAAACCACTATTAAATCTTTAAACAAACCACCATCAACAAAACCGAAACTCAAATGTTAAAACATGTCATAACGCTGTCACTATACATTCGTGAATTAAATGAAACCAGAATTTAAGCTTGTATGGTAGAGTAGCAGAGTTTAACCATATATTTCACAGCCATGTATTTTTAGAACTCATATTTATCTTCCAGCCATGCATTTTCATCTTGAAATTACTCATTATGTTTATCCACTCAATCTTCTAACTCAAGGATCGAAGGTGCAAAACCAAAACAAAACCAATATTCAAAGGAAAAACAAAACAAACCGACATTCATAAAAATCATTTTTAAAACTCTTACATTAGAGGCATATTCGACAGATCTAAGTTATATGACCTCATATTTCTGTTTAATATTTCATCACATTCATAACTCCATCACTTACATATCAGCCTATAATTCGCTAAATTTCTACTTTTTTCATTCATATGATCCAAATTATAACAGATATCAACACAATTACCAGGAGCGGATCCAAAGCTATAGACACTGGGACTCAAGTCCCACTCAAAATTTTTGGGTAAAAAAATTAGCACATGTAATTAGCTTATAGAAGATAATGTTACATTCATTGTTGATTAGCCTCACTACTTAAGAGAACTGAGGTGTGTGTATATTAGTGTGTGTATACAGGG